>CM042165.1:23304545-23349545 GCA_023376005.1 Doryteuthis pealeii | reverse complement strand
ACATTGGCCAGCTCTGGACGGATATTGGATGCTGTGCAGAGGACCTCCCAGGAACAATAAGATGGCAAGAGATGGTCATGGATATCTGTGCTAATTGCACAACATGATTATGATAATACTTGACATTTTGCAAATTATTACAAATGAAAATACTCACTTGATAAAAAGGGTTGTGGGTTTGCCATAAGGGCAATAGGGTTGGGACAATCATATAGATGCTAGGGCTTGACATAACCAGCCTATTGATTTTGATTTTTTTATATTTTACATTTTGAAAACATTTACAAATAAAAATACTTACTTTCAGTTCGGATTGCCCCCGAAAAAGGTGTGTCTCTAAAAGCATCTTGGGTGTACGCACGGACTTTCACATAATACATTGTATCTGGCTCCAAAGGTCCGTTGCAATATGAAGTCTTCACATTTTTACAGTCATCTAAACCAATTGCAAATTTCACTTCACTTTCAGATTCTGTACTGCGTTTCGTTCTACCGTTAATCCTCTTGTTATTACATGTGTTATTCGCTTGATATAAATTAGTGCAGTTACTGATCACTTGGTAAGCATTGATTGAGTTATTATTAGTGAACTGGTACCAATTTGGAAGAACACTTTGCTCGTTACTGTCATTTAGCTTTGTCCTGGCCACAATGACTGTATAGTTAAGAATAGGGCCATTAGTGTCTGTAAAAGGATTTTGAGGAAATACAACTGTAAATGAATTCTGACCAATTTCATTGGATTTATTGATAGTTGGGAGTTGAGGATCCAATTCTGGAGCTGAAAAAAAAAAAAAAGAAAAAAAAAAAAAAAAAAAAAAAAAAAAAAAAAAAAAAAAAAAGATGAAAAAAAAAAAAAAAAAAAAAGATGAAAATGTAAAAAAAAAGAAAGATGAAAATGTAAAAAAAAAAGAAAGATGAAAATGTAAAAAAAAAAAAAAAAAAAAAAAAAAAAAGATGAAAATGGAAAAAAAAAAAAAAAAAAAGATGAAAATGGAAAAAAAAAAAAAAAAGATGAAAATGGAGAAAAAAAAATGAAAATGGAAAAAAAAAAGATGAAACAAATATAGAAAAATAGAAAAAAAAAAACATGAGAGGAGCAAGACTCTGGTATTCTAGTTTGGGTGTTTAGTTGGATTTTACGGCATGTCAACTCTTAATGGGTTATTTTATGTCGAAGACATTGTTTTATTCATTCTTCATGTATACTCATTACTTTAAAACTTATCTTTTTCTATGTAACACATAAATGGACAGAGTGGACCTGGGAGTAATGGTGATAAAGGGGTACTCCATCTTTTAGTTTGATGTTGAAATTTCTTGTCGGGAATTTTTGAACATTGCAACTTAAGTTATTTAAGGATTTAAAAAAGAGGAGATGAATATGCTAACTTCCTTATTTCCAAAGTGAGAACAATTCCAAGTGTTGTTGAGATCAGGCATGTCAAACTGGGTAGCCCACTAGGGCCACATGGATTACATATGTATGTCATGAGGGCCGCATGGATTACATATGTGTGTCATGGGGGTTGCATGGATTACATATGTATGTCATGAGGGTCGCATGGATTACATATGTATGTCATGAGGGTCGCATGGATTACATATGTATGTCATAAAGGCTTCACATGACAACTAAGTCATTAAAACCTTCTACATTAACATAAAGTGATGATTGTTATCATTAATTTCTTTATTATCAACCAAAAGCCATTAAATACATATCTAAAAAAAGAAAGAAAAAAAAATTACTGACAGAGTTCAAATAATGAAACATACAAGTGTCACTGTCACTTTCAATTATAGTCATGTGTTGATTGAAAGCAGGAGAAGGCAAGAGGAAAGACTCACTCCCTTTCATTGACTGAGTTAGTCTCCGCCTTCTGCAACTCAAAGAAAGGGGTGAGAGACTATGCGTTGATAACAGACTGTTTCTTAATAACACATTTTAAAAAACTGGGGTACTATAAAAGCGCTGTTTGAGAGCGCAGTCTGCATGCGGGCCACACCCGTGCTTGCTGAGGGTGCTGGTGTAGGTAATGTACTGAGAAGAAAGTGATAACATCTGTTCATCATTGTATGGTACTAACTGACCCATTACAGGGGCCTGTGTCATGGGGAGGGGGCATCACCTTTTATTCAAATGTTACTACTGCTACTTACTCGTTCAACCACATTTCTGTGTTTAAATAAAACCCAGAAAAAAATACTCCGTTACATCAACCCCTGAAGATGGCACTTTGTAGTGCTGAAAGTACTTGGGAATAAAATGTTGGTGCATTTATTAATAGATTCCACCCTAATGGCCCAAAAACTTGAAAGGATTGAGAAAAAAACTCGACAGGTGATGTCTGTCTTGCTTAATAGTATATGCATATATGTTGGAGATGAAGAGAAGGAAATCAGAAGGGGATAGAGATAGTAAGCAGGGTGACAGTAGAGGTTAGGGGCGGAGGTGGGTGGCCTTCTTGGAGAGAAATTTGATTAAAGCAGCAGCAAAAAGGAGTAATAAAAGGGGATGGTTGGGTAGGGGAGGGTTAGGAAGAGTAGGTCACTGAGTGTGGGAGGGTCAGAAGAGGAAGTTTGGTTAGTTGTAGAGGATTGGGGAAGTGGTTAGAGGCATATATATATATACACACATACACGTGTAAACTAATGACTCCTACAACTAAAATAATTTAAAGAAAAAAAAAAAGAAACAAAACAATGCTTTAAAAGAAATACAGCAAAAATGTCCCACAAAAAATACACTGTGTGTATATATATATATATATATATATATCTATATATATATGAACACACACACACACCATATATATATATATATATATATATATATATATATATATATACAGTCATCCACAGACACGTGTTTCGACTTATCAAGTCTCTTCAGTGTGGCTAGACATTTTGTGAGCTACCTACAGCCGGGATAGAAATCCGATCGTTTCAGCATCAGTCGGACAGCTTAACCGCTCGGCTATCGTCACCCACAGAATGTGAAGGGGATTTTAACTGTTTTAATACACACATCTGTATGTATGTAAAGGCTGTCATAGAGTGCTCCATCCCTTTTATACGAGAGCGTTGCATATATATATATATATATATATATATATATATATATATATATATATGTGTGTGTGTGTGTGTGTGTGTGTGTGTGTCTAGGCAAAAAAATGGATATATATATATATATATATATATATATATATATATATAGTTTTATAATCTGCTTGAAGCATCGAGTGCTTATTTGGTTTTGGGCATGGTGGTTTTGAAGGTTATCACAATACAAGTGTAGAGAAAGACAAGGTAATGAGGATGTTATTCATATACCTGTGATTATATATACATATATATATACATATAAAATAAAACTGGCTTCAAAATTTCATTAGTATCCACAGAAAATTTGGTGGCTATAGCTGTATCTATCTTTTAGTTATATCATGAAAGCCAAAGAGATTTAGTGAAATATTGTATGATTCTTGATACAAAATTTACAGGTCTCTCTTGTTAAATAACTTCAGATTAATTTCTGTTATTAACACTGAGAATAAAACATATCATTTAGTATTCGTGAAGTGTGAGAACTGATACCAATGATAGCAATATCTTTTTCCATTAGTGAATTCAATATTTAGAATTTTAAAATCACACAATTTCTAAAATTTTATAGTTACAGATAATCATAGGCTGATATTTTAAAAACTAAAATAAAGGTACAAATTAAGAATGTCTTTGTTAGAAGTTGTATCAAAAATTAAAGAGAAAAATTATAGAAAATTAATTACCATAGGTTTTTGAAGTGAAATTTATAATACATTCAGGACCTTCCTCAACTGTAAATGCTTTGACCTGATTAAAAAAGAAAATTTAAGTCATAATGATTATTTGAAAACAAAATACAGAAATTCTCAATTATCTAAGTTGATACAAAAGTTGCCATTTTTTTGGTGCAAGAAAATCTAATACAAATCTTAATTGCTGGTCAATAAATAGTTTATAGGAAAATAAAAAGATTTAGGAAGTGCGTGGTGTAATGGTTAAAGTCATAGGAAATGGACTCGTCGCCCTGAGTTCAAATCCTGGACGTGGTAATTGCATTTCACTTAGCACTATTACCCTTGGGAAAGGTATGAATTCTAATCTCCCTCCAGATATGGATAAATAGTAGGGCAGACTAGACTCTTTAACCTTGGTTAGGCAACTGGTCTAGGAGAAGGAAAACTCTGAATTCAAACCTGTTAAACTCCACTTAAGAAATTGACCTTGTGTCCCATCCTGCTCGTGCGGAGGAGTTGGTAAATATATATAAATAGTTTATGTAATAAACAATAATTATTAAATGATTTTAGTGAAAATCATCATTGATTGGCACTGCAGAATCAGGAGACTATATAGTTCTTGTGCCCCTGAAGATGTTGATGTGCTTGTGTTTTGTTGCTTTCTTCTGGACCTCTTGGCTTCATGGTTTTGTGCCAAGGTGGCTCAGACTTGAACAGTACATTATGGAGAGCCTGCCTCCACCAAGGATGGTCCTGAGCCAAATTTTCCCAGCTGGAAGTGGTAATGCCAAAGCACTGGAGATCCTTCTTGCAGACATCCTTGAAACGCAGCTTGGGGCGACCAATCTGTCTCTTACTAATAATTAAATTATCATAATTGTGTATATCAATAAGTCCTGCTAGTTAAATATTAATTTAAGAAGCAACACAAAAAAAACACCAGTGGATTGTGAGTTATCTCCCTTGAGCCATTTCTAATTACTTAAGTATTGGTCTTTTGGAGAGGGAGCTCTTCGATTGTAAGAGCAAAGAAGTTGTATTGGCAACAGACATTGACACCCTCGACTTAAAAAAAATCAATTTCCATTTCTGAATTAAAACAACAATTTGAACCAAACTGAATGTTTCCAACTATTTTTATCCCTCACGTCCGTTAAGTAAAGGTCTGGCAAACTTACCCCTATGGTGTAATCATATCCTGGTTTGACAGTACTTTCACAAGATGTATTAGTAGTACTGCAATTAATATTGTGAGTTTTCTGTAAAAATAGAAAAATAAAATGATTAATAAAAAATCACCCAAATACTTTTTAAACAAGTAATTAAATATGATATATGCGTTACATAATGGGGTGGGGGTGATATGGAACCATGAAAGTTTTTAGCAAGAATTTTGAGTTAGATGAGAATAGAAAAATTCTAATGATGAGTCAGTATAGACACGTGATAATTCTTCTAGACTGTGATTTACATGCGCGTGTTGTAGAGCAGTTTGGAAGCATGCTGGGCCGAGGTGAGCTGATGCAAATCTGAAACTCTGCAGATTAAGCCTATAAAATGAGTGTGTCAGAGTAGCATTACAAGCATTTAGCTGAAAAATGCTGACATTTTCAAATTTGTGACTTTAATCAGTTAAATTTGCAATTTCTCGAGTATTTCTTAACCAATCCAAAAAAATTATATGGTTGGAAAGAGAATAGAGTAATCTGTCTAAATATGTCATTTTTATCGGTTTTCATCAATTGAATTATTTTTTACAGTGAGTTAAAACCGTATTTTCGGTTGAACAGCTGAAAACAAAAATATGACCGTTTTTTTAAGGATAAATTTTACACACTGTTTTGTTTTTCAAAATCAAAGTGGCTAATCTTTATCAATATTCTTGAAATTTTGCATTCAATTAGAAGACCCCTGGAAGTACAAAAGGGAGCTTCTTTTTTTTTGATTCTAGGACCATGGAAGTAAAATTACAATAGTGCAAACTCCAAGACTATTTGTTCAAAATGAGTATGATTAGCGAAAAAGAAGCAGTTTGTCTGTAAAATTAGAAAGTTTCAGAATTATTTTGATATATAATTTGTAAAATGTAAATATTGCTAAGTGCTTCGAGATTTGATTCAAAAATTTGTATTTTGAAGAAAAAAACTCAAATTTATTTGTCCGACAGGCATACTATAGTGCATAACGTAAAGTTTACGTTAAACAGCGAGGCATTGTTTATGTTATGCAGATAATAAAGTTTAAAATTATCGCTTATTTCTCGTCCAATTTTTAAAATATTTATACCGTTGAAAATAGAATAAAAATCTTTCTAAAAATTGAATTATTTTTTACGTCCGTTTCAATTTTGGAGAAAAAAAAACTTGAAATTACAAGAAATGTAAACAAAAGCACACACAGTTTGTGTGAAAACATGTAAATAGATAATCTATTTCTTTTATGTAATTCAACATAAGCATTTAGAAATGTATTTTCAAATTCAAAGTGATGTTACATATTTAAATTAATATTATATATGTGTATACATATATTTACGTTTGAAAAATCAACCTGTGGAAAATTTGTAAATGTACAATGTACTTTTCAATCGTGCATCGTACATTTCAAAACAAACTATGACCCAGGAAAAACAGAACCCACAAATTTTGTAAGAAAACTATTAATTTTAACTAGGGAGTTTTAGGGTTAGTTTAATGGGAAAATAATAAATAATTTGGGTTCTGTTTTTTTTTTTCTGTGTCACCCTGTAATATAATGGGATTTTGATGAGAATTTAGCAGTAATATCATGGGATTTTGAGTATGATTTGCAAGTTTTACCCAATATTTATTTAACATTAACTTTTGGCATGAGAATTTTAAGATTCACACGTAAAAAATTTGATAATTATTGTATTTTATGGAAATTTCTGCAACAATGAAATTACTTTTTTTTTTCTGAACTTTTTTTTAGCTATGTTTTAAAGTCAGTAATCCTTAACTTTTTCTTTGTAAATTCCTACCATAAAATAAACTGAACCCTCATTTTATGTCTGTGTTTTTGCAATAAATGTTTTATTCAAAGTGATGTTATTTATTTGAATTAATACTACACATGTATACATGTAGTATTATAATGAAAATGTTGAATAATTGGGTGTTAAACTTAAAAAAAAAAAAAAAAAAAAAAAAAAAAAAAAAAAAAAAAAAAAAATCGCTGCTATCTGTATCTCTTATTCTCTAAATAATGGGTTAAAGCATAGAGATACATACAATTTGAATGCATAATCAGAAAAAACATACAATTTTACATAAGAATACCAAATTTTATCAAAATTGCTCCAAAAATAAAGAAACGGTGAAGAAATCACTGAATTTCTTTTTTTTTTAATGGTCCGTCATTTGACATATTTTTGAAACAAAATCATGTCCACATTTGTACCCCCAATTTCGGGGCTTTAAATTCTCATAACTTTTGAACCACTGGGGATATTTGCATAATTCAAACGGTTCTGAACTCCATTTACACAGCTCTATATAACTAATATGATTAAACAACAATAACCTCAAATAAAAAAATCAACTGGGAATGCTAGTCAGAGGCTTGGGCAGTTGATCGTGAACCGTCTTGGAAGTCTGTTCGGGAAGTTTTTACTTCCCTGTCTGTGCAAAGATTTCACAGACCGTAGTTGTATCAGTGCTACTGTACAGCTGCACCACCTGGACCCACATGACAGCATGTAGAGAATAAGCTAGATAGGACAGTGTGGATCGTCCAACAAAGACATACATTAACCAAATCTGCGCGGTTACGGGTGCAATGAGTGATAGGGACAGTTGGCAAGAGATTGTCATGGATATCTGTGCTACTAGTGCAACATGATGATGATGATGATGATGATGATGATGATATAATATTTTGGAACCTTGTTTTTTTGTTTAGATTACAAATAAACTTTAAATTGATATTGAAGCTGTTGCATAGTCAGGTAGTAGTAGTAGCTGTCGTTAATTCAGAGTAACAACATACGAAAGTCATATAGTCAAAAAGGGGTTGTTTATTTCTTTCTAGGCTCGTGGGTTCTTTTTGAGAGAGAGAGATAGAGAGGGTAAGGTCAAGCTGTTCTATTGTAAATCACGTTCATGCACGCTGTTCATTTCTAGCCTTGACATGTCACAACGGAGCCCCAACAAACACGTCCGACCCTTCTCATGTCCTGCAAAAGAGAGCCCGAATTTTCTTTACTTCTGTTTGTGGTCCCGGGGTTGGGATTGTCACATCTACTTCCGCTCCTCCACAGAAAGTGGGATTTCAGTTTTTATTTTTTAATCTAGTTCTGGGGTCATTGGTTGGTCAATGACTGGCAGTTGAGTGTTTACCCTTCCAAAGTTCATCCTCTTTTTGTTCTTATTTCTTTTCTTTTCTCCAGAAATCTGATTACTGTTTTCTTTTCAATCCCCAAATTCTCTGTAGACCATAATAATTATGCTACAGAAGCTAAAAGAAATTAAATTAATAATAAAGTGATTGTGATAAGGAAATGCAGACTCCAATTGCAACTTTACTTATAGAATTATAACTGCACTTACATTTGTTCCCGCTTGAGTACCATAACCTTCTAAAATGTACCATCGAATAATACCATTTTCCTTTTCTGGTTTTTTCCATGTCAGTTTCACAATGTTCTTCCCGATTTCTTCAGCCTTCAATTCTTGGACTTTACTTGGCGCTAAAGAGACAATTATTAAAACATATTTAGCCTCAATGCAAATTAGACAAACAAAAATTATTTTACTGTCCCCCCCAAAAACAAAAACAAAAACAAAACAAAACAAAACAAAACAAAACATATATCTACAGAATATTCTAGCCATCAAGGTTTGGTTTGGTTTGTTTTGTTTTACAGTATATCAACCTTAGTGGGTCATTTAATGCCGACAAAGTTTTGAAATAAATTCATTCTTAATGGATACTCAATTTTTTTTATAAACACATTTTACTATTTAACTCATAGATGGAATCCTAACAGGTACTACCACTTCGGGTCAGAGTGGACCAGAGAGCAATGGTGATAAAGGGGTGCTCCTCATTCCCCAGACCTCCAGAACTGGAATCGCACCATCAGATAGAGTTTTAACATCATTCCTAGGACATGAAGACCCTCAGTCATCACCTTCTAGCCATCAAGGAAAGTAAAAAATAGCAAAATCAGCAGTGCGGATTAATGTCGATATCAGCCAAGCAGCGAGGGAGTCTATCCCATTTTCACTAGCGCTATGTCAAGGAGATTATTTTTGTGTTTGAGACGGAGCACCACACCGTCCATCAGCTCCTCACTTTACCACACAGATACCTATGCTACTCATGTGCCAAGTTGGCAAGGGCTGGTATTGAACCAGGAACCTTTGGGTTCCTAGGTGAACACTCTACCGACTGAGCTAAATTGACCATCAAAGGAAGAGGAGATTTAGTATCTCAACAAATATTAACTATACTAGCAAAAAAATGCACACCCCCGCCCCCCATCTGGGCACAAGTATTTAAGTTTTAATATAATCAAATATATTGAATAAGAAAGAATGGAATTAAATAAGAACACAAAAATGATTACACTTATTTTTTACTTTATGAGTAATTCCATATCAAATGATCCTTGCCATGTCTCCGAGCCCCTCCAATTTTTCTGAAATTTTGTCCAAGTGTGGAATATAATAAAGGTAGCCAATTCCAAAAATTGGTGGAGTTATGTCGATTTATAGCTCTTGACATTTTGTAACCTATTTTTTGTCTGTAAGATGAGTTCTAGAGCTTCCCTACTCCAAAAAATTAGTTTATAAAAGCATTTTTGCCAAAGGAATCAAAAATTGCTACCAAAAAAGTCTTAAAGTCAACCAATTTTAAGTTATTCAGTCGACAACTCGAAAAAATTTCAGAAAAAATTAAAAGGGGTGGGTGACAATTTTACTTTTTTCTGAATAATTTGACATGGAATTACCCTTATTCTAATTGATTTGAGAATAAAACAATAATTAGAAATCAATAACACCAAGTAATTATTTATTAAACATTGTTTTGTTAAAACCAGTATGCAAATTATTCACACCATATACTTATAATTTTTTATTGTTGCTATAGAGTAAATATAATAAATAATTTTATATATTTCCAAAAGTTCTAAGGAAACACCATATCTTCATGAAAGTACGGATTACTTTCCTTCAAGGGTGGACAATTTTATAAAAGCACCTGACTTCATATAGGAAAATATCTACCATTGCCACTTGCCTAAATTCACTTGCATCGCACTGCTGACAGTTTAAAATGTGCAAGGAAAAAAACAATCAAATTAACTAAAACATACTTGTATGTATTAACCCAACCATGGGCAATGTTTGACACAAGGTCAATTTTTAAGACAAGATCTGGTTAAATCCTACTTAACGGAGCTAAATTCCACCATCAGATGTCACCCCGCCAAAAGAAAAAAATACTAAAAATGAAGGAATTAACCAAATTTAATGAAATTTTCAGTGTTGATATATTAATAAAAAACAATATAATGCACCAGTTATTTTAATTAAAAACTCATACATTTTTTCACATCAGTTAACTTTGAACCACGTACCTTTGAGGCGTAACACAGATTCCCAAACATACGTGGTTCAAAGTTAATTGACCTGAAAAAGTGTAAAAGTTTTTAAATAAAATAACTAGTGCATTATATTTTTTATTCATTAATGTATCAACACTGAAAATTTCATTAAATTCCTTGATTTTTAGTATTATTTTTTCTTTAGGATTTAACCGAAGATCTACTGGTTTGAATTCAGAGTTTTCCTTCTCTTAGACCAGTTGCCATACCAAGGTTAAAGAAACCAGTCTGCCCTACTATTTACCCTTAGTTGGGAAAAGGAGATAGATGGATTCAGGCTTTTCCAAAGGGCATTAGCATGAATGAGAAGTGCAAACAGCCAAGTCCAGAATTTGAACTCAGATTGTCAAGTTCAGAAGCTAACTGTTACACCATCAGGCCTTGTGCCATACTTGTGAGTGATTGAATATGAAATTTCAAATATCAAAGTAACATTTGACATAATGGACAGTTATTGAGAAACACTATTTTTTATAAATAAAAAAATAATCTATATATTAATACTCGCGTTCCTTAATTGTACAGCCACTTTCATCTTGCAACACCCTCTGTTTAAAAATGAGACCGTCCAAAACGTGGAATGTATTTCTGATGTACACTGTATAAAACTATTAGTACGATATTAGCTAGATGGAGCTACCATTGCAATTTGCCTAAATTCACATGCATCACACTCGTGACAGTTTAAAATGGTATTTCTGCTGTACACTGTATAAAAAATAATGTTAAAATATTAGGTAGATGGAGCTACCATTGCAATTTGCCTAAATTCACATGCATCACACTCGTGACATTACCATTGTGCCTAATTCACATGCATCACACTCGTGACAGTTTAAAATGGTATTTCTGCTGTACACTGTATAAAAATAATGTTAAAATAATTTAGAGATGGAGCTACCATTGCAACTTGCCTGAGTTCACTTACATCACACTGGTGACAGTTTAAAAGTATTTCTGCCGCAACCTATATTAGAGGGGTTGGGGGTAATGCATATTCAGGAAATTGTATAAAAAAATAATTAACCCAATTAAGGGATATTGCCAAACAATGAAAGAGATTAAGATAAGAGATTTTATCAATGAACATTATAATAATTGATATTGACTTACCAGACTCGTTTGTAGTTGAATTGCAAATCACTTTTTCACCCTTCAAGTCACCAGCATAAGTATTTACCATTATTAGGTACATTTCATTTGGTTTAAGGTTTGAAATATTCAAAGATGCATTGTTTTTGGAAGCCAATGTCTGTAGTGTAAAATTTCTGGCACAAGCTACAATTGACGTCAAAGCCATCGATATAGCCATCACCTTTTAGAAGTTCAACAGCAATACTTTTTTTACTTGGCTTGCATTTAACAGTTGGGGCATTTGGTCCTGAAAAAAGAAAATTATATTATATGACTAGTGTTCTGCCTTCCTTAAAAGCAACTCCTCTTCCCACACACACACAGCACACATCTTCTCAGTTAAGCTCATCCTCTGATGTTCTACTTTCATCAAAGCTAAACCTTCTCCGGTTAAATGGAACTTAACGGACCTAAATTCCACCATCGTATGTCACCCTGCCGAAAGAAAAAAAAATATACCAAAAATAAGGGAATTAACCGAATTTAATGAAATTTTCAATGTTGATATACTAATGAATAAAAGATATGATGCACCAGTTATTTTATTTAAAAACTTTTACATTTTTTCAGGTCAGTTAACTTTTAACCATGTATCTTTGAGAATCTGTGTTATGCCTCAAAGATGCGTGGTTCAATGTTAACTGACCTGAAAAAAAGTGTAAAGTTTTTGAATAAAATAACTGGTGCATTATATCTTTTATTCATTAATATATCAACACAGAAAATTTACTTAAATTCGGTTAATTCCCTGATTTTAAGTATTTTTTTTTTGTTCTGCGGGGTGGAATTTAGGTCCGTTAAGCTTGATTTAATCCATTCTCACTTAAGCCTAACTCTGTCAAGGCCATGTATTCTGGCTCATAGGTGAAAACCACATAGAAACTAACATCCAATCACAACAATTCTTGAAACCATCTATTCAAGATTCAACTATGTCATCATATTGACACTTAATTTGAGATTTAGGAATAACACTGACAATTATTAAAATGGACAATTTGGATTAAGACTATCAAAATGTGAAAGTAGTTTGAAGTTGGTCTGTTGGGGGGAATAAGTGAACGAAAAATAATTTTGAATTAGACTCACACTAAGGGATAATTCTGGTTGAGATATATTTGCACCTATTTTTGCTTTTCACATTTTACACACCATAAAAGAATTTGGAAATAGTTGAAAAGGAAAATGAATTGACTTACTTGTCCTTGCTGTGACAGTTGAGATACATTGTTTGCTTTGAAGATTTTTGCTCCGGGTTTTAACACTAATGTTATATTTTACCCCTGCCACTAGGTGTGGGAAATTAACTTCTCTTTCATCCTTTGAAACATTATTTTATTACTGTATTTCCAGGTTCTCCATGAAAAGTAAATTCATAATAATCAAAGGAGTTGTTGGTGTGTGTTAATGTCAAATTGATGGAACTATTTGTAAAAGACACATTTCTGAGTTCAGTCATACATTGAGGATCTGGAAAAAAGATAGAAAATAATAATAATAATGAAATTTATTGCATAGTGCTCAGGTGATTTTAGAGGTGATTAGGTGCGTCTTGGAAAAAAAAAAAAAAAAAAAAAAAAAAGGTTGGGAACCCCTAATGTATATCTTATCTTTTGAGGGATGCTGAAGAATTACCATATATACTCAACCTACAAAAGTATTTAATATAATTTGTAAAAAAAAAAAAAAAAAAAAAAAAAAGCCAAGTTTTCCAGTAAGCAACAAGAGGCTGTATGTTGCATTTGGAAGTGGTGGCTCCAAAAGTAATGCCTTATAATATGTTGTCCTATAATGTCAGAGGCAGATGTTGGTGGTATGGCAGTAGAAGTTGAATATTTTAGCCAATAACTCATTTTCTTTCGCCTTGTTACAGAATGGCAGTTGAAGAAAAATCTGACAAAGTGGCATCAGACTTTAAAGTGTGTCATAGAATTTTTAAGGTTAGTTGTATTTATGGCATGTCAACCCATTGGGTTATTTTATGCATTCTTAATGGGTACTCAATTTCTTTTACAGATTTTTTAGAACTTATTTTGTTCTATTTCACCCATAGATGGGACTCTAACAGGTACAACTACTCCAGGTCAGAGTGGACCTGGGAGTAATGGTGATGAAGTGTACTCCACATTACCCAGAACTGGAACTTCACCATCAGATTGAGTTTAACATCATACCCAGTAGAATGGCCCTCAGCCACCACTTTCTAGCACATATGTGATAAAAATGTTTCGGGCAATAAGGTTGGAACAATCATATGTGCTAGGGCTTGACATGACCAGCTGATTGATCGAAGCAGGCCTATTTGACTGCCAGTCTAGCCTAAGTAAGGGCCAAAATGGAGTGTTGCATGTCATGGCCTGCTCAGCCATCAGAGTTTCATCCTTAAGCATCACGGGTTGCTACCCACAGCCAACAGATGGCTGCATGGAGGGGAAGTCTTACCCCTCTGCAGAGGTGCAGTCAATGTATTCTAAAGCCCCAGCTGACAGAATTTTAAGGCGAAGTGGGGGTGGTGGTGGTGGTGATGACACCAATTGACAATCACTAAGACTTGCAGAAGGTTGATAGAAACAGGAGATGGAAACAGATGTAGTTTTTTAACCCATACATAGCAGCAGCCTGGAGATATAAAGAGATACAAGGTCATTATCTCCCTTGTCTGACAAGGAATTCTGCTAACGGCCACTAGGTGGCATTGTCAAACCTATATATAAATGCAAGTGTGCAAAAGCTGTTCTTTCATACTACAAGCCTTGAAACAGACCAGATTCTATCCTTTGAAACATGGGACTTTTCATCCCCAAAAGACATTGTGCCACATTGAACATGACACCATAGAATAATACACTTCTAACATATGTAAATCTTCCATCTCACTTATATACATGTATGCCTTATGCACAGTCTTTATATATTTGTTTTCTGTGTGACACCCGACATTAAAAAAAATGTCCCTGTGTCTTGAATAGACACAGGGACATTTTTTTGGTGGTAAGTTAAAAGAATAAAATTGGCTGAAGAGATATTGCCTAATATTCTATTCATACATTAAATCTGAAATGATAAATAGCCAATGACAGTGAACAATCAGCAAAGAAAGAATATTAAATGTACTGGCTTTTATTGAAAGTAACCCCTCTTTCCCCACATACATATCTTCTCTGTTGAGCTCATCTCAGTTTGGACTATGAACTTTGATTCATAGGTCGAAACAACATACCCCACCCCCCCAAGCTCAAAAATATGACTTATCTGTTGAAACCCCAAAGAGACAGATTGGAAATCCTTAAAACTGTCAATTCAAAACCAACTATGTCATCAGATTTTGACACTTAGTTTTAGATTTTTTCTTCAGTTCCTTCTGAGTCTGTCGTTTAACCTAGACACATCTACCTGGATCTCCAAAGAGACAATCTCTTAATCTCTTTTTACCTTAAGTTGATTAAAAGACATTGAACTTTTCTTACCCTTTTCTGTTATTTCTTGTGAAATGTACATATTAGTTAATAATAGATAGCCTTTACATTTTATTTATTGTCTCCAGTTTTGTCTTTTATCATTTTTATTTTATTGTTTTATGTTCTTTCATAACTCAGGGTTCCCTCTCATTTTAGAAAATCATTTCCCAGGATGTTTCCAGGACATTTTGTTTTATGTTCTTTCACAACTGTTTGGTTAAACTGCTGCCTGACTCTTTTGCACAAGTGAGATGGCAGAATATTAATATTAAAAACATAATATAATAATAATATATTATGCTAATAATAACATAATATATAATATTATGATAATAATAATAACATAATATATAATATTATGATAATAATAACTAATAACCATATATAATAATAATAACTGATGATAATAATAAGATAATATATATAATAATAACATATAATAATATTAATAACATAATATATAATAATATTATGATAATATATAATAATGCAATAATATATAATAATGGCATATATAAGGGGGGGTGTCGAGAGGAAAACTGCATGAGTGTCATGGTCAAAGAGCCATGGCCATATTGGAGTTGGAGAGTTATATAAACTCTTAGAACTTTAATTTGGGCAGATCACTTGCTGTCAGAACTCCTGAAGGCTTCTGTGTATGTGCATTCTCTACCAACGATTCTCATTCTAAACACATCAAAGTATAAAGTATAAAATTTTTATATATGGGTAATTCCATGTCAAATCATACAGGCCATGTCACCCATCCTCTTCAATTTTTCTGAAACTTTGTCCAAGTGTGGATTATTATGAAGTTAGCCAATTCCCATATATGTGAAATAATAATATAAAAAATTGTTGTCGTAGATGCAGTGCAACATCAGGATATTGATCTTGCTAAAACTTTGCTAATTAGAAATCATTAATAATTTAAAACTAGTAAACTTTCAGACTTTTTTGTTAGCATTTCTGGATTCCTTGGGCAAAAATGCTTTTACAAACCAATTTTTAGGTGTAGATCTCATTTTACAGACAAAAATAGTCTAATCAGGAATGTAAGTAATCTCTGGAGGTCACAGTCAAGTCTGGCGCAATATTCTTCCAATTGACAGTTTTCAGTCTAAACACTCTCCCAACAGTATCATGCTCGTCTCAACAAAATGCTACTGCAGTTGTTCTCTCGTGGGCTGGGAGGGCAGGTCCTTAAATATACATCAATCCTCACCACATCCGGGCTCCTCACTCTGAATTGTCCGTGCAGCACATGCGACACTCGTCAGCACTGCAAGTACGCGTCAATCCTCATGGCGCAACTGTTTACATCTGGGTTACTCTACATTGCTCCTCCACAACCTTTCGCATTCTGAAGGACCCAGGTTCGACTCTAGGTCAGTCCTACACGCTAGGCAAAGCCTAGCCCGCTTCCTTTGAGAATATGGCAAGTCTTCATGCCCACCACTCTGTCTGTCACACCGTATTGCATAAGGTAGGTCTTTTCTCTCACTACAAATAGGTTATAAAAAGTTGCTATTTTTCGTGACCCCTCAAATTTGGAGAGCTAAAGATCGACATAACTCTGCCAATTTTTGGAATTGGAAGCTCAAATTTTGGAGTTTGTCTAATGTTAACCTAATCCACACCTGGAAAAAATTCAGAAAAATAAAGAAGGTAGGTGTCAATTTTACTTTTTTTCTTGATGATTTGACATGGAAATACCCATATATATGTGTCCCATGTATCTTTACGTAACAGTATATAATGCATAGAATAAAATATCAAATAAACTTACAAGTGTGGACCGTTATTATTTTTTTGGAACTAATCTTGTTAACAGCAGAACTCCAAATTTCAATGCTGTAATCAGTTCCTGAAACTAAGTTTTCTATCTTATATTCTCTATTACTGCCCGAAATCCGAATAGGGGGATCCCTATTAATAGAAATAAACCAAAATTCAACAAAAGTGCCGTTGTCATTTTCCCAATTAAAAGTAATCGAATCAGTTGTTGCTGAACCCTTGACATTCACTGGTGGAAGTGGAGCTGAAAATAGAAAAAAAAAAAAAAAAAATTATTTCATAAATATTTTCAGATTTTCAAATTCTGTCCATTTCAAATACATTCTAAGTCTTATTTAAAAACAATTTCTTTTTAATCATTATTGTTGTGTTTAATGAAGAAAGTGAGATAAGCCTTTCTTGTGTCATGTTGGAACTTGGACCCGTGAGAGAGAAGACGATTACAGGTGCTTACATAAAGGTGATTTCATCCACAGAAAGCGATGTTAATACATGAATAGGAAAGGTATGGTCGGCCACAAACAAATTATCAGTCATATGGAAATCCAATCTCACTGACAAGTTAAAGCGACAATTCTTCCAGGCTGTGGTTATATCAGTACTGCTATATGGCTGCACCACTACACCTAATGAAGTGCCTTGAGAATAAGCTAGATGGGAGCTGAACAAGAATGCAGCGTGCAATCCTGAACAAGTCGTGGAAACAACACCCCACAAAGAAGCAGCTGTATGGCACCCTGCCTCCCATCTCACAAACCATCCGAGTGAGACGGACAAGCCATGAAGGACACTGTTGGAGAATCAAGCAGAAGCTCATAAACAACATTCTCTAGTGGAAGCCAACATATGGACATGCTAATGTGGGCTGCTCACCAAGGAGCTACATTGACCAACTATGCGAGGATGCTGGTTGCTGTACA
Source organism: Doryteuthis pealeii (assembly GCA_023376005.1). NCBI lineage: Eukaryota > Metazoa > Mollusca > Cephalopoda > Myopsida > Loliginidae > Doryteuthis > Doryteuthis pealeii. The sequence goes on along the minus strand of CM042165.1, from coordinate 23,331,814 downwards.
GAAGACCTCCCAGGGGCAATGAATGATAGGGAAGGTTGGCGAGAGATTGTCATGGATATCTGTGCTGCCTGCATGACATGATGATGATAACTACAAAGCATGTGTAGTGTCAACCATTCATTTATTTCTACTGCTTCTTTACTACTACTAGCAAATATATGCACCCTCCGGGTGCAAGTATTTAAGTTTTAATGTAATAAAATATTGTATTAAATTAGAAAGGCTAATGAAACTAAATGGGAAATGCAGATAAAAAAAGATTTGAAACATAGAACAACTGAAACTTACTCTTCCATCACTCTCGTCTTTCATTGTTATTTTTTCTAATTTAAGTATTTACTTAAAAGAGTAAGTAAAGTATAAAATTACAGTTATTTCTTCTTGTCAATGGATTTCATTTAATATTCATTGAAGAGATTGTTGCTTATATTCATTAAAATAAAAACAAACAGTTAGAAATCAATAATACTAAGCACATATTTATTAAAATCACATTTTTAATATCAATATGCAAATTAGCCTTTCCGTTCAAACTGAAAACCGCTATTTTCTTGTATATATAAATATAATTGCATGTTGTTTGTATGTAGATATGGTCAACAGTAATAATAATGTAAAACAATTTTATTAATAATTGAGGTTTAGATAAAAATAAAATCATTGAGAATGCGATGTCAATAACTAAGGGAATTGTAACTTGAATAGTAATATAGTTTCGGTTACAGACAGAAAAACAGACAATCTCCATTATAATAAGATAAGATGTTAATGTTTTTATAATGCGTTAGAAACGATTATACAAGAAACGATTATTTATATATAAAGTAAGTCATCGGGGTGGTCTAAAGTAGGTACCAGCCAAACAGCAAGGGAATCTATCCCCTTTTTTACTAGCGCTAGACCAAGGAGATTATTTTTGCATCTGAGGTGGAGTGCCAAACCTACCATCAGCTACTTACTTTACTGGACAGATACCTGTGCTACTCATATGTGAGTTGGCGAGGGCCTGTATCGAACCAAAACCCTTCTTATAATACAATAGAAACGATTTACAATGAAGTCTGAATGAAAGCAACAAGAAGATAACACATACAGACTTTATTTTATGAGCATGTGGAGGAATACACATATTCATGAGAAGGTACAGAATAGATATATGGAAACAGATATATAAAGATACACAAATAACAAGCAACGTAAATAAAGAGGCAGATATGACTAAGTCCTAGAGAAGTGATAAAGAGTTCCTGAAGGAATGTCACTTACTTGAGGAATAATCCCAGAAGGGGGTCTATGAGGCTGTGTACCCACATGGGATACGATCCTGAACATGGAGAATGAAGCCCCACCCCCCACGTTAGAGGACAGGGACACCACACGTCCCTACTCTTCTTGCTAGCTTGGTCAAAGAGAAGGACAATTTTCCAAGCTGCCATTTAAATATTCTAGCCACCTATCACTGAAAACCTGGCGGCAAGGAAAGATAACCCTTTTGGACTCAAGTCCTTCCCAGCATGGGATGACAATCGCTACACTACTAAGAATACAAGGGAGTTAACTCTACATTGGTTTAGTGTTTATATACACATACAACAATTATTAGTAACTTATATGGTAATCTGAACATTAATTACATAAATGAGAGTAACTTCCCCTTGTTTGTTTCACTTTGAATCTTTTCAATACTTACATGAGTGACTACTTAAGCAACATCAAGTTCTGTAAACAACTGGAGTCATTTGGTCATTAAATTACTTGATTTGGCATTAAAGAATCCAAAGGAGGGTTGATATGCCATAAAATAATTTTATGATAATTTATGAAAATTATGACAATTAAAGAAAAAGATTTTATTTGAAATGAACTTAATTGTTATTAAGAACACATTTTATGATATTTTCGTGTTAAAACATGCAGTTGTAATGAATCAAACATATTCATATTTTTAGTGTGAAATGAAAATGGCTGATTAAAACATACAGTTTCTTCAAAGTGAAACAAACAAGGGGAGGTTACTCTCATTTATGTAACTAATGTTCAGATTACCACTTTTATTCCAAAAGGGATATCAATGAATGATGAAATTCTGAAGTCAGGAATTTAGACACAAATTTCTTTATTTCTGATTTTGTACTGATTTTGCTGTAGCATTCAAACAATTTATTGACCCAGAGTTTTGTAAGAAAAAAAAATGTATTAAGAATAACACCAAGTAAAACTAGTAAAATATTAAAAAAAACCCAAACATAACAGTACCTCATCTACATTTCAATGAAATACTCATCTCTCTGTAGATAGGTTTATAAGTAAAGATTAAGTTCTTCATAAGTACCCTCCATAAGCTCTGTAGATAGGGTCAAGATAGGTTTATTCATAAGTCATTCAAAGTCATAAGTACCTCCTTCATAAGTACCTCATTCCCAGGTCAGTACCCTCTGTAGATAGGTTTATTCATAAGTAGTCCCTCTCGCAGTATTTTGCCAGCAACACTATCACAGTAGTCCTTGCTCAATCCGTCAAAAATTCATTTGTTCAAACGTACGTCTCTTCACATTAAGAAGGTCAAAACACGACTGTCTCTGGTGTGTGAAGCCTTAAATAATAAGTAACTGCCCCCCCCCCAAGATCTTTACATACAGGCATTTCACTCAGCGCTGCCCGACCTGTGCAAATTTACTTAAAATAAAAAATTAAAAAGTAAAGTCGTTGGGGCGGCCTAAAGTCGGTATCAGCCAATCAGCGAGGGAGTCTATCCCCTTTTCAATAGCGCTAGACCAAGGAGATTGTTTTAGCGTCTGAGGTGGAGCACCACACCTACCGTCAGCTCCTTGCTTTACCGCACAGATCCCTGTGTTACTCATAAGCTGAGTTGGCGAGGACTGGTATTGAACTAGGAACCTTGTGGTTTCTAGCCGAACGCTCTACCGACTGAGCTAAACCGGCCCCCTATTTAATTAAAGAATTAAATATGAAGTTTTGCATTTTTCTATTTTTAAAAGTAATTTTCCATGTTCTTTGTCTATGCAGAAAAAAAATACAAAACTTTCATCACATAAAAAAATATTAAAGAGCATTTTTGACATGACGTCAAATAACAAAACCAAATAAGGCAACAAATTTATGTAGAAGAGAATTCTAAGGGAGGTAAGAATTACAATTCGTTCAAGGGAAGTAATTCATATGACAAAATATTCAAGAGAAATGTTAGCTTACGGATTGACACATTTCGAGGCGTACTCCATTTTGCATTGCATGACACATTCAAGAAATATTCCACACCAGCACGGAAACCATCAAATTTTACAGAACTGACTAAAATCCTGAAAAAAAAAAAAAAAAAAAAATTTTTAGACTTTTATTTTTTTTTTTTTTATTTGTGTGTACAATATATGTGTGGATGTATGTTTATTTTTTTCCATTTTGATAGATTCCCTAATTTCAACCAACATTTACACTTTATCTTGTTAGAAAAGCTACGCTTAGTTGCAAGCAAAATATAACAACAGCAAAAATTAGAATAAATAAATAAATGGAAGTTGTATGGTGTAGAAGAAGTATGAATCTTCTCCCACCAAGTAGAGGTGAGGAGGTGTGAGACTGTCCTTGATTAGGTATCTGCTGTGTTGGTGACCAAGTTCTGGTAGGTCCTAGGAAATATGGGTATATTTAGGTTTGTTGGTAGACTGGCACTTACCTCTACTCTTGTCCAAAATTTATACACAATTATATGGTTCAAAGTATTCCTATCTAATACTAATAATTTATGCACAATTATATGGTTTCAAGTATTCTTATCTAATACTAATAATTTATGCACAATTATATGGTTCAAGTATTCCTATCTAATACTAATAATTTATGTTCAAGTATTCTTATCTAATACTAATAATTTATGCACAATTATATGGTTCCAAGTATTCCTATCTAATACTAATAATTTATGCACAATTATATGGTTTCAAGTATTTCTTATCTAATACTAATAATTTATGCACAATTATATGGTTCCAAGTATATCTAATACTAATGCACAATTATATGGTTTGATGCACAATTATATGGTTTCAAGTATTCCTATCCAATACTAATAATTTATGCACAATTATATGGTTCCAAGTATTCTTATCAATACTAATAATTTATGCACAATTATATGGTTCCAAGTATACCTATCTAATACTAATAATTTATGCACAATTATATGGTGTCAAGTATTCTTATCTAATACTAATAATGTATACACAATTATATGGTTCCAAGTATTCCAATTTAATACTAATAATTTATACACAGTTATATGGTGTCAAGTATTCCTATCTAATTCTAATAATGTATACACAATTATATGGTTCCAAGTATTCTTATCTAATACTAATAATTTATACACAATTATATGGTCCCAAGTATTCCTATCTAATACTAATAATTTATACACAATTTATGGTTTTATGTAATTATTACTATTTAATACTAATCATTTTTTGCTCAGTTATATGATTCCTAGTATTTGTATTTAAAACTAATAATTTTCAAACATATCTATTTGACCTATATATTTATACCAAACCCTCACTAGGAGTAGGATGTGACAAGGTTTATTTATTAAGCCTTTTATTTTTTTTTAAATCACCCTTGGTCACAAATTTTCAGTAAAGTTAAGGAAAAACAATTTACAAGTAAATAACATAAGAACCCTCCGCACCCCCCCCCAAAAAAAAACAGTTTGAATATAAGAGGGTGGGCTAAAAAGTTCATATGATGACATCATATCTGTTGTGGATGACTTTTTTGACTAATGGGATCCAAACACTGCAACACTAATGAAAGAAGTGCATAGACCGCAAGGTCTCTATGTTGAAAAATAAACTTTTGTCAGCCTATGAACTTTTCAGCCAACCCTTGTGTTACTAGAAATGTAAACACATAAACGAAGCCCAGAAAATAAAGATGTTTTCTTTAAAAAAATGTGTGTTGTTTTTGAGATATTCCTGTGCTACTAAACAACGCTGGTTGGCATCATCAATCATGTTATTATTAACTGGTTCATTTGGGTTTTTGGGGTCTTTCAACATAATACCCCTCTTGCCAGTTAGACCCCATTATAGATAATCAAACTCTAATGCACCACCTGTCTTGTACAACACTAGCAGAAAAACTGGCTTTAAATAGAGTTTTGCCAACGCAGACCTCAACTTCTGTACATCTGGTTGGTTAATGCTAAATCAGTGTTAAAAACAGGTTCACATGGCTCAGACATATTTTTAATAATTCGTTGGCATGGTTGGGCCTACCAATATATAGACCATTTCTTTTTTATATAGAGAATAAATAAACAAAAAGAATTAAGTTAGCTTGATTAAGTCTTTTTTAACAAAAACATTCATTAAAAATATATAATTATCTACGCACACAGATTAAAATTTTTCTTTTTTTTCTTTCTTTTTACTGATGCCCATTATGTTACTACTTTTTGACTTAGACAAATATTTGACCTTAAATAATCATTTTAATTCATTTTAATTCATTTTTAAAATGAAAAGCAGATGAAAAAATTTGGGTATACAGTTATGACAGAGGGTAATTCTATGTAAAATCGTCTAGGCCATGTCACCCACCCGCTTCAATCTTTCTGAAATTTTGTCCAAGTGTGGATTATGGTAAAGTTAGCCAATTCCCAAAATTTGAGCTTTCAATTTAAAAAATCTGCAGAGTTATGTTGATTTTTATCTCTCCAAATTGGTTTCTAAGGGCTAATGCTTTTATAAACCAATTTTTACTAGTAGGGAAGCTCTAGAACTCATTTCACAGACAAAAATAGGTTACAAAAGGTCGCCATTTTTCACCAACCCCACCGAATCTGGTGAGCTAGAAATCAACACAACTCGGCCATTTTTGGAATTGGAAGCTCAAATTTTGGGATTGTTTAATGTTAACATAGGTAAAAAATTTCAGAAAAATTGAAGAGGGGTGGGTGACAATTTGACTTTTTTCTGGATGATTTGACATGGAATTACCCCAGAGCAATGAAATTGTGGGCATCCAAAAATTTGTGAAGTGACATAATACTTTGCATTGTGGCCATTAAAGTTTGCAGAAGGCAAATGGAAAAAGATAAAATTGTTGGATTGGACTGCATATTTGTTGTTGACATGATTTTTGAAATGTTTATAAAAATAGTGGGTAGTAGTTTATAACCAACACTAATTCTTTATAATGCATTAATACATCCATAAATACACTAACACTGAATATTCAGTAAGGAAAGACAATATAATTACTTTTGATTGTAATTGAAGCTTTTTGTGATAGAAGAAGAGAAATTATTTTTTAACTTACTTTTTACAATCAGAGCTGTAATCATTATACAAGCACATACTGCAGTACTTAAAGTCATCTAACTTTGAAACAGTGACAGAATTTCTTTCTGTCACAATTCCCACGTCATCAAGTGATGGATCTGTGATAAAGAAAATAATACAAGAATATTCAAATTTATTATAATGATCTGTAAAAATCAATTTGGAATAAAGGAACATAAATTGTGGGCCCAAAGCCAAATTAATCCGTAGAAGACAACGGTAGGTCTTATACTTATTGTATGGGGTGGGGTGGGGTGGGGGATTCTTTGTAGTTTTTAATATATCATAAAATTACATTTTTCCCTACTCAATAAGTTATGGGTTATAAGCCTAATAAATAATTTTTTTTTTCTTTAGTTCAGGAGAATTTTGGTATTTTGTAAAGTCAAGCAGTTAATGTAAGCTTGGTTGCCATTGGCTGATTTTAAAGTTGAACTGTTTGCTGTCCTTCTGGGGGTATTTAAGCATTTTGGCTTGTTTATTTTGCCAGTCAGTAGAAGAATTTCATCTCAGACGTAAATCTCTGGCTTCACCAGGCAGCATTGATATGGAGTAAAATTTACAAATTAACTCAATTAGAGTTGATTTCCTCATAAAATGAGAAAGGCATGGAATTTGCTTCATTCTGAAGCGGTTCCAGTGACCAAGATGTGAGAAGATTTGGGGAGATATTTCTTTTCAAGAAGAAAATAACTGCCAAAAAATTAATTGATTTCCTCATAAGATGAGAAAGGTAGGGAATTTGCTTCATTCTGAAGAGAATAGAAAAGTTTTAGTTTTCCCTATTAAATAAGTGAAAAGTTTTGTGAAATATTTCTTTCAGTAAGAAAATTACAACAGAAAAGTGTAGAATATGTTTTTGGCCATGAGAGCAAAATTTCCATGCTCTTCTGTAGTGTACACTTAAAAAAAGGTTATAATCTGGTAGGGAATGTGATAAATTAGTTTTAAGCCCCTGCCCCCTACCTGTGGGCCCCAGGCCAATGGCCTAAACTAGCCCTCATGAAAATAAATAAAATAGAAATAAACAAAAGAGAAATTTCAAAGGGTTGTCTGAAATATACAAAGAAAAAAAAAAAAAAAAAATTATGATAAAATTTTATAAAGTTGAAAAAAAAAAAAAGTATCCAAGTATTTGTTCTTTTTACATCTCTTATTCTTAACTAAAACTAACTAAACACAGAGCGCATGTGCAAGTGAGCCCCAGCTTAAGGCAAGAATATGCTTCTCGTCTGACATGGTACTGAGAGTCAACTATCCCTCACATGACTTCACGTGATTCGCATTTTTTCCTCTGTGGTGTAAAGGGTCACCAATGGTTTGTATATTTACATACTACATGGTGTTGCCAATAATCTATGCCACCACATAGATTATGCAACCCTTGTTGGGTTATTTTATTCCAAAGATGTTTTTGTTTTATTCAATCTTGATGCGTATGCAAATATTTTTTCAAAACTCATTTTTTCTATTCAACGGGTACTACCATTTAGAGTCAGTTTGGTAACAGATAATTTTGATCACCTCTGGGAGGTAAGCATGATTTGAAATATGGTTAAATCATTCTTCCAGTTATTCTAGTTTATTTGGCATAAAAATCGGTAATCTTTAACTTTAAGTGACTAAATTCCTATAAAATTGTACTTGCGCATTATTTGAAATGAACGTTGAATCAAAGATGACTGCGATTGTCTACAAGCTTCTTCTCAGAAAAAGCTTTGAAAGTTAAGTCCTTTTAAGACTTAAATGACAGTTAACTCCCTTTGTTCTTTTTCCAAGAAGAAGTTTGTAAACAATGGCAGTCATCTTTAATTCAACGTAATTTTCATGGAGAAAACACATTTTTTTCAAATCCATTTTAATGCATGTTTTTAACTTCAAAATATCATAAAATGTCTTTTTAATAACAATTAAGTTCATTTCAAATAATACGCAAGTACAATTTTATAGGAATTTAGTCCCTTAAAGTTGAAGATTACCTTAAAATCTACAAAAACTTGCAAAGTATTGATAATAATCATTATTGATAACTAGCAGGACCTGTAGATATATTACAGTAAGATAATTTGATTATTACATTTGATAAGTTTACTTAACAGCCATTGCTAAATAGTTCAATATGTAAAAAGTAAAATAATCTTGATTTAATTCTCTCGGGTTTTTTTTTCCCCGGCTTCATTTTTAACCAGAGAGTGTTGCAAGATGATAACAGTCTTACTTTTAAGGAACCCAAGTATTAATATGTAGATAAAGGGCCAATTTAGTTCAGTCGGTAGAGTGTCCGACTAGGAACAACAAAGCTCCCGGTTCAATACTGGCTCTCGCTAACTCAGCATATGAGTAGCACAGGGATTTGTGCAGTAAAGGAGTTGATAGTAGGTGTGGCACTCCACCTCAGACTCAGATGCAAAAAACAATCTCCTTGGTCTAGCGCTAGTAAAAAGGGGATAGACACCCTCACTGTCTGGCTGACACAGACTTTAGGCCAACCCAACAACTTTTACTTTATAATATTGACAATGAAGATAGAGAAGAGGAACAAAGTTAGTTGTCAGTTAAATAGGAATTTTTTCTATTCAACTAACATTACACAACAAGATGATAATGGTTTGAAAATTAATGAACAAGAGTATTGATATATAGGTTATTAGAATAATGACAGATTAAAGATTATATGGATGAAAACAAAATCATATATATATATATATATTATATATATATATATATATATATATATAGATAGATAGATAGATAGATATGTATATACTGATAGGAAAAGTGTTATAGGCCTTTTAAAATGTAAGTACTGCATTGAAAATTAATTTCATTCAAGGATGGTTTGTATTGTTTGGTCTATAAAGCTTCTAATATTTGGAGTTTTTGTTTTGTTTTTTTCTTTGTGCAGAATGTGCATATTTTCCATTAGGATATTTTGGTAATTAGAGTGGGGGGCATGCATGTAATTTTAGATGTTGTAAAATGGAGGTATTATCTGTCATATGAAGAGTTAAATGGTGTGACAAAGTCGTTGAGGTAAAAACGATCTAGGCATGTTCATTTTTTGGGAGACAATTATCTCCTAAGGGACATTTAAATTTGTGTATATATATATATATATATATATATATATATAAAATCATCCACAGACACTGACGTTTCACATCTCAGTGTGGCTAGATACAGCAACTACTTCTGACCAGGAGTGAAACCAGACTGACTTTTCATCAGCCCAGTTCCTTAACCTCTCAGGTGTTTTAATTGATAAATACATTCATTGGTATATATATTTTATGATCACTAGAAAGATCAAATCTGTAAACAACAGATGATCATTGCTTTATCACAGTGGTGGTAAAGTCAATTAAAGTCACTCCTAGAGAGCTCTACCGGTTTTTGGGATTGTATACATTATATATACACACACACACACATATATATATATAATATATATATATATATATATATATATATATATATGTATGTGTGTGTGTGTGTGTATGAGTCATCCACATACTGTTCTCTTTTGCAACACTTCAGAGTGGCTAGATATTGCAGGCTGCTTCAGTTAATCTATACACAACATGAGGCAACACTGCTGAAATGCGATTGTTGATATTTTCGATAAACACCAGTCAGGGTACATTTTACAAGAGTTTTACAGGGCAAATTGAACCCCCCCCCACCTTGTAAGCACCCCAAAAATCTTTTTTTCATTGGATTATTTGGTGCTTACTCGTCTACCGTTGATTTATTTTCTTAATATTTCGGGATAAAGATCCTTTCGTCAGAAGATATCTGAAAGCTAAGTTCTGGAGCTGTTACCTTGTTGCTAGGATCAGTCCATTTTGTGGTATGTCTGGTGAAATCTTCCTCGAAATTCTCTGCATGTGTGTGTATGTGTGTTCTTGTATATGTGTGTGTGTGTGTATATGTATGTGTGTGTGTGTGTGTGTGTGTGTGTGTGTACTCAACAATGTCTTAGTATCATTCCAGGTTTGGCTTATCCTTTTATTTTCTTAAAGCAAAAGACAAAATTTTTTGAGGCATGGGGTCATCACAGTTCACCTTTGAATGATTATGTTTTAGAATTAATTGGAGGGAAATGAAAAATAGAAAATCTGATTCGGTCAATTAGGAGCTCAGAAGAAGAAGAAAAAGGAACCCCCCAAAATGTTATTTTCCTCCCTCTTGGGTGTGTCATAGATTAGGGTTAGAGTTCACATACAAGATAATGATTTTGATTGTTGATTTAAAGTAAATATTTCACATTTGTCCAATGTATAACAACATGTTGGACATATCTATTTCTCTGAATTGTCAGTTAAATAGACCCCCCCCCCAAAAAAAAAACCCTACAGTACTCACAAGTTAATGAGAACAATTGTAAACAAAATTATCAATAATAATAGAGATTCGGTCTCTATTTTTCTGTAACTGAAACTATGTCACTGCTTACGTCACAGTCATTTGAGGAATTAAGTAAGTTTATCAATGAGTATTTAATTTAATGTCAGTATCATTACTACATAAAAATATTAAAATTCTATGAAAAATCAACAGTCAAATTTTCATGAAAATTTCAATACTTATTCATCTTTAGATGAATTTATGTTTAAAACAGTTTGTCTTAAAATATATCAGAAATATTTTTTTTAAAACTTTATAAAATCTTAACAAAATATATTTTACTCTTAAGATTTTTAAATTTTTCTTTAAAGATAAGAGTCTGAATAATTAAATCAGAAATTTTTAGAAACATTTTGGAGGTCGTAAAAACAAAACAAATATATCAGTGGAGTGAAGTGTATAAGTGGAGTGAAGCCTTTTAAGTTATTAATTAATTTTTAAAAAATATTAAACATTTTATTTATCTAATTTTTCCACTCTTTCTGGCAATATCTTTCAAAAATGTATTTTACACATCCCAGAGGGAGATTTTTTGCTAGTTATTAATAATTTCATAAATTAATATTATTATTAAAAGTGAATTATATATTATTTATTATGAATCAATATTAAAAAATAAAAAATAATATAGAAATAAAATAAAACATGATATATTAAATATTTTAAAATAAGATATAACAAATAAAAAAAAAAAACTGTTCAAATGTATAACATGTTGAACATATCTTTTTTTAATAAATTATATATTATGAATCAATATTAAAACAATAAAAAAAATAAAATAAAACATGATATATTAAATATTCTTAAAATAAAATAAAATAAAACAAAATGATAAAATATATTAATTATTAAGCTTTATTAATAATAATAATATATAAGATTTTAAAAATAAGATTAAACAATAAAAACACTGTCAAATGTATAACATTTTGAACATATCTTTTATAATGAATTATATATTATGAATCAATATTTAAAATAAAACAATAAAAAAAGAATAAAATAAAAACATAAAATAAAACAATAAAAATAAAATAAGTAAAGTAAAATAAAACATAATATATCAAATATTTTTAGAATAAGATAAAACGATAAAAAAAATTGTTCTTACTTGTATAAAACATCTTGATAATAGTTCTACTATATTCAATTCCACTTAATGTCTTGACAATAATGTTATAGCCGGTTTTTGGTTTTAAAGATAAAAATTTTGTCACATTCTTATCACCATTTTTGGCAATGCTTGTCCTGAAAGAAAAATTTGCAGAGATTTACCTTGGATAATTAAAGTGCAGGTGTAATTAACAGGTGATAACACTACAAGTGTTAATATATGTATTCACCCAAACCCACTACACGAGTTGGGTGTAGCACAAAGTCAATTTTAACTGGTTTGAATTCAGAGTTTTCCTTCTCCTACAAGTGTTAATAGAAGCCATTTTGAATTCATAATTTAAAATCCATCTAATCCACACAATCCATTATAAAAACAATTTGGATATGTCAGAGGATTGACTTGGGAATTCTAGTTTTTTTTTTTTTAGCATATTTCCCTCCCCCTCTTTCAGGTTGTAGGGTTTATTTTAACTTTGATCTCTCGGATTTGCTTTGTTTTGTTTTACGGCATATCAACCTCAATGGGTCATTTAATGCCAACAAAGTTTTGAAATAAATTCATTCTTAATGGATAATCAATTCTTTTTATAAACACATTTTTCTATTTAACTCTTAGATGGGATCCTAACAGGTACTACCACTCCGGGTCAGAGTGGACCAGGAAGCAATGCCTCACATTCCCCAGATCTGGAACCTCACCATCAGATTAATGTCATTCTCAGGGCATGAAGACCCTCACCCACTGTCTTCTAGCACGTATATGATAAAGAGTTGAGGGTTGCCATATGGGCAATAGGGTCGGGGCAATCATATAGGGGCTAGGGCTTGACATGACCAGGCTTGATTGGGGGGGCATCTCTGACTGCCATCTAGCCTAAGGGTCCAAGTGGACTGCTCATCCATCAGGATTCCATTCTTAAGCATCATGGGTTGACACCCACAGCCAACAGATGGCCCCTTTTGTGGGGGAAGGGTTACCCCTCTGCTGAGGTGCAGTTGGTGTATTCTAAAGCTCTAGCCGACAGGGTGTATCATGGATTGGTTGTAAGTAATATTGGACCACTTATCTAGTGATGCACCACTTACTCATCAGAAGATGAGATAGTGTCACCAAAATGTAAACTAAAAATTCCTAGAAAGGAAGAGATTTGAAACAGGTAATTTTTCGAGATGCTGTGAACCTGTGAAGTCATATGCATCATCCATGCACAAAATATTTGAGAGATCGGGACACTCTGGAAAGAAACACAAGGCTTGCTCATATCACACATTAATATGAGTCACTATGGTTATGACCAGGTGGAAACAAACACAGATCCTCTATCCATGAAAAGTAAATATACCCTCTTCGTTATCCTCCCACCATTATTGTTTATTTTGTCTCTAGTGGTGAGAAATATAAAAAAAGAATGAAAGAACTGGGAAGATGGAATCTCCCATGTAACAGAAAAAAGAATAATCTTGGAAAAGTATGAAATTTGAGAAATGTGAAGTTGATGAACCAAATGTGGTTCTCAAAGAAATTTCATATATATATATATATATATATATATATATATATATATATATATATATATAGATACAGAACTTAAAAAGAGATAAGTTTTATTTGACCCCTTCCCTTGTCTTGATATTTGCATCCATCCATATATATTCATGAAGTATTCTGTACATACGTCATTACACAAAAATAATAAGATCCCCAAATTGTGTTCACCATGTTTTCTCATTTGAATTGATGAACTTTCTTTTTGGACTATCTCCACTTAACCCTTAATTAATCATTTTGTTTATTTTAGTCATTCTTATTAAAGTCATATAAAATTGATCATTCTATTGTCTTGTTCGTGCTGGTTGCCCCATCGAGTTTCTCTCACATCACCAGTCGTGCAAAATCAAAACGTGGGAATATAAGAATTTCTACACATATATTCAGTTTTTTAAATTTATTATGTGTTTTGGTCCAGCGTGAATATCAAGTCAAAGGGAGATAACCCTGACTCATCTTCCCAATAGCCATAACAACATATATTGTGATGCCTGCACATAACTTAGCAGCCAAATTTTGACAGAAAACTAAACTAAACTTGGATAAACTAAGCATGGATCAATAAATAAAATAAAATGGTAAATTTGCAGACAAACATATTCTACAATCAAACCCCTTTCTTTCTGCCATCCTTTTTGGTTTACGGTGAACTCTAAGATCCTGACAATAGATTTCATCTATAATACTGTTTAAGGGTTTCCGTCAGTCAAGTTGGACACATGGCACAATGGATATAAGGGTTGGGTTAATACAATTCTAAGTGACAATCATCTGGAGGTTGCTGGTTCAATCCTGACTACAAGAGAAAAAATAACAGAATAGTTAACAGATTAACACTTGTACCCAGTCATAGTTAATGGTATGAGAACTATTCATCCCAAATGGATTAAATAAAGGGTAAAAAGATTCATGAAGGTTTCAGAGTTTGACAAGAAACACTTGAAGAGGGCTGGAGAGCACATTGGCTAAAAGTTGTGTATATAACAAGAACGATTGCTTTTTAGCATAGAAACATATATTCTATTAAGGAAGTAAATGAATAAAGTGATATTAGGTTATATATATATATACGTTAACAATTATAAAAATAAAGTCATAATTCAGAGTTTGATATTTTCAAACGAAAATTTCTGTGTGTGTGTGTGTATATATATATATATATATATACGTACTAGCTAAAGTACCCGGTCCATGACTGGAAGAAAACATTTTTATGAACACCAGGGAGTTTTCATTAAAATAAAATTAAAAAAACATCACCGAAAATTTATGTATTACAGTGTTTATTTTAGGGATTTTTTTTAAACATTGAAAATAGTTTTTAAAATGCAATCCTGAATTTTTGAGTTTTGAAATAATTTATATCATAATATTGACATTTTTTTTTTTTTTAGGTAGAATTCAGAATTCATGTTTTTTTGTTTTTTTTACTAAAAAATATCAATTAAAAAAAAAATATTAATATTATCTTTATAGAAAAAAAAAATTGTGGTAGACCTGAACATCTGGACCCCCCCCCCCATCTAATTTTTTTTTTTTCCTTCAATGGATTATTATTGATTACACACCAATCTATCAGATTGTAAAAAAAAATTCTTAAAAGTTCTTTATTTTTTGAGTTTTCATGGGTGCTCATTTCCTCCTATAAGTTTATAGTAAATCGAGCCCCCATATCAGAACCACTCGAATGGAAATCCCTTACGACTCCCGGAAAAAACATACAGGTTTACCAAAATACATATTTAAATATTCTAACCCTAACCCAAATTATTTATTTAATTCCCCATTAAACTAACCTTAAACCCCAACTCCAAACCCTAACACCTAACCCTACCCCCTAGTTAAAATTAACAGTTTGTGGGTTCTGTTTTTCTGGGTCAACGGTGTACAGGGTAACCCAGAAAAAACAGAACCCAAATTATTTATTTATTTTCCCATTAAACTAACCCTAAACCCTAGATCCCCATAGTTAAAATTAACAGTTTTATTAAAAAATTTGTGGGTTCTGTTTTTGCAGGGTCACCTTAATTTTGACACCTTTGTGCAAGTTCAGCCCAACTGATAAGGTAGTGCGGTTCGGATATGGGGAATCGATTTACTATAAACATATACGGGGAAATGGGCACCCCTGAAAACTCAAAAAATAAATAACTTTTAAGAATTTTTTTTTTTTTTTTTTTTTTTTTTTTTACAAACTGATAGATTATTTATTTATTTTCTCATTAAACTAATCCTAAACCCCAACCCCCGAAGTTAAAATCAACAGTTTTATTACAAAATTTATTGGTTCTGTTTTTTCTGGGTCAACGTAATTTTCCAACCAATTTGCAAGTTTAGCCCATTACATAATGATATAGTAAGAAATTTTAATTCAATGATTAACTATATTTTTTAAATGAAATATAAATGACTCGATTTGCTAAACTTCAAATTAATATTTGAAAAAGAAAAAAAAAAGAATTAAATAAAGTAATCAAATTTATGTAAAACGATAAATAATCTTTTAAAAAATAACATTATTAATTCAAAACATAGCTGATTGAATATACTATAATAATTACTATATCATAAATTTGATAACAATTTGAGTTTTCAGGTATTTCTGTGAAATGTATTAGGTAATCTAATGGTATTCTACATTAGTATCATGATTTTATTTGTATTTCTAATATTAAAATAAATAAATTAACGCGATTATGAAAAAAAAATTAAAAAAAAGGTTTTGTTTACAATTGACGAATGACGGGAATTTATAAAACAAAGTCGATTTGTCACTAAATGTTTTCGTTTGATTTATTAATTAATTCGCTGTAAAAAAATTCAATGTATGAAAAGACATACTAATTACATATTTAGAAATAATTTTTTTCTAACAAAATAAATATTTTTAAGATAGAAACAGAAATATGCGATAAATAAGATTTGATTTTATGTTAAAATTTTAGTATGAAAAAACTAAACTACAAATCTAGTCTGACTGAAGGAAAATATAATTTTTTTAACTCGCTGTAAAAAAATAATTCCATAGATAAAAACTCAATCAAATTACATATTTAGAGAGAGTATTTCATTCTCTTTCGAACTATATGGATATCTTAAAGAAGACTGAACCATAAATAGGTGAGAAAATAGATGGACCATTATTCTTCTTTCAAAAACGTTTTCAGTTTCACTGGATATATTTAATCATATTATTCTAAGAATCCCCCCACCTTTTTTTTTTTTTTTTTAAATCGCTTGAAGGATTTTTTTCAAAAACTTTTTCGTGTGTAAGACTATTTTACATTCAGTTTTTGTAATTGCTAATTCGCATATTAATTCAAATTTGATTCGCTGATATATTTTAATCTAAGAAATATGAAAGTATTCATAAATATTGATAAAAAGGCTTTCATTTTTCTTTTTTTACAACACCCCAGTAGAAATACAGCGGACATAGGCAAAGAGGCAACAGGGTGGGGTTTGCCTGATGATTGTTGCTGGAATGTAGCTGCTGATAAGCAGTAGCAGCTATTTTATAGATTTTGGAAAATCGTTTGATTTTGGTTTAATTAATTAATTATATCCCTTAATCAATAAAAATCAATAACCAAATTTGGAGTATTTCTTAGTTAGAATGATATCAATGTGTATGCAAGATTTTAAATCTGAGTGACCTCCCGTTTTCGAGTTATGCGTCGACACGTACATACCAAATTCTCTCCATTATATATTAGATATGTATGTTTAAGAAGAAAGGGTGACTTAATGGAGAAGATAAAATATGAAGAAAGTCACAACTTCGACCATTGATAAAATAATTAACCAAACAAGTCTGGGTTATAATGAACTGTAGCGTAATTATTAAAGTCCACCAGAGTTTGATAGTGGTAATAAAGCTGTGGGCGGACTGCTATAGAAAGAAAGGAAGAAGAAATAAGAGAAAATAAAGGTTAAAAAAGGAGGAGTGGACACACAGCGGGTTGCCAGTAATTTGATCGAGGAATGATACCGGAAGAGGAAAGTTGACCGGAAGCAGAAGTGACGTGGTGACGAGGAACGAGAAAGAAAATCGCCCTCTTTTGCCTTTCGGCCATCGCAAGGTTCAGACGGGGCTGCTGGTCCTTAGTGTTGGGACAGCGATATAGTTGGTACCATGTTAGAAGGTAGAGTAATTTAGCAGTGTCCTCTCTCTTTGCTTCTCTCCGAAACAGAGCCCACGACACGAGCCTGAAAATAGATGCTAAGCCCCTTGTGACCATATATCTTACGTGTCTTTATCTACAATGACGACTGCTACTTAAACTTGAGTTGGCTACATATATCGTTCCAGAGTTTGCCACAAAGACACTTTGGTACTTTGTTATACAACCAATACATTTTGAGGCTCGGTGACAAGCCCCGCCACGTAACAAATCCCTTTTTGGAACCGTGACCATATTATTATATTACATGAACATAAGAGTGCTCAATATGTTTTTAGAGGAGATTTAGTAAAATGGTATAGTCAGAAAGCCTACCCGGGTTTCACCTCATTTGGATCATCAGGGTTATCTGTGATGAATTAATTAAATAGCATTTTGTCTACTTCCGTTTGTTTTTAGTTAATTATTTTAATTAATTCATCGCATATAATCCTGATGATCTGAACGAGGTGAAACCCAGGTAGGCTTTCCGATTATACCATTTTACTATATACAGTGGTGCTGATAGCCTTTTGATTTAGTGCAGCCTTTGCTTTGAATGAGTCCCGGGGAAATTTTATAGGTCCCAACTAAAGTTTCTTAATAAATTGTAGGGTTTTTATTTATGATCTTGAGAAACAACTAAAGCCATTTAACTACTACCTTGTAACCTATCCTGTGTAATTTGTTTCTAAGAAACTATTGAAATGTATTTACAGTTAGCTTGAAATGGTGAGGGAAAATGATGAAAAATGGATGGATAAAAAAAACATTTGATGAATAGTAAGTTGTTACAAATAAATAAAAGAAATGACTATTAAATGTTAATCCTAAAGTTATCTCCCTTGAGAAATTATTTTTGAATGATGACACCACATAAGTTACATTGGAATTGCAAATAGTGCATTTTAAAGGTATTGCCCTAGCAACAAATCTCACTACAATGTGCTATTTTTACTGTGTTAAAGTAATATGCATTAATTGAAACTAAATTTACTAGCCTGAGATACTTTGTTTGCCGATTATTTACCATTTGTTATGAGTCTCAAGTTCTCTGTGAGTGTGTTTTTCTTTTTTAGTAATTATGGTGTTTTAGTAACTATTGGGTAATTCCATGTCAAATCATCTAGGCCATTTCACCCACCCCCTTCAATTTTTCTGAAATTTTATACAGGTATGGATTATGTTAAAGTTAGACAATCCCCAAAATTTGAGCTTCCAATTTCAAGAATTAGTAAAGTTATGTCGATTTTAGCTCTCCAAATTTGAGGGGGGTGGGTCGCAACATTTTGCAATCTACTTTTGTTTGTAAAATGAGTTCTAGAGTTTCCTTACTATTAAAAATTGGTTTATAAAAGTATTTTTGCCTAAGGAATCCAAAAAATGCTATCTAAAAAGTTTTAAAGTTAACCAGTTTTAAGTTATTGATGATTTTTGATTCTTTCATAGCAAGATCAATATTCCAATGTGGCACTGAATCTATGACAAAGATTTTTTTCTCTATTATTATTTCACATATATTGAACATTATTTGATAGTTTGGTTTTTGCTCAGAACTGAAGCTACAACATTTTGTTAAAGTTTGTTAAAATTTCTCACTTCAATTTTTCTGAAATTTTGTCTAGCTGTGGAACATGTTAAAGTTAAACAATCTCCAAAATTTGAACTTCCAATTCCAAAAAAACTGGCAGAGTTATGTCGATTTTTAGCTTTCCAAATTTGGATGGTCCATCGCGAAAAATGGCAACTTTTTGTAATCTATTTTTGTCTGTAAAATGAGTTCTAGAGCTTCCCTACTCCTAAAAATTGGTTTCTAAAAGTACTTTTGCCCATGGAATCCAGAAATGCTAACAAAAGTCTGAAAGTTAACTAGTTGTAAATTATTAATGATTTCTGATTAGCAAAGTTTTGGCAAAATGTTGCAAAAATAAATTGGGTGGAATTTTTTCAAATATCAATCCCATGTTTGAAAAATTATAACTTTATGGTATGAATTAAATCCTGGAAACTGTACAGAGATGTGCAACTAAACGAATACCTTCCATCAGGCATCTGCCATATTCAGAACGTCTTGCTGCCCTGGGAATGGATTCGTTGAAATTCTGGCATCTGGCAACTAACTTGATAAACGCTCAGAGGTCATTAACCATCTTACCAACAGCAACCTTGAGCACCTTTTTGATCTCCATGTTTCTAATACATGTGGATATGCCTACAAAATCAGAAAACAGCATAGCTCACATGACTTTCAGAAACAGTTTTTCACGCTCAGAGTTGCTGAATCGGTTGTAGGTTGCCGAAACACTACATCTTTCAAATCCTCCATGCTTCCTGTAATCCGCCAACACTATACCTGATACCCCCCTCCACACACATATGCATGCACACAATTCATGTTCCTGACACTAATACATTATTTTATGTACTAGACATAAGACTTTGATGAGTTGTGGTGCAGCTGAAGACTGTACACAATAAATTTCATTATCATTATCAAATAGTTCATGAAGTAAACTTACCCATTAATTTGATAAGAATCAAAGACACTGTTATCTGGTGAACAATAGACAGTCAATGACTTGGAAGTTGATTCAACATATAATTTTGGTGGATTAGGTTCTGAAAATAGAAAAATAATTTAAAACAAATTTATAAAAATAAGGCAAAATATCAATGAGAGTTACAAGTTTAAAGTATTTTTTCTTGATAAGACAAAACAAAATGAAATCCTTTAAACATATTTAATATATATAATGTTTAATTCCATGTCAAATAATCAGGCCATGTTACCCAACCCCTTCAATTTTTCTGAAATTTTGTACAGGTGTGGACTATGTTAAAGAATCCCCAAAATGTCGATTTTTAGCTCTCCAAATTTGAGGGGGGTGACATGGCCTGATGATTTGACATGGAATTACCCTAATATAATATATCGGGTTAGCTCAGTCGGCAGAGCGTTCAGCTAGAAACTACAAGGTTCCTAGTTCGATACAGGCCCTCGCCAACTCAGCATATGAGTAGCACAGGGTTTTGTGCGGTAAAGTAAGGAGTTGATGGTTGGTGTGGCGCTCCACCTCAGATGCAAAAACAATCTCCTTGGTCTAGCGCTAGTGAAAAGGGGATAGACTCCCTCACTGATGGGCTGATACCAACTTTAGGCCGCCCTGACGACTTTATCTTAGATATAAGTCAAAACAAAATGAATGTACCTCCACAAAGCCTCAGTGTCCTTTTACAACTTCTTGAATATCTTCACACATCCCGGAACTAATACTAGGCCGACACTGGTTACTCCCCTTTTTTTTCATACACAACTAATAATTCTTCCATTTTTTTGGAAATCAACCACAATCACTACACAACATTTCATCGACCTCAAAGTTTTGATGAAGGTTGAAAAAACCAAAACATTATAACGTCAACTTTAACAAAGAATAAAACTCATCTTTTGGCATACTATTTGGAAAATACATCTACAAGATGCGTTGGGATGTATCGTCAATAATATTTCCCTGCATTCATTACCAGTTTCGGGTCTTTCAACATTATACTGGTTCCCACAGGAGACCCAGTCCAAAATGTTAAATTTCAGGCTTGCATCCCAGCAATAATTTGCTACTTCACTGTGTGGCATCACTTTTTAAGTATGGCATTTTGTGTCAGTGTTGGTTTATAAGAGATTCTTTGATCCTGCCGAGGTTGAGTGGTGGCATCCCATTGGCCAGTGCTACTTGCTTCGAGTACCACCGGCCAATGGGCATCCTCCTCTCTGCCTCAGCATGTGCCATAGTTGTTAAAAAGGCAGAGATCTTTTTTCTTGGTTTTCTGGTTCTGATCGGCTAAAGGGACTTCTTTACCATCCACAACACTGGAACTGTTGTAAATTAAGGTGAAACTTTTTTTTTTTTCCTTTTTTCTTTTTTTATATTTGCTTTTATATTTGAAACTAGGTGTTTTGACCCCCCCCTCCCTAGTATTATATTCTGTTACTATTACAATCATGGTTTAAAATAAACGGCATCTTCAAAGTGAAAGAAACAAGGGGAGGTTACTCTCATTATGTAGCTTACTAATTATCCTTTGAAAAGTTCTAACACAAAATATTGTGTAGGAAGTGAGTGTAAAATCCCCTTTGCAAGGTGGTGTTATGTAAATAGCACAATGCTGTCCATATATGGTAGAAATTATTCCAAGTGTAAAAGAAATATTTTCTTTGAATTTCTTAAGCTGTGACTACACAAGAAAAGTTTGTTTGTTTTTGTTTTATGGCATATAAACCACAGTAGGTCATTTAATGCCAGCAAAGTTTTGAAAGATTCATAGCAATAGTTTGGAAAAATATTTTTGAAACTCAATTTATTTTGTAAACAAATTTACTATTTAACCCATAGATGGGACCCTAAGAGGTACTACCACTCCAGGTCAGAGTGGACCTGATAGCAATGGTGATGAAGGGGTGCTCCACATTCCCCAGAACTCCATAACTGGAAACTCACCATCAGAGTTATACCCAGGACATGAATACCCTCAGCCACTGCTTTCTAGCCCCCATATGATAAAAAGAGTTGGGGCTTGCCATAAGTGGAGTGTTACATGTCATGAACTGCTCATCCACCAGGATTCCATCCATGAGCATCATGGGTCGCTACCCACGACCAACAGTTGGCCCCATTGGGTGGGGGGAGTCTTACCCCTCTACAGAGGTGCAGTCGGTATATCCTAAAGTATTAGCCAACAGGGTTTCACAACTGAAGGAGTGAAATTTGAAATTGGGATAAAACTTTTAGGACTCCAGTTTGTGACTTTACTTGTACAATGAGTCAACCTTCTAATAAAGGACACTACGATGCATAGACACACACAAATTGTGTTTTTGATATGTGGATTATTAAAAAATAGAAATACACCCTAGAAGTTTTAGAGTTTCTTGATAAATTCCTCGTTATAATAGCTGACATTCAGAGTGGTGGAATTGGTCTAGCGCTAGTGAAAAGGGAATAGACTCCCTTACTGTCTGGCTGATAATGACATTAGGCCGTCCTGACAACTTTACTTTTACTTATACATTGTAAGTCTTTGCTAAAAACTATAAAAGTTTTTAAATTTTCAAAAATTTTTTATGTTAGAAAGAATTTCTGAGCCAGATTAGTGACCACAGAAAATTTAGTTGCCATAAAGTCCTCAGGGAAGCATAAAGTCGGTATCAGCCAGACAGCAAGGTGTGGTGCTCCACCTCAGATACTAAAATAATCTCCTTGGTCTAGCGCTAGTGAAAAGGAGATAGACTCCCTCACTGTTTAGTTAATACTGACATTAGGCTGCCCTGATCATTTTACTTTTACTTATTGATATATGGATTTGATTTTGAGTGGTGGAATTCGTTTGCAGTATTAATATAAAGATTATAAGTCTTTGCTAAAAATTATAAAAGTTTTTTAATTTTCAAAAATTTTTATGTTAGAAAGATTTTCTGAGCCAGATTAGTGACCACAGAAAATTTGGCAGTAACTTTTAGTAATTCTTTAATTGTATGATGAAAAATGTATGGATAAAAAAAACATTTAATGAATACAAGTTTTAGAGTTTCTTGATAAATTCCTCCTTATAAAATTGAAAAAACAAAAAACAAAACAAAACAAAAAAAAAAAACAATTATTAAATATCTTACTTGTATTGTGTGTTTCAGTAAGTTTGTTGCTAGTGAAACTTTTCAGTCTGGATGATATTTCTAATGTATGTATTTCCCCAGCTATGCCACCAACTTTGATAATACAGAAACCTTTTTCGTAAGCGCATATAACATCCAGAGTTTCTGATTTTAGGAGGACTTCTTCCTGCAGGAAAAGAAAAGAAACTAAATGTTAATAAAAAATCACATTTATATAACTGTTTTTTCATAAAGAAATTAATTGAATTTCCATAGTTCATTAACAGCTAAAATAAACAAATTATTTTAAAATTTTAATTTAACCAAATGGTTCCTGGTTCGATACCGGCCCTCGCCAACTCGGTGTAGAAGTAGCACAGGGATCTGTGTGGTAAAGTAAGGAGCTGATGGTAGGTGTGGCACTCCACCTCAGACACCAAAACAATCTCCTTGGTCTAGCGCTAGTAAAAAGGGAATAGACTATCTTGCTGACTGGCTGTTACCGACTTTAGGCCACCCCAACGACTTTATCATCGATAGAAACTTCTAAACTAGGTATATTACATATATGTTACACACAACATGTATATTACATATACTAGCAAATATATGCACCCTCCAGGCGCATGTATTTAAGTTTTAATGTAATCAAATATGTTAAATTAGAAAGACTAACGTAACTAAAAAAAGAATGTAAATAAAATGATTTAAAACAGAAGGGGTATAATCGAAAACAACTTTGAAACTAACTCTTCCATCATTTCCCTAATTTAACTATTTAGTTAAAATAGGAAATAAAAATAAAATTGCAGTTATTTCTTCTTGTTAATGGACTTCTTTTAAGATTTATCCCCGAAAGTTTTGCTCATATTTATAAAAATAAAACCAAACAATTAGAAATCAATATTACAAAGCAAATATTTATTAAAAATCAAATTTTTAATATCAATATGCAAATTAACCTTCCCGTTCACACTCCAAAATGCTATTTTGTTGTATATATAAATACAGTTGCATGTTATTAGTATGCAGATATGACCAACAGTATTAATAATGCAAAACAATTTTATTAATAAATAAGGTTTGAATGAAAATAAAATCATGGAGAATATGATGAAAATAACTAAGGGAATTGTCACTTGAGTAGTAATATAGTTTCGGTTACAGACAGAAAAACACACAATCTCCATTATAATAAGATGTTACACATAACACCTATTTTGTTCACATTAGCACAAATTATTCTTTTATTGAATTAACATTAGTGAAATGTGTTTCTGCATTTGGTAAAATATGGAGAGAAAATGTATGATTAGGATCTTTGATTGGTGTAAATATTAAGGAAGTTGATTGAAAACTGCTACCAACACTTAATTTATATCCACATTAAATAGAAACTGTATTTGTTAGGAGAGATAATTCCATTGGAGATTCTCTGGTCTTTGACCCTCAAAACAATAGAAATAAAAATAAAGATATAAAGAAATGAGGATATTTGTTTATTTCCTCTGTTAGATTTAAAGGTATTATTTTCAGTTGGAAAAAAATCCCTCTATTGCAAGTATTACATTTCTTGCTGGATTTAAAGGTATTATAATTAGTTGGAAGGCTTCGAGTGACCTTCCAATGTGGGTACATATAACTACTAGTAATATTCCGACAAAGAAGTTATAAGATATAACAAACAGAGACTTTAATAGTGAGCACATAGAAATACATTCAAGACAGGAATGCATATACAAATTACAAGGTATACAAAGGAGATACATAATGAACACATATACGAGATAAGATACTAGTGGTGTATAAAGAAAGTAGGACTTCGTCTTGTAGAAGCGATGGAGAGTCCAGAAGAAATGTCATTTACTTAGGCTGGGTGGCAAAGCCCCCCCACATAAAAGGTATAGACACAAATGTCTAATAATCTTAATTTAACTCGCAAGAACTGGGGATATACCACAGTATGATAATCTAATTATTACAACATTTAATATGTTTACTTAAGAGCTATTGCTAAATACTTTAATATGTTAAAAATATAATAATCTTGATTTAACTCTCTATCACTCTTTTTTTCTTTTCTTTCTTTCCTTCTTTTCATATTTCATTATGTTTGATTGGCATTATCACCCCCTCTCTATACTTTCTTTCTTATTATATGTTTTCTGTGTAGCCTGTCCTTTTTCTTCCTGTGTTCTGTTTACTGTCATGGAGAAAAGAGGGTTCAAACTCTGTGTTTTCCTGACTAAATATTCAGGACCCCTAATGGTAGAAAACCTGAAACAAGGGAAGATAACTCTTCCAAACCAAACAGGGGCAGACAATCACTACACCACATTTTATGGGGGGAGGGTCCTTTGATCTAATTTGAAACCAATTAGAGTATTCAGGCCCCTCTTGTTGGGGCGGGTTTTTAAATTCAATAAGGGTCCCATTTAGGTTTTGATGCATTTTTATATACATATAGATTTTTATGTATTCTTTTTTAATTTTGCAAACCAACAACTGTAGAAAACATTTCAATGCAAATAAGTTATTGATAATGAGGTATGCTTAATCATAACAGTCATTGTTGTAAGAAATGAATTTAGTGAACAGAGTTCAAATCCTGGTCAAGACTATGCGCATGTCATTTCACACTAATGCCCTCAGGAAAAGCATAAATGCATCCCTCCCCACCCCTAGCTATTGATAAATAGAAAGGAAGTCTAGATTATTTTGCCTTAGTAAAAAGTCGTTGGGGTGGCCTAAAGTCGGTATCAGCCAGACAGTGAGGGAGTCTACCCCCTTTACACTACCACAAGACCAAGGAAATTGTTTTTTTGCATCTGAGATGGAGTGCCACACCTTCCATCAGCTCCATACTTTAACACCCAGTTTTCTGTGCTACTCATACGCTGAGTTGGCAAGAGCTGGTATTAAACCTTGAACCTTGTGGTTTCTAGGCTGATGCTCTACTGACTGAGCTAAGTTAGCCCTAATCTTGACTAGTGGCCTTATTAAGGATAAATAACCCAGTCTTCCCTACTATTTACTTATATCTGGGGAGGTGGCTGCAGATTCAAACCAGCTTTACTCCACTTAAAAATTGATCTTGTTTGGTTTGTTTTGTTTTACGGCATATCAACCTCAGTGGGTCATTTAATGCCGATAAAGTTTTGAAATAAATCAATTCTTAATGGATAATACAATTTTTTTATAAATACATTTTTCTATTTAGCCCATAGATGGGACCCTAACAGGTACTACCACTCCGGGTCAGAGTGGACCAGGGAGCAATGGTGATGAAGGGGTGCTCCACATTCCCCAAACCTCCAGAACTGGAACCTCACCATCAGATAGAGTTTAACGTCATTCCCAGGACATGTAGACCCGCAGCCACCGCCTTCTAGTACCCATATGATAAAAAGGGGTTGGGGCTTGTCATAAGGTCAATAGGGTTGGGAAAAAATTGATCTTGTGTTACATCCTGCTCTTGGTGGAGGTGTTGGGTAACTACACACATTGATTTTTGCTGATATCTGAATTGGCTACAATCTTAAAAAAAAAAAAAAAAAAAAAAAAAAAAAAATACAGATTAACGAATGATAGAAAGTATAAAATCCAAAATAAACAGAAAATACTTACTGGATTAAGTTTGTTTACTTTCCAGGTAATTTTCAAAGAAGAACTATTGATTGCAACAATGGAGATTTCATTTGGGGGACGAACTAGAAAAAATAATAAAAGCATTAGAAATCAGTACAAAATAATAATACACTATTAAAAGAATACAAATAAGCAAATTTAAAACCATGTAGTCATATATATATATATATATATATATATATATATATATATATATATATGAGAACACAAGGTGAGTGGCGGGTGTGAAGGCTTACCATATTCTTGAAGGAAGCGGGCTAGGCTTTGCCTAGCATGTAGGACCGATCTAGAATCGAACCCACGTCCTTCAGAATGCGTAGTTGAGATGCCACAGTCCTGTATGTGAGCGCAGATGCCCGGATAATAGGGGGAAAGGG
>CM042165.1:23224545-23299545 GCA_023376005.1 Doryteuthis pealeii | reverse complement strand
GTGAAAACGAAGGGTTTTAGTGTATTTTAGTAGATGATCATTGAAGCTATTTCCTCAAACAATGGTGCAAGTAAAAGATCTCATTTTTGGTATAAATATTCAGTATACTAACACACAACTTTCATATTGATTGACAATTTGATATTTCAAAAAAGTGAAAAATAAAAATAGAAAGTTTTAAAAATCTTACTGTTTAGAGTTGTAAAGTTGATTTTCCTGATTTCACTAGAAACATCTTTCACCACAACTGATACAAAAAAATGATACAAAGTATTGGGTGAAAGTTGTGTAAGGTTTTTAGAGTTTGTGTCTATTGTTTCATTTGCTACATTTGTTGATGGAGAATTATACCATATGTGATATTTTGGTGTCAACCCATTCAGTGGTGGTACATATTTATCCCATGTAACTTGAGCTGATGTAAATAATACATTCTCTGCTTTTAAATTTATCACAGCAACTGGTCCTGATAAATAAAAAAACATTTTCATTAAGATTTTTTAGAGACAAAAATTCTATTCATGGTTTTTGATGAATAAAATTTCTTTGGAAAATAGAAAATACATTTCAAATATTTATTATGTAGAAATATTTACAAAGGAAAATATGTATGGGTGTGGTGGGGACAAAGAAATGTGAATGGGTGAGGTACGGAGAGAAAAAGTGTGTGACTGAGGACAGACAGACAAAAATGTGAGTGGCTGAGGGGCAGACAAAAATGTGAGTGGCTGAGGGGCAGACAAAAATGTGAGTGGCTGAGGGGAAGAGAAAAAAATGATACATGGAGAAAATGTATGTACAAGATACGGGGGAAAATATGCATGGTTGAGATGCAGGAGGAAAATGTGCGTGAGAAAGATGCAGGGAGAAAATGTGCGTGGGCGAGATGTAGGGAGAAAATGTGTATGGCTGAGATGCAGGGAGAAAACGTGTGGGCAATATGCAGGGAGAAAACGTGTGTGGGCAAAATGCAGGGAGAAAATGTGTGTGGGCAAAATGCAGGGAGAAAATGTGTGTGGGCAAAATGCAGGGAGAAAATGTGTGTGGGCAAAATGCAGGGAGAAAATGTGTGTGGGCAAAATGCAGGGAGAAAACCTGTGTGGGCAAGATGCAGGGAGAAAACCTGTGTGGGCAAGATGCAGGGAGAAAACCTGTGTGGGCAAGATGCAGGGAGAAAACCTGTGTGGGCAAGATGCAGGGAGAAAACCTGAGTGCACAAGATGCAGGGAGAAAACCTGTGTGCACAAGATGCAGGGAGAAAACGTGGATTGGCACGATGAAGGGCAACATGCGGGGAGAAAATGTGCATGGACGAGATGCAAGGAGTCAAGATCTAATACAGAAGGAGAATTTCAATGAAAAAGATTAAAATATATTTCTCTAATGAATTTTACTTATTATTTCGAGAGGACACCTGTCAACCAGGCATGAATCTTTAAGCACATATGAAGTCATTCTTTCCTATTTTACAGGGGTGAGTCAAAAGTTTTGCAATATTCTGGTAACATACAATTTGGAATCTCTGGATACTTTTGTTGAGGTAGTGAAGGTGACAAACCATACTGGACTGTGTCATTAGGGTAGGTTGATTTTTCACTTTTTAAAAATATCAAATTGTCCATCTATGTGAAAGTTGTCTTTTAGTATACTGATACCATAATTTTAGATCTTTTACTTCCACCATTGTTTGAGGAAATAGCATCAAAGATCATCTAAAATGCACTAAAAATTCTCATTTTCTTAACTCTTAATGTCCTATACCACCTCATACCACCCGGCCAGAAGTCACATTCATTTGCCTAATCTGCCCCAAACAATAGCCTTTGTTTAAATGTAATACTTATTAAAGAATTTTTAGTGTATTTCCTCAAACAATGGTGCAAGTAAAAGATCTAATTTTTGGTAGAAAAATTCAGTATACTAACACACAACTTTCACATATATGGACAATTTGATATTTCAAAAAAGTGAAAAATCAACCTATCCTAATGATACAGTCCAGAATGATTTGTCACCTTCACTACCTCAGCAAAATCATTGAACCTTTCCTACTGTGACATGCTGAGCTTGCCTGATACTCTCCAAGTGCTACTTGCCAGATTTGCTCCTATGGCTTGGAGCATGGACTCAGAATTCATAGTTTCAGACCTTGCCTGATTGTCAAGGTTCTTGCAATCCAAACGGAATGGTCCATTAGTTAACTGAGGTAATGGAACTCATAAGAATTCAGTGGATAAGCAACACCAGATAATCAGGATTTATATTTTTGTATTTCATCTTGGATGATTTGAACTGTCTCATTTTTAACCAGAGAGTGTTGCAAGATGATAACAGTCAGAAGATTAAGGAACACCAGTATTAATATATAGATTGTATATATTCTGCTTTTTTTTTGTTTTCAATGTTGATGTGAGAAGATGGAAGAAAGGGGAGATAACTAAAGAGGCATAACAAATAGTTTAAATTAATTGAAATTTGGAGTTTGAAATCTACAAAGTGTTTATCTTTTAATAACAATAAAAATAGAAAGTTTTTAAAATATCTTCCCTTAATTTAAGAAAGTTTATATTCAAATTATGTCTGATATAAGTTATAATGTAATATATGTTTTAAAACTGAATGGGTTAAAATCCTCCGACTATAGTTTCATGCAGTGTAGCGAATCTTCAGGGAGTTGCTTTATCCAACTATCGACTTGTATTTATATCTGGGTTGTACCCATTCCTAAGTAGGTGGGTGTGCCACCTACCCTCCTTTTCCCTTACGTTATGCCTGAACCTACTTGGCATAGTCTATGTTTGTTAACATGTCTACATTTGTTTGTCAATTCTGATCGCGAGTTCAATATCGCATCTGAGTCCCTGCATTCAACTATTCTTAGTTTTTCTTACAAGCAAAGCATGCATCGGTTATCATTACCTTTATGTGATGCTGCTCTCTTAATTATTTACACTCCATCTCTGAATCTCTACCGTATTTTTCTTTTAAATCCCACACATATTATGCAGGTGTAGTTGTTTCTCTATATTTTTTTATCTCTAAGTGATAACCTGTGCTGAGATATGCACTGTTTTATAGCTTGCTGCATCGCCCCTACATAAATCTTGCTTTTCTTTGTGGTTGGTGACTTTACCACTGCTTCATACACCACGTCCTTTAGTAATGGTAATTAGTTAGTAATTAGTCGATGGTTGGACAAAGCAACTCCCTGAAGATTTGCTATACTGCATGAAACTATAATCGGAGGATTTTAACCCATTCGGTTTTAAAACATATATTTAGCTCTTTTTATTGAGCACTTTTTAAATCGATTTTAATTAATCCAGAAGTAAAAATATTTGCTTCATGGATTGGCAATTAACTGTTATATATATATATATATATATATAAGATAATCTAATGAGTCAGACAAACCTACTATTAGTTTCGCATAAAGCTCTTCAGGGCTAAAATCTGACTATATATATATATATATATATAGTTGTTTAATATCTTACAAAGTGTTTATCTTTTGTTAAGTAATAATAAAAATAGAAAGTTTTTA
Source organism: Doryteuthis pealeii (assembly GCA_023376005.1). NCBI lineage: Eukaryota > Metazoa > Mollusca > Cephalopoda > Myopsida > Loliginidae > Doryteuthis > Doryteuthis pealeii. The sequence continues at coordinate 23,296,001 of CM042165.1, read as the reverse complement.
AAATCTTACTGTTTAGAGTAGTAAAGCTGATTTTCTTGATTTCACTGGATAGGCCATGCAACACAACTTTTACAAAAAATTCATATCTAGTACTGAGTGAAAGTTTTGTAAGGTTTTTAAAGTTTTCTCTTATTGTCTCATCTGGTCCATTTGTTGATGTTGAATTATACCATATGAAATATTCTGGTAATTCCTGCTTCTGTTGTGGTTCATATTTATCCCATTTAACTTGAGCTGATTTAAATAATACATTCTCTGCTTTTACATTTTGCACAGCATCTGGTTCTGACAAATAAAAAAAAATATTCATTAAGATTTTTTAGACAAAAATTCTATTCATGGTTTTTGATCAACAAAATTTCTTTGGAAAATAAAAATACATTTCATAAATTTATTATGTAGATATGTTTACAATGGTAAATATATATGGTTGAGGTGTGGAGAGAAAATATGTATGGGTGAGATGCAGTGTGAAAACCTGTATTGGTGAGATGCAAGCAGTCAATTTTCTCCTTGAACATCACCCATACAGATTTTCTTTCTGCACCTCACCCACATGCATTTTCTCTCCACACCTCACCCAAACACAGGGCAGAGAGAAAAATGTGTATGGGTGAGGTACAGGGAGAAAATGCGTATGGGTGATATTCAAGGAAAAAATTGACTGCCTACATCTTACATTTCAAATCTCAGGAATCTATGCCAAAAAGAACGACATTTGGTAAAAGGGCATAGTTGATGGTGTGCCATTTATCATGTTGGGTAAACTGGATTTCTCCCCCAAACCAACTGGTTTGGCAAAAATCCTCTAAAATTGTGCAAAGAATTTCTTGCTGCTACAGCCCAAGACAAAGCTACCTTTACATTACACTTTGTTTCCTCTAGGACATGCTTAACACTTATGGATAATATCTGATTTAGCATCTCACAGGCACCATTATTCCATGGACTTTGGGCTGCTGTATTCAGGAATTTGATACCAAAGGCATCTCCTAACTCTCTAATGGTTTTGTTATTAAATTCACCTCCATTGTCCATAAGTAAAGATCCCAGAGTACCAAAATAAACAATCCAATTGGTGAATATAGCTTGCAGTATTGTTTTCACTTTTGTTGTTTATTACTGTAATTACTGTAGCTATGCAGTAGCATGTGGCCAGATCCACCAAAATAACCATCCTGCCCAGACTTCAAGTCCATTGCTACAATTTCTTTAAATAAAGAGGCTAGAGGCAAGGATACACTGGATGAGATGAGTTTTTTTATAACCCTTGCAAACATTGCAAGACTCAGATATCCTTTTTACTGCTTCAATTTGGCTAGTTTCACATCTGGTTTTAACCAACAGTTGTTTGAGTTTTTCATATGTGGAATTGGATAGCTCATTTTTCCTCATTTGCTTTTCCTTTGCTTTCAGGGTATCTAAGAAACTGATAAGCCATGGAATTCCACACACAGTCTTTGAGCAACCCAGATACAGAAGAATAAAACAAAAACCTCTGGTATTAAGGCATCCATAACTCCATTCAGTGGTTCTTCTTCTGATTCCATCAATAATATTTGCACTTCCTATATTTCACTATCATTGGCATGGGGACAACCACGAGCCCAATGTTTACGAGATTTGCAAATAAAAACATTGTGTAATTTTGCCATCATTACCAAGTGGGTTATTCTTTCCTCCTCTTCCTTGGTAACCTCGTTAATTGACACATTGTTTCCAGTTCTGTCTGTTGTATAAAACTTCAGCATCCATTACTGGGTTCACTTTTCACTAAGGTTTGAGGCTAATTTTCACCTTTGGCTAAATTCCTAGCAAATAAAGCAATTAGAGTAACCTCCCTTGACTTTCACTTTGAAATAAGCCGGTGGCTATTTTGAAAGTCTCCGTGCAAAATAAACAAATCTTAGAAACTTTTTCGAAAACAATACAACTGCATGTTTTAACACAAAAATATCATAAAATGTGTTCTTAATAACAATTAAATTCATTTCAGCTAATGCGTACGCCCAATTTTATGCTAGGAATTGAGCCAACTAAAGGTGAACATTACCGATTTGAGTTTATTCCCTTTCAAGAGTATTCAATACGCCACTCTTTTTTTTTGTAAATAGTTTTTTTTAATGATTGTCTCACATTATCAAAAGTCATCTCCTGTGTAGTTGATAATGCCAGTTGGAAATGTAGATCCCCTCGGCCGCAACTTTTTAACAATCCACATGCCAATATGGCATGAGGGAGTTCTATATTAACTTCTTTTAGTTTATAGAACCTGCTATCAAATTCACTTAAATAATCTTCAATGCTGTTATAACATGTAAAGAGTTATATTAAGTTGGAAGGCTTAAAGTAACCTCCCAACGTGGGTACAAGTGTGTACAGAAATCACTCCGACAAAGTTGTACAATGATAACAATATTTATTCCGTAAGTGACGGAGATACATTTAAGACAGAGATATACAAAACAGACACATAATGCTCTATAAGAGGAAATAGGCATATGACTTGCGTTGTAGGGAATGTCACTTACTGGTAGCTGGTTGGGGGGCAAAAAAACCCACCTAAGGGTTAGAGGCAGCAGGTGCCTAGACCATGTTTACTTGTTGCCGGCCTGAGTGGTAAGAGACAGAAATTCAGATTTCCCTCTTTGTGGACAAATACTCTAACGCCACCTATCAGCGAACACTGCAGCAAGGGAAGATAACCCAACACTGCCATTAGGGTCACTTTTTAGATTTTCCAATGCCAAATAGGCATTAAAGGATCTCTATTTCTATCCTGGCAAACTACTTTTTCCAGTTTTTAATCTTTTGCATTGGTACAATCCATTAATTTTAGAAACTTCCAAAGAATCCTTCTCTTCATCAACCTGTTGCCATTCATCCACATGATTTTCAAAATCAATCCTAAACAGACTTATCGCTGCTTAACTTCAGTGATCTAGTGGGAACCGGTGCTTTCAGCATGACTTGACCGTAAGCAAAATGTGTACGAGTGAAGACCTTCATGTCAAAGGTTTTAGAATAGACATTTTACAAATATTGTCATCCCAAGGCTCCCCAGCTAATTCAGGACAATAATAAGCACCCCAGTCCCTGTAAAGAATTTGCTAGTGAAGGAAAACCTTTGAATTTTAAAACAATTCACAAATAGGTTTTGTAAACTTGTGTCACTTTAGTAACTGATTCATGTGTGATAGTTCATGAGAGGTCATGAATTGTGAACAGACCTGTAGCTAAAAATTTAAATTACAGGTCGTCAACTTTAAGATCAGGGAGTCTCCGTGGAAAATTACTGGTGACTATTAATAACACTTGACCCTTAGAGGCACGGTTTGGGCACCATGTATATCTTTAGTAACTGATCCATGTAAATCATTTCAATGTTTTCACTCTTAATATACAACAGCTTATTTATAAATGACATACTAAATAAAAGGCAATTTCTGTCTGTCTGGGTATAACCAGTAGGCACCTACACCAGTAATCTGATCATGAAACTTTACCCACATGTTAAGCTAATATTCAGAAACAGAACTATCTAATTGGATTTCAATAAAAATATACAATCAAACCCCAATGAAAGAGAAGACGTTTCAGCGAGAGAGAGGGAAGGGGAGTAATAGCACATTGAAATCAAGTAAAAGTGGGAGGAATTATTTTTAAAAATCAAAAAATTTTATTTTGCAGATTTATTTGAACACAATTCTAAAAATTGACAATTTATATTTCAAATGAATATTTTTTGAAAGAAAATTATTACAGAAATGTTGATCTATAAATGTAAATACACATAAAATATTAGCAAAAATCAAAGATCAAGTCTTTGGAAGCAGAAGTTACATCGTGACAAGTAAATGTGAACCTTTCATTACCTTGATGATTTGGGGTGCCTATTGAAGACTTGATCCAAAATACAATGCACTCTGTTGTTTTTAGAAATTATTTTCAATTTTTTTAGATTATGAAAATTCAAAAGATCAAGTTTGAGGGGAATTTCAAACCCTTTTTTTTTTTCAATCTTTTCAATTAAAGAAGATACGAGGGTGAGTCAAAAAGTAATGGCATTTTGTTTAGGACAGGTATAATTACCAACAGAGGAACATGTATCATATATTAAAATGAAGCTGATCTTCTGTGGATCACATCCCTAGTTTTCCAAATAGTCACCGTTTCTCTCAATAGCAATGTTCCACTTTTGAATGAGAGCATGTATCCCTGCTCCGTAAAATTCTGTTGACTGTTCTTTGAGCCACTTCTTCACTATAGACTTCACTTCCTCTTTACCGGAATCATATTTGCCTCTCAAAATCTCTTTCATGGGGTTGAAGAGAGGCAAACATTATTCCATTGATGAGGAAGTGAAATCCTTGGTTTGTAATTATACCTGTCCTAAACAAAATGGCATTACTTTTTGTCTAAAAGAAGTCAACAGAATTTTAAGGGGCAGGGATACATGCTCTCATTCGAACGTGGAACATTACTATTGAGAGAAATGGTGACTATGTGGAGAAGTAGGGATATGATCCACAGAGGACCAGCTCCATTTTTGATATATGATACATGTTCTTTTGTTGGTAATTATACCTGTCCCAAACAAAATGGCATTACTTTCTGACTCACCCTCATAAGTTATAATTTTTTTTATTTTTCCAATCCAAAAATATCCATGGAAAAAGTATCATTATAGATAAGTAAATTTATTGACTTACTTGTGGAAATATTTTGGGTGCAAGATCCATTGTTTGAATCATCAACTCTCACTGTAAGCAAATACCCAGAAGGCAAACCTTTCACAGTATATATCTCATTTATCTCTTTTGTTAATTTAGCAGGTAAGTTGGTTTTGTTATAGGCATCAGCACATGTTACTTTGTATGTTACATTACTTTCTTTTTCAAACCTGAAGCTGATTTCATTCAGGAAACTTTCAGAATTCAACTGAAATAAAAAAAATAAAAAAAATTACAATTATTGAAAACAAAACAACAAATAAGAAAATATAATAATGCTTGTTCATTAATATTCTGACTGTTATTATCTTGCAACACCACTGTTTAAAAATGAAACCTTCTAAATCATCCAAGATGAAATGCAAAAAAGGTAAATACCGATTTGTTTATCCACTAAATTCTTATTTCTAATTGAGTGTTGTCACCCCAGTTAAATAATGGACCATTCCATTTTTATTATAAAGAAAAGGAAGAAAAAGAACATGCTACACAGAAAAAATATAGAAAGCAAGAAATGGTGTAGTGGAAAGATAGAGAGAGTGGGTAATTGCGCACAGAAGTGATAATGCTAACATAATGAAAAGAAGGAAACAAAGAAATGTTGTAGTGGAAAGATAGAGAGAGTGGGTAATTGCGCACAGAAGTGATAATGCTAACATAATGAAAAGAAGGAAAGAAAGAAATGGTGTAGATAGAGAGAGTGGGTAATTGTGCACAGAAGTGATAATGCTAACATATAATGAAAAGAAGGAAAGAAAGAATGGTGTAGATAGAGAGAGTGGGTAATTGTGCACAGAAGTGATAATGCTAACATAATGAAAAGAAGGAAGAAAGAAATGGTGTAGATAGAGAGAGTGGGTAATTGTGCACAGAAGTGATAATGCTAACATAATGAAAAGAAGGAAAGAAAGAAATGGTGTAGTGGAAAGATAGAGAGAGTGGGTAATTGTGCACAGAAGTGATAATGCTAACATAATGAAAAGAAGGAAACAAAGAAATGGTGTAGTGGAAAGATAGAGAGAGTGGGTAATTGCGCACAGAAGTGATAATGCTAACATAATGAAAAGAAGGAAAGAAAGAAATGGTGTAGTGGAAAGATAGAGAGAGTGGTAATTGTGCACAGAAGTGATAATGCTAACATAATGAAAAGAAGGAAAGAAAGAAATGGTGTAGTGGAAGATAGAGAGAGTGGGTAATTGCGCACAGAAGTGATAATGCTAACATAATGAAAGAAGGAAAGAAAGAAATGGTGTAGATAGAGAGAGTGGGTAATTGCGCACAGAAGTGATAATGCTAACATAATGAAAAGAAGGAAAGAAAGAAATGGTGTAGATAGAGAGAGTGGGTAATTGTGCACAGAAGTGATAATGCTAACATAATGAAAAGAAGGAAAGAAAAGAAATGGTGTAGATAGAGAGAGTGGGTAATTGTGCACAGAAGTGATAATGCTAACATAATGAAAAGAAGGAAAGAAAGAAATGGTGTAGATAGAGAGAGTGGGTAATTGTGCACAGAAGTGATAATGCTAACATAATGAAAAGAAGGAAAGAAAGAAATGGTGTAGGGGAAAGATAGAGAGAGTGGGTAATTGTGCACAGAAGTGATAATGCTAACATAATGAAAAGAAGGAAAGAAAGAAATGGTGTAGGGGAAAGATAGAGAGAGTGGTAATTGCGCACAGAAGTGATAATGCTAACATAATGAAAAGAAGGAAAGAAGAAATGGTGTAGTGGAAAGATAGAGAGAGTGGGTAATTGCGCACAGAAGTGATAATGCTAACATAATGAAAAGAAGGAAACAAAGAAATGGTGTAGTGGAAAGATAGAGAGAGTAGGTAATTGCGCACAGAAGTGATAATGCTAACATAATGAAAAGAAGGAAAGAAAGAAATGGTGTAGATAGAGAGAGTGGGTAATTGTGCACAGAAGTGATAATGCTAACATAATGAAAAGAAGGAAAGAAGGAAAGAAAGAAATGGTGTAGGGGAAAGATAGAGAGAGTGGTAATTGCGCACGGAAGTGATAATGCTACATAATGAAAAGAAGGAAACAAAGAAATGGTGTAGTGGAAAGATAGAGAGAGTAGGTAATTGCGCACAGAAGTGATAATGCTAACATAATGAAAAGAAGGAAAGAAAGAAATGGTGTAGATAGAGAGAGTGGGTAATTGTGCACAGAAGTGATAATGCTAACATAATGAAAAGAAGGAAAGAAAGAAATGGTGTAGGGGAAAGATAGAGGGAGTGGGTAATTGCGCACAGAAGTGATAATGCTAACATAATGAAAAGAAGGAAACAAAGAAATGGTGTAGTGGAAAGATAGAGAGAGTAGGTAATTGCGCACAGAAGTGATAATGCTAACATAATGAAAAGAAGGAAACAAAGAAATGGTGTAGATAGAGAGAGTGGGTAATTGTGCACAGAAGTGATAATGCTAACATAATGAAAAGAAGGAAAGAAAGAAATGGTGTAGGGGAAAGATAGAGAGAGTGGGTAATTGCGCACAGAAGTGATAATGCTAACATAATGAAAAGAAGGAAACAAAGAAATGGTGTAGTGGAAAGATAGAGAGAGTAGGTAATTGCGCACAGAAGTGATAATGCTAACATAATGAAAAGAAGGAAAGAAGAAATGGTGTAGATAGAGAGAGTGGGTAATTGTGCACAGAAGTGATAATGCTAACATAATGAAAAGAAGGAAAGAAAGAAATGGTGTAGGGGAAAGATAGAGAGAGTGGGTAATTGCGCACAGAAGTGATAATGCTAACATAATGAAAGAAAGAAAGAAAGAAATGGTGTAGGGGAAAGATAGAGAGAGTGGTAATTGTGCACAGAAGTGATAATGCTAACATAATGAAAAGAAGGAAAGAAAGAAATGGTGTAGGGGAAAGATAGAGAGAGTGGGTAATTGTGCACAGAAGTGATAATGCTAACATAATGAAAAGAAGGAAAGAAAGAATGGTGTAGGGGAAAGATAGAGAGAGTGGCTAATTGTGCACAGAAGTGATAATGCTAACATAATGAAAAGAAGGAAACAAAGAAATGGTGTAGTGGAAAGATAGAGAGAGTGGCTAATTGTGCACAGAAGTGATAATGCTAACATAATGAAAAGAAGGAAACAAGAAATGGTGTAGTGGAAAGATAGAGAGAGTGGGTAATTGTGCACAGAAGTGATAATGCTAACATAATGAAACGAAGGAAAGAAAGAAATGGTGTAGGGGAAAGATAGAGAGAGTGGGTAATTGTGCACAGAAGTGATAATGCTAACATAATGAAACGAAGGAAAGAAAGAAATGGTGTAGGGAAAGATAGAGAGAGTGGCTAATTGTGCACAGAAGTGATAATGCTAACATAATGAAACGAAGGAAAGAAAGAAATGGTGTAGGGGAAAGATAGAGAGAGTGGGTAATTGTGCACAGAAGTGATAATGCTAACATAATGAAAGAAGGAAACAAAGAAATGGTGTAGTGGAAAGATAGAGAGAGTGGGTAATTGCGCACAGAAGTGATAATGCTTACATAATGAAAAGAAGGAAAGAAAGAAATGGTGTAGTGGAAAGATAGAGAGAGTGGGTAATTGCGCACAGAAGTGATAATGCTAACATAATGTAAAGAAGGAAAGAAGAAATGGTGTAGATAGAGAGAGTGAGTAATTGTGCACAGAAGTGATAATGCTAACATAATGAAAAGAAGGAAACAAAGAAATGGTGTAGTGGAAAGATAGAGAGAGTGGGTAATTGCGCACAGAAGTGATAATGCTAACATAATGTAAAGAAGGAAAGAAAGAAATGGTGTAGTGGAAAGATAGAGAGAGTGGGTAATTGCGCACAGAAGTGATAATGCTAACATAATGTAAAGAAGGAAACAAGAAATGGTGTAGTGGAAAGATAGAGAGAGTGGGTAATTGCGCACAGAAGTGATAATGCTAACATAATGTAAAGAAGGAAACAAAGAAATGGTGTAGTGGAAAGATAGAGAGAGTGGGTAATTGTGCACAGAAGTGATAATGCTAACATAATGAACGAAGGAAAGAAAGAAATGGTGTAGGGGAAAGATAGAGAGAGTGGGTAATTGTGCACAGAAGTGATAATGCTAACATAATGAAAAGAAGGAAAGAAAGAAATGGTGTAGGGGAAAGATAGAGAGAGTGGGTAATTGCGCACAGAAGTGATAATGCTAACATAATGAAAAGAAGGAAACAAAGAAATGGTGTAGTGGAAAGATAGAGAGAGTAGGTAATTGCGCACAGAAGTGATAATGCTAACATAATGAAAAGAAGGAAAGAAAGAAATGGTGTAGATAGAGAGAGTGGGTAATTGTGCACAGAAGTGATAATGCTAACATAATGAAAAGAAGGAAAGAAAGAATGGTGTAGGGGAAAGATAGAGAGAGTGGGTAATTGCGCACAGAAGTGATAATGCTAACATAATGAAAAGAAAGAAAGAAAGAAATGGTGTAGGGGAAAGATAGAGAGAGTGGGTAATTGTGCACAGAAGTGATAATGCTAACATAATGAAAAGAAGGAAAGAAAGAAATGGTGTAGGGGAAGATAGAGAGAGTGGGTAATTGTGCACAGAAGTGATAATGCTAACATAATGAAAAGAAGGAAAGAAAGAAATGGTGTAGGGGAAAGATAGAGAGAGTGGCTAATTGTGCACAGAAGTGATAATGCTAACATAATGAAAAGAAGGAAACAAAGAAATGGTGTAGTGGAAAGATAGAGAGAGTGGCTAATTGTGCACAGAAGTGATAATGCTAACATAATGAAAAGAAGGAAACAAAGAAATGGTGTAGTGGAAAGATAGAGAGTGGTAATTGTGCACAGAAGTGATAATGCTAACATAATGAACGAAGGAAAGAAAGAAATGGTGTAGGGGAAAGATAGAGAGAGTGGGTAATTGTGCAAGAAGTGATAATGCTAACATAATGAAACGAAGAAAGAAAGAAATGGTGTAGGGGAAGATAGAGAGAGTGGCTAATTGTGCACAGAAGTGATAATGCTAACATAATGAACGAAGGAAAGAAAGAAATGGTGTAGGGGAAAGATAGAGAGAGTGGGTAATTGTGCACAGAAGTGATAATGCTAACATAATGAAAAGAAGGAAACAAAGAAATGGTGTAGTGGAAAGATAGAGAGAGTGGGTAATTGCGCACAGAAGTGATAATGCTTACATAATGAAAAGAAGGAAAGAAAGAAATGGTGTAGTGGAAAGATAGAGAGAGTGGGTAATTGCGCACAGAAGTGATAATGCTAACATAATGTAAAGAAGGAAAGAAAGAAATGGTGTAGATAGAGAGAGTGAGTAATTGTGCACAGAAGTGATAATGCTAACATAATGAAAAGAAGGAAACAAAGAAATGGTGTAGTGGAAAGATAGAGAGAGTGGGTAATTGCGCACAGAAGTGATAATGCTAACATAATGTAAAGAAGGAAAGAAAGAAATGGTGTAGTGGAAAGATAGAGAGAGTGGGTAATTGCGCACAGAAGTGATAATGCTAACATAATGTAAAGAAGGAAACAAAGAAATGGTGTAGTGGAAAGATAGAGAGAGTGGGTAATTGCGCACAGAAGTGATAATGCTAACATAATGTAAGAAGGAAACAAAGAAATGGTGTAGTGGAAAGATAGAGAGAGTGGGTAATTGCGCACAGAAGTGATAATGCTAACATAATGTAAAGAAGGAAACAAAGAAATGGTGTAGTGGAAAGATAGAGTGGGTAATTGCGCACGGAAGTGATAATGCTAACATAATGTAAAGAAGGAAACAAAGAAATGGTGTAGTGGAAAGATAGAGAGAGTGGGTATTGCGCACAGAAGTGATAATGCTAACATAGAAATGGTGTAGTGGAAAGATAGAGGAGTGGGTAATTGTGCACAGAAGTGATAATGCTAACATAATGAAACGAAGGAAAGAAAGAAATGGTGTAGGGGAAAGATAGAGAGAGTGGGTAATTGCGCACAGAAGTGATAATGCTACATAATGTAAAGGGAAACAAAGAAATGGTGTAGTGGAAAGATAGAGAGAGTGGGTAATTGTGCACAGAAGTGATAATGCTAACATAATGAAACGAAGGAAAGAAAGAAATGGTGTAGTGGAAAGATAGAGAGAGTGGTAATTGCGCACAGAAGTGATAATGCTAACATAATGAAAAAGAAGGAAGAAAGAAATGGTGTAGTGGAAAGATAGAGAGAGTGGGTAATTGCGCACAGAAGTGATAATGCTAACATAATGTAAAGAAGGAACAAAGAAATGGTGTAGTGGAAAGATAGAGAGAGTGGGTAATTGCGCACAGAAGTGATAATGCTAACAAAATGTAAAGAAGGAAACAAAGAAATGGTGTAGTGGAAAGATAGAGAGAGTGGGTAATTGCGCACAGAAGTGATAATGCTAACATAATGAAAAGAAGGAAAAAGAAATGGTGTAGGGGAAAGATAGAGAGAGTGGGTAATTGCGCACAAGTGATAATGCTAACATAATGAAAAGAAGGAAACAAAGAAATGGTGTAGGAAAGATAGAGAGAGTGGGTAATTGCGCACAGAAGTGATAATGCTAACATAATGAAAAGAAATGGTGTAAAAGTAGAGAGAGTGGGTAATTGCGCACAGAAGTGATAATGCTAACATATAAAAGAAGGAAAGAAATAAATGTGTAGGGAAAGATAGAGAGAGTGGGTAATTGCGCACAGAAGTGATAATGCTAACATAATGAAAAGAAGGAACAAAGAAATGGTGTATGAAAATAGAGAGTGGGTGCGCACAGAGTGAAATGCTAACATAATAGGAACAAAGAAATGGTGTAGGGAAAGATAGAGAGAGTGGGTAATTGCGCACAGAAGTGATAATGCTAACATAATGAAAAGAAGGAAACAAAGAAATGGTGTAGTGGAAAGATAGAGAGAGTAGGTAATTGCGCACAGAAGTGATAATGCTAACATAATGAAAAGAAGGAAAGAAAGATTTTTTAAAAAGAGTGAGAGTGATTTAAATCAAGATCATTATACTTTTTACACATTGAAGTATTTTGCAATAGCTCTCATACTGTGGTATATCCACAAGTTCTGCTAGTAAGAAATATTATGATAAATGGTTGTTACAACATTTAACAGCTATTACACTTTATATCTATTAATAATGGAGATTCGCTTCTGGTTTTGTCTATACAAAAACTACGTCACTGCTTACGTCACATTACCAAAATCATTAACATAGAATAAATACACTCAAAATTTGAACATGCAACATTAGACAGTCCTCATTGTTTTTTAAAACAAGTTTTAATAAATACATAACTGGTATTATATATCTAGATATAAAAGTAAGTAAAGTCGTCGGGGCGGCCAGTCATCGAGGGAGTCTATCCCTTTTCAATAGCGCTAGACCAAGGAGATTGTTTTGGCTTCTGAGGTGGAGCGCCACACCTACCATCAGCTCCTTACTTTACCGCACAGATCCTGTGCTACTCATACGCTGAGTTGGCGAGGCCGGTATCGAACTAGGAACCTTGTGGTTTCTAGCCAAACGCTCTAACGAGTGAGCTACCTCGGCCCCAATATTTTGTTTTATTTTAATACATATTTAAAGTTTACATTTCAAATTGTTTTATTTTTGAATCCTTTAATGAATTTGATGATTTTACTTACTTAGGGTACAAACTCGGACATTGAATTTTTTTACTCAGGCAATATGTTTCAAAAATCTAATTTTACATCGCCCGGAGGGTGTTTTTTATTTTGCTAGTTGTTATATATTAAATAAAAATATTTGTCCTGAGTGACCCAACATTTTTTCTCTGCCCTTTGCCCTTTAGGGCATCTTTTTGTTGTACCTCACAATAAACAAGCAGGAAGAAACCGCCATGTTGAACAAACACATCTCTGCTCTCACAAATAAATTCACTCTTTTATGGTCTTTATCAGTTTCAGTTTGTTGACACAATACACTATGAAAGTAAACAAACAATTTGTTCTAGATGGCGATAGCCGACAATTTTTGGGAGAATATGTGCTTAATTGAAGTCATGCCTAATTTTGAAAATTAATTAGTTGATAATTAATGAATTAGGCGAGCATATCTATTCAAATGTAAAGCGTAAACTAATCGAGAAATGTACATACAGAGATTGACTTTTCTCGATTAGTTTACGCTTTACATTTGAATAGATATGCTTGCCTAATTCATTAATTATCAACTAATTAATTTTCAAAATTAAGTATGACTTCAATTAGCACATATTCTCCAAAACAATACACTATGTAAATGAAATAATTAAATTAAAAAGCACAAAACAATTCAGACTATTTCAGGATACAGACATTTTAGCTTAAATCTACACCATCAATGGTTTGTTATAATAGTAGGATGAGCCTAAAGTGTTGCAATATTTTGGTTAGTGGGTTTGGTTTTTCAGCATGTCAACCTTGTTGGGTTATTTTATGCTAAAGACATATTCATTCTTGAGGAGCACTCAATTCTTTTTTAAAGTTAACCCTAGATAGGACACTAACAGGTACTACCCTCCAGGTCAGAGTGGATCAGGGAGCAATGGTGATGAAGGGGTGCTCTACATTCCCCAAACCTCCAAATTGGAACCTCACCATCAGATACAGTTTAATGTCATTCCAGGACATGTAGACCCTCAGCCACCGCCTTCTAACACCATATGATAAAAAGTGTTGGGGCTTGCTATAAGAGCAATAGGGTTGGGGCAATCATATAGGTGCTAGGGCTTGACGTGACCAGCTTTTGACCGCCCGTCTAGCCTAAGTAAGGCCAAAGTGGAGTGTTGTATACCAGGACTGCTCAACCACCAGGATCCTCCCTTAAGCATCATGGGTTGTCATCCATGATCAACTGGTGGCTCCATAGGTGCAGTCAGTGTATTCTATATTGTTATAATATTATATATATATATTTACCAACCGCTCCGCACAAGCAGGATGTGACACAAGATCAATTTCTTAAGTGGAGTTCAACAAGTTTGAATTCAGAGTTTTCCTTCTCCTAGACGGTTGCCTAACAAGGTTAAAGAGCCCAGTCTGCCCTACTATTTATCCATAGCTGGTGGGGAGAGTAGTATTCATACCTTTCCCAAGGGTATTAGCTCTAAGTGAAATGCAATTACTACATCCAGGATTTGAACTCGGGGCGATGAGTCCATTTCCCATGACTTTAACCATTACAACACACGCTTCCATACAATATTATATATATGTTGTTGTTGTTGGCGGAGTGGCTTATTGTTGCTATCAGCCGGTGAGCGAGGGAGTCTATCCCCTTTTTGCTAGCACTAGACCAGAGAGATTGTTTTGCTACCATCAATTTCCCACTTTACCGCATCAGATTACCCAATCTGTGCTACTCATACGCAGAGCTGGCAGGGGCCGGTATCAAACTCAGGACCTTACAATTCCAAGGTGGGTGCTCTACCGACTATAAAATAATACCAAGTTTATTTGAAATTGGTCAATTTGAATTTCTTTGTCCTTGTGGGATAATCAGTTTGTTATTTTTACATAGTTTCTTTTTCTTATTTTTTTTAAAGAAAAACACACACACATCTAGCTCATTACCTACTTTAAAGCCGCTCACAGTGGTTCTCCCTACTACACCCAAGCAAATTACAAAAACTAATATCTATTGAGTGCAACATTTTAAAATTCAATGTTGTATTCTTGTATCAAGTGTAAGTGGTTGATTTCTATGTTACCTACTTTAAGCTGCTCACAGTGGTTCTCCCAACTACACCGAAGCAAATTACAAAACTAATATCTATTGAGTGCAACATTTAAAATTCAATGTTGTATTCTTGTATCAAGTGTAAGTGGTTGATTTCTATGCTCTCTCTCTCTCTCACACATATTTTAAACCGCTCACAGTGGCTCTTCCATACCACACCCAAGCAAAGTACAAAAACTGGTAGTGGGTTCATAATAATTGAGCAGAAGGACTCAGATTACAATAATATAGGACTTTACTTGAATAGAATGAGTTCTGAGGTGAATAGATAGTGAATTTTGAAATATATCATCATATAGGTAAAAATACCAGGAAAATCTGATATTGGCGTTGGAGGTGGGGGCAAATTTGGTAGGCAAAGAATTAAGTTGATAATTGTTTTTTTATACGTTGTCTATTCTCTCTATTGACAAACTTTGTAGTCCAATCAATCAAACATTATTCTTCAAAACCCTCATTATTGCAGCAACACATTTGGTAGGTAAAGAGTTAAATCAAGATAGATCATGAGATAAAAATTGGTTTATTTCTATCAATTTCTTAATAATGAATGACATGAGATATCATACAAAGAAAAGAAAGGAAGAAAAGGGAAGAAGAAAAAGGAAAGAAGAAAAGAAAGAAGAAAAGGAAGAAGAAAAGGAAAAAGAAAAAGAAGAAAAAGAAAAAGAGAAAAGAAAAAAGAAGAAAAAGAAAAAAGAAAAAAAGAAAAAAGAAGAAAAGAAGAAAAAGAAGGGAAGGAGAAGAAAAAGAAAATAAAAAGAAGGAAGAAGAAAGAAAAAAAGAAAAAGAAGAAAAAGAAAAAGAAACAAAGAAAACAGAAGAATAAGAAAAAGAAAAGGAAGAAGAAAAGAAAGAAAAGGAAGAAGAAAAAGAAAAAAGAAAGGAAGAAGAAAAAGAAAAAAAGGAAGAGAAAAGAAAAAGAAAAGGAAGAAGAAAAAAAAAGAAAAGGAAGAAGAAAAAGAAAAAGAAAAGGAAGAAGAAAAAGACGAGAAGAAAAGGAAGAAGAAAGAAAAAGAAAAGAGAGAAAAGAAAAAGAAAAAGAAAAAGAAAGAAAAAAGAAAGGGAGAAGAAAAAGAAAAGAAAGAGACGAAAAGGAGAAGAAAGGAGAAGAAGAAAGGAAGAAAAAGAAGAGGAAGAAGAAAAAAGAAAAAGAAGAGGAAGAAGAAAAAGAAAAAGAAAAGAAAAGAAAAAAGAAAAAGAAGAAAAAGAAAAAAAGAAAAGAAAAAGAAAGGAAGAAAAAGAAAAGAAAAAGAAGGGAAAAGAAAAAGAAAAGAAAAAGAAAGGAGAAAAAGAAAAAAGAACAAGTACTACTACTAAACACAGTTTTTCTAGTTCAACTTTCAAATCACATGGAAAGTGTTGAAATAGAAGATAAATTCTCTTCTCTCTCTATATATATAATATATATATATATATATATATATATATATATATATAAGTAAAAGTGAAGAGCAAGAAGTACAAGTAACCAATCCGGTTTTTACACTGACCTAACAAGATTTCTTTCTTCAATTTAACTTGATTTTCATCTATTCATATCATTCAAGTAATAATGAAAACTTGTTTAAGAGTAAATACAATAGGATAAAAAGATTTTTAATTGTCTTATTTTTACACTTATTCTTCTATATTTGTTTAGCTTGGTTTTTATGGCATATCAACCCTATGGGTTATTTAATGCCAAGTCTTTTTTGTTGTGTGTGTGTGTGTATATATGATTTGTAGGTAAATAGTTTGTTTTTAACTCATTTTTCTCATCTCATAGATAAGACCTAACAGGTACTACATCTAGGCCCTGAGAGTATTGGTGATGAAGGGGTACTCCACATTCCCAAAGCTCCAGAATTAGAACCTCGCCAGTAGATGCAGTTTAAGGTCATATCCAGAAACTAAGACCCCAGCCACTGCCTTCTAGCACATATAGGATAAAAAGGGTTGGGGGTTTGCCATAAGGGCAATAGGGTCAAGACAATCATATAAGTGCTAGAGATTGATTTGACCAGCTGATTGATAGGAGGGTTTTTTTTGTTTTTTTTTACCGCCCGCCTAGCCTAAGTAAGGGCCAAAGTGGAATGTTGCATGACAGGGACTACTCAGCCACCAGGATTCCATCCTTAAGCATCATGGGTTAAGATTTTTAAGAGGTGTAGTCAGTGCATAATTGGGTTAAGATTTGCTGAGGTTTAGTCAGTGTATTCTATAACTCCAGCCAATAGAGCAAGCAAATTTGTGTAGCATTTAAGAAAAAAAACAAACTTTCTTTTTATAAGAACAGAAATTAGTTGCATTGTAACATGAAATACAAAGTCACTTAATGTAATGGTACAATAATAAGTATATATTGCTAGAATAGATGAAATATTGCTATAAAGATCAGATATTGAAAGAAAATATTGCTAGAACAGATCAGATATTCTAAGAAATATTGCTAGAACATAGATATTCTAAGAAATATTGCTAGAACACATAAGATATTCTAGAAATATTGCTAGAACACATCAGATATTCTAAGAAAATATTGCTAGAACATCAGATATTCTAGAAATTTGCTAAATACTCAGGTATATTTAAGAAATATTGCTAGAATACATCAGGTATTATTAGAAATATTGCTAGAAATACATCAGGTATTATTAGAAATATGCTTATTAGAATAAATATTGCTAGAATACATCAGGTATTATTAGAAAATATTGCTAGATACATCAGATATTTTAGAAATATTGCTAGAATACATCAGATATTGTAGAAATATACTAGATATCAGATATTGTAAGAAATATTACTAGAATACATCAGATATTGTAAGAAATATTGCTAGAATACATAGATATTATTAGACAATATTGCTATAGATATTATAGAATATTGCCTAGAATCATAAGGTATTATTAGAAATATTGTTAGAATACATCAGGTATTATTTAGAAATATTGCTAGAATACATCAGGTATTATTAGAAATATTGCTAGAAATTAATTTTTTTGCTTAACTGATTAGTAAAGAGGCTGAAAATATCTGTTCTAGTCAAAAGAAAACTTAAAGAGGCAAATATATTAGATGTGGGGTGGCCAGATATCCAGCAATAAACAAGACTGTATAAGGTTTGAACCCCATCCTTTATCCCACACTGTCTTCATTCATACCTAATTTTTCACTATGGTAACAAACTTTCTCTGCACTCAAAGATCTACAGATAGAATAGTGCACTAGTAGAGGGTGTTTAATATGAATTCACTTCGCTTAGGTCTAAATTACAAAGGCTGACCCCACTCCTTTTTTTTTTTTGCCACAGGTTGAATCATTGAGAGCATATCATCTTAAGTACTTTGTGTATTATTAACGGCCTGAAAAGAAAGGCAAAGTTTAACCATAAATAAAGCAAAGAATTTGTTTTATTAATTAAGACATAAAAATTTGTATTTATTAATTAAGACATAAAATCATATTTTTTGCTTTTGATAAAGCAAAAAAATATGATTTTTATGTCTTCTTCTGTATATATGACATTGTGATGTGGAGATTGGCAAGTAAAAGGGGGAAAGTGTAGTTAATTATTACAGGAGGACTATTTGAAATAAAACCATTTAGTCACATCCACAAGTATCTTGGTCAGCCTATGAACTTTTCAGCTGACCTTCATATATTGGAACACCTCATTTGGTCACATCCACTAGAGTATCTTTGGTCAGCCTATTGAACTTTCAGCTGAAAGTTATAGGCTAACTAAGATACTCTCATGGAATGTGACCAACTGAGGTTTTATTTTCCAATATATGAGGGTCAGCTGAAAAGTTCATAGGCTGACCAGATACTCTAGTGGGATGTGACCAAATGAGGTGTATTTCCAATATATGAAGGTCAGCTGAAAAGTTATAGGCTGACAAGAATACTCTTGTGGGATGTGACTAAATGAGTTTTATTTTCAATATAGTCCTCCTTGTAATAATTAACTACACTTTCCCCTTTTACTGCAATCTCCACATCACAATGTCATATATACAGAAGAAGACATAAAATCATATTTTTTGCTTTATCTAAAAGCAAAAAATATGATTTTTATGTCTTAATTAATAAATACAAATTTTTATGTCTTATTAATAAATACAAATTCTTTGCTTTATTTATGGTTAACTTGCCTTCTTTTCAGGCCGTTAATAAGTACACAAAGTACTTAAGATGATATGCTCTCAATGGGGATTCAACCTGTGTGCAAAAAAAAAAAGGAGTGGGGGTCAGGCCTTGTGTAATTTAGACCTAAGCGAAGTGGAATGTCATATTTAAACACCCTCTACTAGTGCACTATTCTATGTAGAGTCTTTGAGTGGCAGGAGAAAGTTTGTTACCATAGTGAAAAATTAGGGTATGGAATGAAGGACAGTGTGGGATAAAGGATGGCTGGTTCAAACCTTATACAGTCTTGTTTATTGCTGGATATCTGGCCACCCCACATCTAATATATTTGCCTCTTTAAGTTTTCTTTGACTAGAACAGATATTTTCAGCCTCTTTTACTAATCAGTTAAGCAATAAAATATTTAATTTCTAGCATATTTCTAATAATAATGTATTCTAGCAATATTTCTAATAATACCTGATGTATTCTACAATATTTCTAATAATACCTTATGTATTCTAGCAATATTTCTAATAATATCTGATGTATTCTAGCAATAATATCCTGATTATTTAATATTTTTAGCAATATCTGATGTATTCTAGTAATATTTCTTACAATATCTGATGTATCTAGTAATATTTCTTACAATATCTGATGTATTCTAGCAATTTTTAATATATCTGATGTATTCTATGCAATATTTCTATAATACTGATGTATTCTAGCAATATTTCTAGCAATTCTATTTCTAATAATATCTGATGTATTCTAGCAATATTCTAATAATACCTGATGTATTCTAGCAATATTTCTTAATAATACCTGATGTATTCTAGCAATATTTCTTAGAATATCTGATGTGTTCTAGCAATATTATCTTAGAATATCTGATGTGTTCTAGCAATATTTCTTAGAATATCTGATGTGTTCTAGCAATATTTCTTAGAATATCTGAGTTCTAAGCAATATTTCTTAGAATATCTGATGTGTTCTAGCAATATTTCTTAGAATATCTGATCTGTTCTAGCAATATTTCTTTCAATATCTGATCTTTTTATAGCAATATTTCATCTATCTAGCAATATTACTTATTATTGTACCATTACATTAAGTGACTTTGTATTTCATGTTACAATGCAACTAATTTCTGTTCTTATAAAAGAAAGTTTTGTTTTTTTTTCTTAAATGCTACACAAATTTTGGCTGCTCTATTGGCTGGAGTTATAGAATACACTGACTAAACCTCAGCAAATCTTAACCCAATTATGCACTGACTACACCTCTTAAAAATCTTAACCCATGATGCTTAAGGATGGAATCCTGGTGGCTGAGTAGTCCCTGTCATGCAACATTCCACTTTGGCCCTTACTTAGGCTAGGCGGGCGGTAAAAAAAAACAAAAAAAACCTCCTATCAATCAGCTGGTCAAATCAATCTCTAGCACTTATATGATTGTCTTGACCTATTGCCCTTATGGCAAACCCCAACCCTTTTTTATCCTATATTGCTAGAAGGCAGTGGCTGGGGTCTTAGTGTTCTGGATATGACCTTAAACTGCATCTACTGGCGAGGTTCTAATTCTGGAGCTTTGGGGAATGTGGAGTACCCTTCATCACCAATACTCTCAGGGCCTAGAGTGGTAGTACCTGTTAGGGTCTTATCTATGAGATGAGAAAAATGAGTTAAAACAAACTATTTACCTACAAATCATATATACACACACACACAAAAAAGACTTGGCATTAAATAACCCATAGGGTTTGATATGCCATAAAACCAAGCTAAACAAATATAGAAGAATAAGTGTAAGAAATAAGAGCAATTAAAAATCTTTTTTATCCTATTGGATTTACTCTTAAACAAGTTTTCATTATTACTTGAATGATATGAATAGATGAAAATCAAGTTAAATTGAAGAAAGAAATCTTGTTAGGTCAGTGTAAAAACCGGGATTGGTTACTTGTACTTCTTGCTCTTCACTTATTTACTTTATATATATATATTATATATATATATATATATATATATATTATATGAGAGAGAGGATTTATCTTCTATTTCAACACTTCCATGTGATTTGAAAGTTGAACTAGAAAAACTGTGTAGTAGTAGTAGTACTTGTTCTTTTTTTCTTTTTTTCTTTTCTTTTCTCTTCCTTTTCTTTTTCTTTTCCCTTTCTTTTTTCTTTTTCTTTTTCTTTTTTCTTTTTTCTTTTTTCTTTTCTTTTTCTTTTTTTCTTTTTCTTTTTCTTTTTTTCTTTTTTTTTTCTTTTCTTTTTCTTTTTTTCTTTTTCTTTTTTCTTCTTCCTCTTCTTTTTTCTTTTTTCTTTTTCCTTTCTTCTTCCTTTTCTCTCCTTTCTTTTTCTTTTCTTCCCTTTCTTTTTTCTTCTTTTTTCTCTTTTCTTTTCTTTTCTTCTTTCCTTTTCTTTTTTCTTTTTCTTTTTTTTCTTTTTCTTTTCTTCTTCCTTTTCTTTTTCTTTTTCTTCTCTTTTCTTTTTTTCTTTTCTTCTTCCTTTCTTTTTCTTTTCTTTTCCTTTTTTTTTCTTTTTCTTCTTCCTTTTCTTTTTTTCTTTTTCTTCTTCCTTTCTTTTCTTTTTCTTCTCTTTCTTTTTTTCTTATCTTCTTTTTTTCTTTTGTTTCTTTTTCTTTCTTCTTTTTTTTTTTTCTTTTTCTTCTTCCTTCTTTTTATTTTTTTTCTTTTTCTTCTTCTTCCCTTCTTTTTCTTCTTTTTCTTCTTTTTTCTTTTTCTTCTTTTTTCTTTTTCTTCTTTTTTCTTTTTCTTCTTTTTTCTTTTTCTTCTTTTTTCTTTTTCCTTTTCTTCTTCCTTTTCTTCTTTCCTTTTCTTCTTTCCTTTTCTTCTTCCCTTTTCTTCCTTTTCTTTTTCTTTGTTATGATATTCATCATGTCATTCATTATTAAGAAATTGATAGAAATAAACCAATTTTTATCTCATGATCTATCTTGATTTAACTCTTTACCTACCAAATGTGTGCTGCAATAATGAGGGTTTTTGAAGAATAATGTTTGATTGATTGGGACTACAAAGTTTGTCAATAGAGAGAATAGACAACGTATAAAAAAACAATTATCAACTTAATTCTTTGCCTACCAAATTTGCCCCCACCTCCAACGCCAAATATCAGATTTTCCTGGTATTTTTTACCTATATGATGATATATTTCAAAATTCACTATCTATTCACCTCAGAACTCATTCTATTCAAGTAAAGTCCTATATTATTGTAATCTGAGTCCTTCTGCTCAATTATTATGAACCCACTACCAGTTTTTGTACTTTGCTTGGGTGTGGTATGGAAGAGCCACTGTGAGCGGTTTAAAAATTGTGTGAGAGAGAGAGAGAGCATAGAAATCAACCACTTACACTTGGATACAAGAATACAACATTGAATTTTAAAATGTTGCACTCAATAGATTTAGTTTTTGTAATTTGCTTCGGTGTAGTTGGGGAGAACCACTGTGAGCAGCTTAAAGTAGGTAACATAGAAATCAACCACTTACACTTGATAATACACATTGAATTTTTAAATGTTGCACTCAATAGATATTAGTTTTTTGTAATTTGCTTGGGTGTAGTAGGGGAGAACCACTGTGAGCGGCTTAAAGTAGGTAATGAGCTAGATGTGTGTGTGTTTTTCTTTAAAAAAATAAAGAAAAAGAAACTATGTAAAAATAACAAACTGATTATCCACAAGGGACAAGAAATTCAAATTGACCAATTTCAATAAACTTTGTATTATTTATAGTCGGTAGAGCACCCACCTTGGAATTGTAAGGTCCTGAGTTTGATACCGCCCCTGCCAGCTCTGCGTATGAGTAGCACAGATTGGGTAATCTGATGCGGTAAAGTGGGAAATTGATGGTAGCAAAACAATCTCTCTGGTCTAGTGCTAGCAAAAAGGGGATAGACTCCCTCGCTCACGCGGCTGATAGCAACAATAAGCCACTCCGCCAACAAAACATATATATAATATTGTATGGAAGCGTGTGTTGTAATGGTTAAGTCATGGGAAATGGACTCATCGCCCCGAGTTCAAAATCTGGATGTAGTAATTGCATTTCACTTAGAAGCTAATACCCTTGGGAAAGGTATGAATACTACTCTCCCACCAGCTATGGATAAATAGTAGGGCAGACTGGGCTCTTTAACCTTGGTTAGGCAACCGTCTAGGAGAAGGAAAACTCTGAATTCAAACTTGTTGAACTCCACTTAAGAAATTGATCTTGTGTCACATCCTGCTTGTGCGGAGCGGTTGGTAAATATATATATATAATATTATAAAATATAGAATACACTGACTGCACCTATGGAGCCACCAGTTGATCATGGATGACAACCCATGATGCTTAAGGGAGGGATCCTGGTGGTTGAGCAGTCCGTGGTATAACAACACTCCACTTTGGCCCTTACTTAGGCTAGACGGCGGTCAAAAGCTGGTCACGTCAAGCCCTAGCACCTATATGATTGCCCCAACCCTATTGCTCTTATAGCAAGCCCCAACCTTTTTTATCATATGGGTGTTAGAAGGCGGTGCTGAGGGTCCTACATGTCCTGGGAATGACATTAAACTGTATCTGATGGTGAGGTTCCAATTTTGGAGGTTTGGGGAATGTAGAGCACCCCTTCATCACCATTGCTCCCTGATCCACTCTGACCTGGAGTGGTAGTACCTGTTAGTGTCCTATCTAGGGGTTAACTTTAAAAGAATTGAGTGCTCCTCAAGAATGAATATGTCTTTTAGCATAAAATAACCCAACAAGGTTTGACATGCTGAAAACCAAACCCACTAACCAAAATATTGCAACACTTTAGGCTCATCCTATTATAACAAACCATTGATGGTGTAGATTTAAGCTAAAATGTCTGTATCCTGAAATAGTCTGAATTTGTTTTGTGCTTTTTAATTTAATTATTTCATTTACATAGTGTATTGTTTTGGGAGAATATGTGCTTAATTGAAGTCATACTTAATTTTGAAAATTAATTAGTTGATAATTAATGAATTAGGCAAGCATATAATCTATTCAAATGTAAAGCGTAAACTAATCGGAAAAGTCAATCTCTGTATGTAATTTCTCGATTAGTTTACGCTTTACATTTGAATAGATATGCTCGCCTAATTCATTAATTATCAACTAATTAATTTTCAAAATTAGGCATGACTTCAATTAAGCACATATTCTCCAAAAATTGTCGGCTATCGCCATCTAGACAAATTGTTTGTTTACTTTCATAGTGTATTGTGTCAAACACTGAAACTGATAAAGACCATAAAAGAGTGAATTTATTTGTGAGAGCAGAGATGTGTTTGTTCAACATGGCGGTTTCTTCCTGCTTGTTTATTGTGAGGTACAACAAAAGATGCCTAAAGGGCAAAGGGCAGAGAAAAAATGTTGGGTTCACTCAGGACAAATATTTTTATTTAATATATAACAACTAGCAAATAAAAACACCTCCGGGCGATGTAAAATTAGATTTTTGAAACATATTGCCTGAGTAAAAAAATTCAATGTCCGAGTTTGTACCCTAAGTAAGTAAAATCATCAAATTCATTAAAGGATTCAAAATAAAACAATTTGAAATGTAAACTTTAAATATGTATTAAAATAAAAAAATATTGGGGCCGAGGTAGCTCACTCGGTAGAGCGTTTGGCTAGAAACCACAAGGTTCCTAGTTCGATACCGGTCCTCGCCAACTCAGCGTATGAGTAGCACAGGGATCTGTGCGGTAAAAGTAAGGAGCTGATGGTAGGTGTGGCGCTCCACCTCAGAAGCCAAAACAATCTCCTTGGTCTAGCGCTATTGAAAAGGGGATAGACTCCCTCGATGACTGGCCGCCCCGACGACTTTACTTACTTTTATATCTAGATATATAATACCAGTTATGTATTTATTAAAACTTGTTTTAAAACAATGAGGACTGCTAATGTTGCATGTTCAAATTTTGAGTGTATTTATTCTATGTTATGATGATTTTGGGTAATGTGACGTAAGCAGTGACGTAGTTTTTGTTATAGACAAAACCAGAAGCGAATCTCCATTATTAATAGATATAAGTGTAATAGCTGTTAAATGTTGTAACAACCATTTTATCATAATATTTTCTTACTAGCAGAACTTGTGATATACCACAGTAATGAGAGCTATTTGCAAAATACTTCAATGTGTAAAAAGTATAATGATCTTGATTTAAATCACTCTCACTCTTTTTTTAAATCTTTCTTTCCTTCTTCATTATGTTAGCATTATCACTTCTGTGCGCAATTACCTACTCTCTCTATCTTTCCACTACACCATTTTCTTGTTTCCTTCTTTTCATTATGTTTAGCATATCACTTCTGTGCGCAATTTACCCACTCTCTCTATCTTTCCCTACACCATTTCTTTGTTTCCTTCTTTTCATTATGTTAGCATTATCACTTCTGTGCGCAATTACCACTCTCTCTATCTTCCACTACACCATTTCTTTGTTTCCTTCTTTTCATTATGTTAGCTTATCACTTCTGTGCGCAATTACACTCTGCTCTATCTTCCCCTACACATTTTATTTCTTTCCTTCCTTTCATTATGTAGCATTATCACTTCTGTGCGCAATTACCACTCTCTCTATCTTTCCACTACACCTTTCTTTGTTTCCTTCTTTTCATTATGTAGCATTATCATTTTGTGCGGCAATTACCCTCTCTCTATCTTTCCACTACACATTTCTTTTGTTTCTTCTTTTCATTATGTTAGCATTATCACTTCTGTGCGCAATTACCCACTCTCTCTATCTTTCCCCTACAGCATTTCTTTCTTTCCTTCTTTTCATTAATGTTTAGCATATCACTTCTGTGCGCAATTACCCCCTCTCTCTATCTTTCCATACACCATTTCCTTTGTTTCCTTTTTACAATTTTGTTGCATTATCACTTCTGTGCGCATATTACCCACTCTCTCTATCTTTCCACTACACCATTTCTTTGTTTCCTTCTTTTACATTATGTTAGCCATATCACTTCTTGTGCGCAATTACCCACTTCTCTCTATCTTTCCACTACACCATTTCTTTCTTTCCTTCTTTTCATTATGTTAGCATTATCACTTCTGTGCGCAATTACCACTCTCTCTATCTTTCACTACACCATTTCTTTCTTTTCCTTCGTTTCATTATGTTAGCTATCACTTTCTGTTGCAGCATTAACCCACTCTCTCTATCTTTCCACTACACCATTTCTTGTTTCCTTCTTTCATTATGTTAGCATTATCACTTCTGTGCGCAATTACCCACTCTTTCATATGCTTTCCCTACACATTTTCTTTCTTTCCTTCGTTTCATTATGTTAGCATTATGCACTTCTGTGCACAATTACCACTCTTGCTATCTTTTCCCACTACAATTTCTTTGTTTCTTCTTTACAATTATGTTAGCATTATCACTCTGTGCGAATTACCCACTCTCTCTATCTTTCCACTACACCATTTTCTTTGTTTTCTTCTTTACATTATGTTAGCTTATACTTCCGTGCCACCAATTACCCCACTCTATCATTTCCACTACACGCGATTTCTTTGTTTCCTTCTTTACATTATGCTTTAGCATTATCACTTCTGTGCGCATTACCCACTCTCTCTATCTTTCACTACACCATTTCTTTGTTTCCTTCTTTTACATTATGTTAGCATTATCACTTCTGTGCGCAATTACCCACGTCTCTTCTATCTTTCCACTACACCATCTTTCTTGTTTCCTTCTTTACATTATGTTAGCATTATCACTTTGTGCGCATTACCACTCTCCTATCTTCAACTACACATTCTTTCTTCCTTCTTTACATTATGTTAGCATTATTCACTTCTTGCGCATTACCCATCTCTGCTATCTTTTCACTACACCATTCTTTGTTTTCCTTCTTTTCATTATGTTAGCATTTAACTCTGTGCAACAATTACTCACTCTCTCTATTAGCACCATTTCTTTCTTTCCTTCTTAATTATGTTAAGCATTATCATTCGTGCGAAAACCAAAAAATTAACCCCACCTTCCCCTCTCTACTCTTTCCACTACACCATTTCTTTCTTCGCTTTTTCATTATGTAAGCATTATCACTTCTGTGCGCATTACCCACTCTTCTTATCTTTCACTACACCATATTCTTTGTTTTCCTTCTTTCTTAATGTTCGCATATCCACTTCTGTTGCACAATACCACTCCTCTCTATCTTTGCCTACACCATTTTTCCTTCCTTCGTTTCATTATGTTAGCATTATCTTCTGTGGCACATTCGCCACTTCTCTATCTTTCCCTACATCCATTTCTTTGCTTTCCTTCGTTTCATTATGTTAGCATTATCACTTCTGTGCACATTACCCCTCTCTTATCTTCCCGCTACACCATTTCTTTCTTCCTTGTTTCATTATGTTAGATTATCACTTCTGTGCCATTAACCACTCTCTCTATCTTTCACTACACCATTTCTTTGTTCCTTCTTTTTCATTATGTTAGCATTATCACTTCTTGCACAATTAGCCACTCTCTCTATCTTCCACTACACCATTCTTTGTTTCGCTTCTTTTCATTATGTTAGCATTATCACTTCTGTGCACAATTAGGCCACTCTCTCTATCTTTCCCCTACACATTTCTTTCTCCTTCTTTTCATTATGTAGGCCATTATCACTTCTGTGCACAATTTTTGAACCCACTCTCTCTATTTTCCCCTACACCATTTCTTTCTTTCCTTCTTTTCATTATTTAGCATTATCACTTCTGTGGCACATCTTTTCACATTGAGTGTACTTATAACCCACTCTCTCTATCTTTCCCTACACATTTCTTCTTTCTTCTTTTCATTTGTTAGGCATTATCACTTCTGTGCGCAATTACCCTCTCTCTATCTTTCCCCACACATTTCTTTCTTTCCTTCTTTTCATTATGTTAGATTATCACTTCTGTGCACAATTACGCCACTCTCTCTATCTACACATTTCTTTCTTTCCTTCTTTTTCTTAATGTTGCATTATCACTTCTGTGCGCAATTACCTACTCTCTCTATCTTTCCACTACACCATTTCTTTGTTTCCTTCTTTTCCTTATGTTAGCATTATCACTTCTGTGCGCAATTACCCTCTCTCTATCTTCCCCTACACCTTTCTTTCTTTCCTTCTTTTCATTATGTAGCATTATACCTTCTGTGTCACAATACCACTCTCTCTATGTTTCCCTACACCATTTCTTTCTTCGCTTCGTTTCATTATGTTAGCATTATCACTTCTGTGCACAATTACCGCACTCTCTTAGCTTTCACTACCATTTCTTTGTTTCTTCTTTACATTATGTTAGCATTATAATTATGTGCGGCAATTACCACTCTCTCTATTATTCCACTACCACCATTTCTTTGTTTGCCTTCTTTATCATTATGTTAGCATTATCACTTCTGTGCGGCAATTACGACTCTCTCTATCTTTCCACTAGCACCATTTTCTTTCTTTCCTCTTTAATTTGTTAGCAATTATCACTTTGTGCGCAATTACCACTCTCTCTATCTTTTCCACTACACTTTCTTTGTTTCTTCTTTTCATTATGTAGCATATCACTTCTGTGGCAAATTATCAACTCTCTTATTACCCATTTCTTTCTTTCCTTTTTAATTATGTTAGCATTATCACTTCTGTGCGCAATTCCACTGCTCTCTATTTTGCCACTACACCATTTTTTCTTCTTCTTTTCATTATGTAAGCATTATAACTTCTGTGCGCAATTACCCCTCTCTCTATCTTCCACTACACATTTCTTTGTTTCCTTCTTTTCATTATGTTGCATTATCACTTTTGTGCACAATTACCTCTCTTCATCTTTCCGCCTACACCTTTCTTTCTTTCCTTCGTTTTCATTATGTTAGCATTATCACTTCTGTGAACATTAGCACTCTCTCTATCTTCCCTAACCATTTCTTTCTTTCCTTCGTTTCATTATGTTGCATTATCACTTCTGTGGCACAATTTTTTACCCAAACCTTCCCCTCCCTTATCTTTCCGCTAACCATTTCTTTCTTCCTTCGGTTTCATTATGTTAGCATTATCACTTCTGTGCACAATTATCCACTCTCTTATCTTTTCCACTAACATTTTCTTTGTTTCCTTCTTTTCATTATGTTGCAATTATCCACTTCTGTGCACAATTAAGCAACTCTGCTCTATCTTTCCACTACACCATTTCTTTGTTTTCCTTCTTTTCATTTATGTTAGCCATTATCACTTCTGTGCACATTAGCACTCTCTCTATCTTTCCCGCTACACCATTTGCTTTCTTTCCTTCTTTTTTCATTATGTTAGCTTATGCACTTCTGTGCACAATACCCACTCTCTCTATCTTGTCCCCTACACCATTTCTTTCTTTCCTTCTTTTCATTATGTTAGCATTATCACTTCTGTGCACATTACCCACTCTCTCTATCTTTCCCCTACACCATTTCTTTCTTTCTTCTTTTCATGTATGTTAGCATTATACTTCTGTGCGCAATTACCACTCTCTTATCTTTCCGCTACACCATTTCTTTCTTTCCTTCTTTTCTTATGTTAGCATTATCACTTCTGCTGCACAATTACCCACTCTCTCTATCTACACCATTTTTTCTTTCCTTCTTTTCATTATGTTAGCATTATCACTTCTGTGCGCAATTAGCCTACTTCTCTATCTTTCCATCTACCCATTTCTTTGTTTCCTTCTTTTGCATTATGTTTAGCATTATCCTTCTGTGCGCAAATTACCCACTCTCTCTATCTTTTCCCTACACCCATTTCTTTCTTTCCTTCTTTTTCATTAGTTAGCATTATCACTTCTGTGCCAATTACCACATTCTCTATCTACAGCCATTTCTTTGTTTCCTTCTTTCATTATGTTAGCATATTCACTTCCTGTTGCGCAATTACCTACTCTCTCTATCTTTCCACTACAACATTTCTTTTGTTCCTTCTTTTCATTATGTTAGCTTATCATCTGTGCGCATTACCCACTCCCTTATCTTTCCCTACACCATTTTTTCTTTTTCCTTCTTTCATTATGTAGCATTAAATCACTTCTGTGCACAATTACCTCTCTCTATCTCCACCATTTCTTTCTTTCCTTCTTTCAATATATGTACATTATCACTTCTGTGCGCAATTACTACTCTCTCTATCTTTGCTCACTACACATTTCTTTGTTTCCTTCTTCTTATTAGTTAGCTTATCACTTCGTGCGCAATTACCATTCTCTATCTTTCCTACACCATTTCTTCTTTCCTTCTTTCCTTCTTTTCATTATGTTTAGCATTATCATTCTGTGCACAATTACCCACTCTCTCTATCTACACCATTTCTTTCTTCTTCTTTCATTAGTTAGCATAATCATTCTGTGGCATTCCTACTCTCTCTATCTTTCCACAACCATTTCTTGTTTCCTTCTTTTCATGTATGTTTAGCATATCACTTCTGTGCCGCAATAATAGCCCTCTCTCTATCTTCCATACACATTTTCTTTCTTTCCTTCTTTTTCATTATGTTAGCATTATCCTTCTGTGCGCAATTACCCACTCTCTCTATTTTCCCCTACACATTTTTCTTCTTCTTTTCATTTTGTAGCATTATCAGTTCTGTGCACAATTACCCCTTCTCTATCTTTCCGCCTACACATTTCTTTCTTTCCTTCTTTTCATTATGTTAGCATTATCACTTCTGTGCCCAATTACCCACTCTCTCTTCTAGCAGCGCATTTCTTCTTTCCTTCTTTTCATATGTTAGCATATCACTTTCTGTGCACAATTACCCACTCTCTCTATCTACACGCATTTTTTCTTTCCTCTTTTCATTATGTTAGCATTATACTTAATGTGGCACAATTACCACTCTCTCTATCTAACACCATTTCTTTCTTCCTTCTTTCATTATGTAGCATTATACTTCTGTTGCGCAATTACCCAGCTCTCTCTATCTACACCATTTTTTCTTTCCTTCTTTTCATTATGTTAGCATTATCACTTCTGTGCGCATTACCACTCTCTCTATCTTTCCACTAACAGCCATTTCTTTCTTTCCTTCTTTTCATTATGTTAGCATTATTCATTCTGTGCACAATACCCCACTCTCTCTATCTTTCCACTACACATTTTTTCTTTCCTCTTTTTCATTATGTTAGCATTATCCTTCTGTGCGCAATTACCCACTCTCTCTATCTTTCCACTACACCATTTCTTTGTTTCCTTCTTTTCATTATGTTAGCATTATCATTCTGTGCACAATTAGCCCGACTTCTCTCTATCTTTCCACTACCATTTCTTTGCTTTCCTTCTTTCATTATGTAGCATTATCACTTTCTGTGCACATTACCCACTCTCTCTATCTACACATTCTTTCTTTCCTTCTTTCATTATGTTAGCATTGATCACTTCTGTGGCACAATTACCACTCTCTCTATCTACACATTTCTTTCTTTCCTTCTTTTCATTATGTTAGCATTATATTCTGTGCACATTACCACTCTCTCTATCTACACCATTCTTTCTTTCCTTCTTTTTCATTATGGTTAGGCATTATCACTTCTGTGCGCATTACCCACTCTCTCTATTTCCACTACAACATTTCTTTGTTTCCTTCTTTCATTAGTTAGTCCATTATCACTTCTGTGGCAATACCCCTCTCTCTATCTTTCCACTACACCATTTCTTGGCTTTCTAATATTTTTTCTTGTGTAGCATGTTTTTTTCTTCCTTTTCTTTATAATAAAAATGGAATGGTCATTATTTAACTGGGGTGACAACACTCATTAGAAATAAAATTTAGTGGATAAACAAATCGGTATTTACCTTTTTTGCATTTCTCTTGGATGATTTAGAAAGGTTTCATTTTTTTTAAACAGTGGTGTTGCAAGATATACGTCAGAATATTATGACAAGCATTATTATATTTCTTATTTGTTGTTTTTTTTTCAATATTGTAATTTTTTTTTATTTTTTTTATTTCAGTTGAATTCTGAAGTTTTCCTGAATGAAATAGCTTCAGGTTTTGAAAAAGAAAGTAATGTCACATACAAAGTACATGTGCTGATGCCTATAACAAACCACTTACTGCAATTAACAAAAGAGATAAATGAGATATTCTGCTGAAGGTTTGCCTTCTGGGTATGCTTACAGTGAGAGTTGATGATTCAACATGGATCTTGCACCCAAAATAATTTCCACAAGTCGTCATATTTAGCTTATCTTAATGATACTTTTTCCTGATATTTTTTGGATGGAAAATAAAAAAAATTTATAACTTAATGCGGGGTGAGTCGAAAGTAAACTGCATTTTGTTGGGACCGTATAATTACCAACAAAAGAACATGTATCATATATCAAAATGGAGCTGGTCCTCTGTGGATCATATCCCTACTTCTCACATAGTCACCATTTCTCTCATAGTAAATGTTCACGTTCGAATGAGGCATGTATCCCTGCCCTTAAAATTCTGTTGACTTCTTTTAGACAAAAAGTACTGCATTTTGTTTAGGACAGGTATAATCTAAAACCTAAGGATTTCACTTCCTCATCAAATGGAATAATGTTTGCCTCTCTCAACCCATGAAGAGATTTTGAGAGGCAAATATGATTCCGGTAGAGGACGTGAAGTCTATAGTGAAGAAGTGCTAAAGAACAGTCAACAGAATTTACGGAGCAGGAATACATGCCTCATTCAAAAGTGGAACATTGCTATTGAGAGAAACGGTGATATTTGGAAACTTAGGGGTGTGATCCACAGAGATCAGCTTCATTTTATATATGATACATTCCTCTGTTGGTAATTATACCTGTCCTAAACAAATG
Organism: Doryteuthis pealeii; assembly: GCA_023376005.1. Taxonomy (NCBI): domain Eukaryota; kingdom Metazoa; phylum Mollusca; class Cephalopoda; order Myopsida; family Loliginidae; genus Doryteuthis; species Doryteuthis pealeii. The sequence goes on along the minus strand of CM042165.1, from coordinate 23,263,576 downwards.
CCATTAGCTTTTTGACTCACCCTCGGTCTTCTTAATTGAAAAGATTGAACAAAAAAAGGGTTTGCCAAATTCCCCCTCAAACTTGATCTTTTGAATTTTCATAATCTAAAAAAATTGAAAATAATTTTAAAAACAACAGAGTGCAATTGTTTTGGATCAAGTCTTAATAGGCACCCAAATCATTCNGAAAAGTGAGTAATTGTCACAGAAGTGATAATGCTAACATAATGAAAAGAAGGAAACAAAGAAATGGTGTAGTGGAAAGATAGAGAGAGTGGGTAATTGCGCACAGAAGTGATAATGCTAACATAATGTAAAGAAGGAAAGAAAGAAATGGTGTAGTGAAGAATAGAGAGAGTGGGTAATTGCGCACAGAAGTGATAATGCTAACATAATGTAAAGAAGGAAACAAAGAAATGGTGTAGTGGAAGATAGAGAGAGTGGGTAATTGCGCACAGAAGTGATAATGCTAACATAATGTAAAGAAGGAAACAAAGAAATGGTGTAGTGGAAAGATAGAGAGAGTGGGTAATGCGCACAGAAGTGATAATGCTAACATAATGTAAAGAAGGAACAAAGAAATGGTGTAGTGGAAAGATAGAGATGGGGTAATTGCGCACGGAAGTGATAATGCTAACATAATGTAAAGAAGGAAACAAAGAAATGGTGTAGTGGAAAGATAGAGAGAGTGGGTAATTGCGCACAGAAGTGATAATGCTAACATAATGTAAAGAAGGAAACAAAAATGGTGTAGTGGAAAGATAGAGAGAGTGGAATATGTGCACAGAAGTGATAATGCTAACATAATGAAACGAAGGAAAGAAAGAAATGGTGTAGGGAAAGATAGAGAGAGTGGGTAATTGCGCACAGAAGTGATAATGCTAACATAATGTAAAGAAGGAAACAAAGAAATGGTGTATGGAAATAGAGAGAGTGGTAATTGTGCACAGAAGTGATAATGCTACATAATGAAACGAAGGAAGAAAAGAAATGGTGTAGTGGAAAGATAGAGAGAGTGGGTAATTGCGCACAGAAGTGATAATGCTAACATAATGAAAGAAAGAAAGAAAGAAATGGTGTAGTGGAAAGATAGAGAGAGTGGGTAATTGCGCACAGAAGTGATAATGCTAACATAATGTAAAGAAGGAAACAAAGAAATGGTGTAGTGGAAAGATAGAGAGAGTGGTAATTGCGCACAGAAGTGATAATGCTAACAAAATGTAAAGAAGGAAACAAAGAAAATGGTGTAGTGGAAAGATAGAGAGGTGGGTAATTGCGCACAGAAGTGATAATGCTAACATAATGAAAAGAAGGAAAAAAGAAATGGTGTAGGGGAAAGATAGAGAGAGTGGGTAATTGCGCACAGAAGTGATAATGCTAACATAATGAAAAGAAGGAACAAAGAAATGTGTAGTGGAAAGATAAGAGAGAGGGGTAATTGCGCACAGAAGTGATAATGCTACATAATGAAAAAAGGAAACAAAGAAATGGTGTAGTGGAAAGATAGAGAGAGTGGGTAATTGCGCACAGAAGTGATAATGCTAACATAATGAAAAGAAGGAAAGAAAATAAATGGTGTAGGGAAAGATAGAGAGAGTGGTAATTGCGCACAGAAGTGATAATGCTAACATAATGAAAAGAAGGAAACAAAGAAATGGTGTAGTGGAAAGATAGAGAGAGTGGGTAATTGCGCACAGAAGTGATAATGCTAACATAATGAAAAGAAGGAAACAAAGAAATGGTGTAGGGGAAGATAGAGAGAGTGGGTAATTGCGCACAGAAGTGATAATGCTAACATAATGAAAAGAAGGAAACAAAGAAATGGTGTAGTGGAAAGATAGAGAGAGTAGGTAATTGCGCACAGAAGTGATAATGCTAACATAATGAAAAGAAGGAAAGAAGATTTTTTAAAAAAGAGTGAGAGTGATTTAAATCAAGATCATTATACTTTTTACACATTGAAGTATTTGCAATAGCTCTCATATGTGGTATATCCACAAGTTCTGCTAGTAAGAAATATTATGATAAAATGGTTGTTACAACATTTAACAGCTATTACACTTTATATCTATTAATAATGGAGATTCGCTTCTGGTTTTTGTCTATAACAAAAACTACGTCACTGCTTACGTCACATTACCCAAAATCATCATAACATAGAATAAATACACTCAAAATTTGAACATGCAACATTAGACAGTCCTCATTGTTTTTTAAAACAAGTTTTAATAAATACATAACTGGTATTATATATCTAGATATAAAAGTAAGTAAAGTCGTCGGGGCGGCCAGTCATCGAGGGAGTCTATCCCCTTTTCAATAGCGCTAGACCAAGGAGATTGTTTTGGCTTCTGAGGTGGAGCGCCACACCTACCATCAGCTCCTTACTTTACCGCACAGATCCCTGTGCTACTCATACGCTGAGTTGGCGAGGACCGGTATCGAACTAGGAACCTTGTGGTTTCTAGCCAAACGCTCTACCGAGTGAGCTACCTCGGCCCCAATATTTTGTTTTATTTTAATACATATTTAAAGTTTACATTTCAAATTGTTTTATTTTTGAATCCTTTAATGAATTTGATGATTTTACTTACTTAGGGTACAAACTCGGACATTGAATTTTTTTACTCAGGCAATATGTTTCAAAAATCTAATTTTACATCGCCCGGAGGGTGTTTTTTATTTTGCTAGTTGTTATATATTAAATAAAAATATTTGTCCTGAGTGACCCAACATTTTTTCTCTGCCCTTTGCCCTTTAGGGCATCTTTTTGTTGTACCTCACAATAAACAAGCAGGAAGAAACCGCCATGTTGAACAAACACATCTCTGCTCTCACAAATAAATTCACTCTTTTATGGTCTTTATCAGTTTCAGTTTGTTTGACACAATACACTATGAAAGTAAACAAACAATTTGTTCTAGATGGCGATAGCCGACAATTTTTGGGAGAATATGTGCTTAATTGAAGTCATGCCTAATTTTGAAAATTAATTAGTTGATAATTAATGAATTAGGCGAGCATATCTATTCAAATGTAAAGCGTAAACTAATCGAGAAATGTACATACAGAGATTGACTTTTCTCGATTAGTTTACGCTTTACATTTGAATAGATATGCTTGCCTAATTCATTAATTATCAACTAATTAATTTTCAAAATTAAGTATGACTTCAATTAAGCACATATTCTCCCAAAACAATACACTATGTAAATGAAATAATTAAATTAAAAAGCACAAAACAAATTCAGACTATTTCAGGATACAGACATTTTAGCTTAAATCTACACCATCAATGGTTTGTTATAATAGTAGGATGAGCCTAAAGTGTTGCAATATTTTGGTTAGTGGGTTTGGTTTTTCAGCATGTCAAACCTTGTTGGGTTATTTTATGCTAAAGACATATTCATTCTTGAGGAGCACTCAATTCTTTTTTAAAGTTAACCCCTAGATAGGACACTAACAGGTACTACCACTCCAGGTCAGAGTGGATCAGGGAGCAATGGTGATGAAGGGGTGCTCTACATTCCCCAAACCTCCAAAATTGGAACCTCACCATCAGATACAGTTTAATGTCATTCCCAGGACATGTAGACCCTCAGCCACCGCCTTCTAACACCCATATGATAAAAAGTGTTGGGGCTTGCTATAAGAGCAATAGGGTTGGGGCAATCATATAGGTGCTAGGGCTTGACGTGACCAGCTTTTGACCGCCCGTCTAGCCTAAGTAAGGGCCAAAGTGGAGTGTTGTATACCACGGACTGCTCAACCACCAGGATCCCTCCCTTAAGCATCATGGGTTGTCATCCATGATCAACTGGTGGCTCCATAGGTGCAGTCAGTGTATTCTATATTGTTATAATATTATATATATATATTTACCAACCGCTCCGCACAAGCAGGATGTGACACAAGATCAATTTCTTAAGTGGAGTTCAACAAGTTTGAATTCAGAGTTTTCCTTCTCCTAGACCGGTTGCCTAACCAAGGTTAAAGAGCCCAGTCTGCCCTACTATTTATCCATAGCTGGTGGGAGAGTAGTATTCATACCTTTCCCAAGGGTATTAGCTCTAAGTGAAATGCAATTACTACATCCAGGATTTGAACTCGGGGCGATGAGTCCATTTCCCATGACTTTAACCATTACAACACACGCTTCCATACAATATTATATATATGTTGTTGTTGTTGGCGGAGTGGCTTATTGTTGCTATCAGCCGGTGAGCGAGGGAGTCTATCCCCTTTTTGCTAGCACTAGACCAGAGAGATTGTTTTGCTACCATCAATTTCCCACTTTACCGCATCAGATTACCCAATCTGTGCTACTCATACGCAGAGCTGGCAGGGGCCGGTATCAAACTCAGGACCTTACAATTCCAAGGTGGGTGCTCTACCGACTATAAAATAATACCAAGTTTATTGAAATTGGTCAATTTGAATTTCTTTGTCCCTTGTGGGATAATCAGTTTGTTATTTTTACATAGTTTCTTTTTCTTTATTTTTTTAAAGAAAAACACACACACATCTAGCTCATTACCTACTTTAAGCCGCTCACAGTGGTTCTCCCCTACTACACCCAAGCAAATTACAAAAACTAATATCTATTGAGTGCAACATTTTAAAATTCAATGTTGTATTCTTGTATCAAGTGTAAGTGGTTGATTTCTATGTTACCTACTTTAAGCTGCTCACAGTGGTTCTCCCCAACTACACCGAAGCAAATTACAAAAACTAATATCTATTGAGTGCAACATTTTAAAATTCAATGTTGTATTCTTGTATCAAGTGTAAGTGGTTGATTTCTATGCTCTCTCTCTCTCTCACACATATTTTAAACCGCTCACAGTGGCTCTTCCATACCACACCCAAGCAAAGTACAAAAACTGGTAGTGGGTTCATAATAATTGAGCAGAAGGACTCAGATTACAATAATAATAGGACTTTACTTGAATAGAATGAGTTCTGAGGTGAATAGATAGTGAATTTTGAAATATATCATCATATAGGTAAAAAATACCAGGAAAATCTGATATTGGCGTTGGAGGTGGGGGCAAATTTGGTAGGCAAAGAATTAAGTTGATAATTGTTTTTTTATACGTTGTCTATTCTCTCTATTGACAAACTTTGTAGTCCCAATCAATCAAACATTATTCTTCAAAAACCCTCATTATTGCAGCACACATTTGGTAGGTAAAGAGTTAAATCAAGATAGATCATGAGATAAAAATTGGTTTATTTCTATCAATTTCTTAATAATGAATGACATGATGAATATCATAAAGAAAGAAAAAGAAAAAAGAAAAGAAGAAAAGGAAAGAAGAAAGAAGAAAAAAGAAAAAAGAAGAAAAAGAAAAAAAAAAAAGAAAAAGAAAAAGAAAAGAAAAAGAAAAAAGAAAAGAAAAAGAAAAAAGAAGAAAAGAAAGAAAAAGAAGGGAAGGAAGAAGAAAAAGAAAAAATAAAAAGAAGGAAGAAAAAAAGAAAAAAAGAAAAGAAGAAAAAAAGAAAAAGAAAAAAGAAAAAAAAAGAAGAAAAAGAAAAAAGAAAAGGAAGAAGAAAAGAAAAAAAAAAAAGAAAAGAAAAAGAAAAAGAAAAAGAAAAAGAAAAAAGAAGAAAAGAAGAAAAAGAAAAAAGAAAAGGAAGAAGAAAAAGAAAAAAGAAAAAGAAAAAGAAAAAAGAAAAGGAAAAGAAAAAGAAAAAGAAAAGGAAGAAGAAAAGAAAAAGAAAAAAAAGAAAAAGAAAAAAGAAAAGAAAAAAAGAAAAAGAAAGGGAGAAGAAAAAGAAAAAAAGAAAGGAAGAAAAGGAAGAAGAAAAGGAGAAAAAGAAGAAAAGAAGAAAAAGAAGAGGAAGAAGAAAAAAAGAAAAGAAAGAAGAAGAAAAAGAAAAAGAAAAGAAAGAAAAAAAGAAAAAGAAAAAGAAAAAAAAGAAAAGAAAAAGAAAAAGAAAAAGAAAAAAAGAAAAAAGAAAAAGAAAAAAGAAAGGGAAAAGAAAAAGAAAAGGAAGAGAAAAAGAAAAGGAAGAAAAAGAAAAAAAGAACAAGTACTACTACTACTACACAGTTTTTCTAGTTCAACTTTCAAATCACATGGAAAGTGTTGAAATAGAAGATAAATTCTCTCTCTCTCATATATATATATATATATATATATATATATATATATTATATATATATAAGTAAATAAGTGAAGAGCAAGAAGTACAAGTAACCAATCCGGTTTTTACACTGACCTAACAAGATTTCTTTCTTCAATTTAACTTGATTTTCATCTATTCATATCATTCAAGTAATAATGAAAACTTGTTTAAGAGTAAATCCAATAGGATAAAAAAGATTTTTAATTGCTCTTATTTCTTACACTTATTCTTCTATATTTGTTTAGCTTGGTTTTATGGCATATCAAACCCTATGGGTTATTTAATGCCAAGTCTTTTTTTGTGTGTGTGTGTGTATATATGATTTGTAGGTAAATAGTTTGTTTTTAACTCATTTTTCTCATCTCATAGATAAGACCCTAACAGGTACTACCACTCTAGGCCCTGAGAGTATTGGTGATGAAGGGGTACTCCACATTCCCCAAAGCTCCAGAATTAGAACCTCGCCAGTAGATGCAGTTTAAGGTCATATCCAGAACACTAAGACCCCAGCCACTGCCTTCTAGCACATATAGGATAAAAAAGGGTTGGGGGTTTGCCATAAGGGCAATAGGGTCAAGACAATCATATAAGTGCTAGAGATTGATTTGACCAGCTGATTGATAGGAGGGTTTTTTTTGTTTTTTTTTACCGCCCGCCTAGCCTAAGTAAGGGCCAAAGTGGAATGTTGCATGACAGGGACTACTCAGCCACCAGGATTCCATCCTTAAGCATCATGGGTTAAGATTTTTAAGAGGTGTAGTCAGTGCATAATTGGGTTAAGATTTGCTGAGGTTTAGTCAGTGTATTCTATAACTCCAGCCAATAGAGCAGCCAAAATTTGTGTAGCATTTAAGAAAAAAAACAAAACTTTCTTTTTATAAGAACAGAAATTAGTTGCATTGTAACATGAAATACAAAGTCACTTAATGTAATGGTACAATAATAAGTAATATTGCTAGAATAGATGAAATATTGCTATAAAAGATCAGATATTGAAAGAAATATTGCTATCAGATATTCTAAGAAATATTGCTAGAACACATCAGATATTCTAAGAAATATTGCTAGAACACATCAGATATTCTAAGAAATATTGCTAGAACACATCAGATATTCTAAGAAATATTGCTAGAACACATCAGATATTCTAAGAAATATTGCTAGAATACATCAGTATTATTAGAAATATTGCTAGAATACATCAGGTATTATTAGAAATATTGCTAGAATACATCAGATATTATTAGAAATATTGCTAGAATTATTAGAAATATTGCTAGAATACATCAGGTATTATTAGAAATATTTAGAATACATCAGATATTTTAGAAATATTGCTAGAATACATCATCAGATATTGTAAGAAATATTACTAGAATACATCAGATATTGTAAGAAATATTGCTAGAATACATCAGATATTATTAGAAATATTGCTAGAATACATCAGATTATTAGAAATATTGCTAGAATACATAAGGTATTATTAGAAATATTGTTAGAATACATCAGGTATTATTAGAAATATTGCTAGAATACATCAGGTATTATTAGAAATATTGCTAGAAATTAAATATTTTATTGCTTAACTGATTAGTAAAAGAGGCTGAAAATATCTGTTCTAGTCAAAGAAAACTTAAAGAGGCAAATATATTAGATGTGGGGTGGCCAGATATCCAGCAATAAACAAGACTGTATAAGGTTTGAACCAGCCATCCTTTATCCCACACTGTCCTTCATTCCATACCCTAATTTTTCACTATGGTAACAAACTTTCTCCTGCCACTCAAAGACTCTACATAGAATAGTGCACTAGTAGAGGGGTGTTTAAATATGACATTCCACTTCGCTTAGGTCTAAATTACACAAGGCCTGACCCCCCACTCCTTTTTTTTTTTTGCACACAGGTTGAATCCCCATTGAGAGCATATCATCTTAAGTACTTTGTGTACTTATTAACGGCCTGAAAAGAAAGGCAAAGTTTAACCATAAATAAAGCAAAGAATTTGTATTTATTAATTAAGACATAAAAATTTGTATTTATTAATTAAGACATAAAAATCATATTTTTTGCTTTTAGATAAAAGCAAAAAATATGATTTTTATGTCTTCTTCTGTATAATATGACATTGTGATGTGGAGATTGGCAGTAAAAGGGGAAAGTGTAGTTAATTATTACAAGGAGGACTATATTGAAAATAAAACTCATTTAGTCACATCCCACAAGAGTATCTTGGTCAGCCTATGAACTTTTCAGCTGACCTTCATATATTGGAAAATACACCTCATTTGGTCACATCCCACTAGAGTATCTTGGTCAGCCTATGAACTTTTCAGCTGACCCTCATATATTGGAAAATAAACCTCATTTGGTCACATTAGCCTATGAACTTTTCAGCTGACCTTCATATTGGAAAATACACCTCATTTGGTCACATCCCACTAGAGTATCTTGGTCAGCCTATGAACTTTTCAGCTGACCTCATATATTGGAAAATACACCTCATTTGGTCACATCCCACTAGAGTATCTTGGTCAGCCTATGAACTTTTCAGCTGACCTTCATATATTGGAAAATACACCTCATTTGGTCACATCCCACTAGAGTATCTTGGTCAGCCTATGAACTTTTCAGCTGACCTCATATATTGGAAAATACACCTCATTTGGTCACATCCCACTAGAGTATCTTGGTCAGCCTATGAACTTTTCAGCTGACCCTCATATATTGGAAAATACACCTCATTTGGTCACATTCCATGAGAGTATCTTAGTTAGCCTATGAACTTTTCAGCTGACCCTCATATATTGGAAAATACACTTCATTTGGTCACATTCCATGAGAGTATCTTAGTTAGCCTATGAACTTTTCAGCTGACCCTCATATATTGGAAAATACACCTCATTTGGTCACATCCCACTAGAGTATCTTGGTCAGCCTATGAACTTTTCAGCTGACCTTCATATATTGGAAAATACACCTCATTTGGTCACATCCCACTAGAGTATCTTGGTCAGCCTATGAACTTTTCAGCTGACCTGCATATATTGGAAAATACACCTCATTTGGTCACATCCCACTAGAGTATCTTGGTCAGCCTATGAACTTTTCAGCTGACCCTCATATATTGGAAAATAAACCTCATTTGGTCACATTCCATGAGAGTATCTTAGTTAGCCTATGAACTTTTCAGCTGACCCTCATATATTGGAAAATACACCTCATTTGGTCACATTCCATGAGAGTATCTTAGTTAGCCTATGAACTTTTCAGCTGACCCTCATATATTGAAAAATACACCTCATTTGGTCACATCCCACTAGAGTATCTTGGTCAGCCTATGAACTTTTCAGCTGACCTTCATATATTGGAAAATACACCTCATTTGGTCACATCCCACTAGAGTATCTTGTCAGCCTATGAACTTTTCAGCTGACCTTCATATATTGGAAAATACACCTCATTTGGTCACATCCCACTAGAGTATCTTGGTCAGCCTATGAACTTTTCAGCTGACCTTCATATATTGGAAAATACACCTCATTTGGTCACATCCACTAGAGTATGAGGGTAGAGTGAGCTTCATATATTGGAAAATACACCTCATTTGGTCACATCCCACTAGAGTATCTTGGTCAGCCAATGAACTTTTCAGCTGACCCTCATATATTGGAAAATACACCTCATTTGGTCACATCCACTAGAGTATCTTGGTCAGCCTATGAACTTTCAGCTGACCTTCATATATTGGAAAATACACCTCATTTGGTCACATCCCACTAGAGTATCTTGGTCAGCCTATGAACTTTTCAGCTGACCTTCATATATTGGAAAATACACCTCATTTGGTCACATCCCACTAGAGTATCTTGGTCAGCCTATGAACTTTCAGCTGACCTTCATATATTGGAAAATACACCTCATTTGGTCACATCCCACTAGAGTATCTTGGTCAGCCTATGAACTTTTCAGCTGACCCTCATATATTGGAAAATACACCTCATTTGGTCACATCCCACTAGAGTATCTTGGTCAGCCTATGAACTTTTCAGCTGACCTTCATATATTGGAAAATACACCTCATTTGGTCACATCCCACTAGAGTATCTTGGTCAGCCTATGAACTTTTCAGCTGACCTTCATATATTGGAAAATACACCTCATTTGGTCACATCCCACTAGAGTATCTTGGTCAGCCAATGAACTTTTCAGCTGACCCTCATATATTGGAAAATACACCTCATTTGGTCACATCCCACTAGAGTATCTTGGTCAGCCAATGAACTTTTCAGCTGACCCTCATATATTGGAAAATACACCTCATTTGGTCACATCCACTAGAGTATCTTGGTCAGCCAATGAACTTTTCAGCTGACCCTCATATATTGGAAAATACACCTCATTTGGTCACATCCCACTAGAGTATCTTGGTCAGCCTATGAACTTTTCAGCTGACCTTCATATATTGGAAAATACACCTCATTTGGTCACATCCCACTAGAGTATCTTGGTCAGCCTATGAACTTTTCAGCTGACCTTCATATATTGGAAAATACACCTCATTTGGTCACATCCCACTAGAGTATCTTGGTCAGCCTATGAACTTTTCAGCTGACCTTCATATATTGGAAAATACACCTCATTTGGTCACATCCACTAGAGTATCTTGGTCAGCCTATGAACTTTTCAGCTGACCTTCATATATTGGAAAATACACCTCATTTGGTCACATCCCACTAGAGTATCTTGGTCAGCCAATGAACTTTTCAGCTGACCTTCATATATTGGAAAATACACCTCATTTGGTCACATCCCACTAGAGTATCTTGGTCAGCCAATGAACTTTTCAGCTGACCTGCATATATTGGAAAATACACCTCATTTGGTCACATCCCACTAGAGTATCTTGGTCAGCCAATGAACTTTTCAGCTGACCTGCATATATAAAATCAAACAAACATAACTGATGATATTTCCATCAAGAATGTAAACAATAAAAGTATTTTTTTTGGGTTAGTATTCATTGTTACATCTATGGAACATACCACCCACTAATCATGAACATGCGTTCATAACATTCTGATTTCCATATAATAGTAAATAAATACCAGACAATTTGATGCAGATATTTATAGTTACAATTCTTGTAAAATATTAAAATTTAAATTCATGTTAGTTCTGGTAAATCAATGAGTAAAAGACGAGCTACACCTTGCCCAATGGTGACCTAGAGCAGTGAAAATCAGGATTATTCACATTCTGGAAGTATGGTTATTTACCTCCACTTGGGCAATATCAAAAATCAAAGATGAACAGGGTAATTGTAGAAGCAATAACCACCATTGCAGTGGAATTCCAATTACCATCAAATTGGCAGACAGAAGCAGCAAGCAAGCCGTAATTCAATATAGTTCCTGCATTGCTGCAAGCATAGTGCAGAATGGTAACTCATTGATTTTAATGGCATATCAACCCATCCAGGCTTATTTCATGCCAAATGGCAGATTTTGAGGGATTGTCAAATTATTGTTATGTCTTTTTTTCAAGGATGTTTCTTGATTTTGACAGTCGGTTGTTTGCTGTTGTTTGTGGCTAAGTGGATTGGAAATCAGTTTAAAAAATAAATTCATAGGGTAAAGTTCAAGTTCGTTATAAGTAATAGTTTGGTGGAAATTTTTAAAAATAATTTTTATAAAATAATTTTCTATTTAACCCATAGATGGGACCCTAACATGTACGACCACTCCGGGTCAGAGTGGACCTGGGAGCAATGGTGATGAACGGGTGCTCCACATTCTCCAGACCTGGAATTACCATCAGATAGAATTTAATGTCATACTCAGGACAGGAAGACCCTCAGCCACCACTATAAAGGCAATAGGGTTGGGGCAATCATATGGGTGCTAGGGTTTGACATAACCAGCCAATTGATCATAGTGGGCCTCTCCGACCATCCGTCTATCCTAAGCAAAGGCCTAAGTGGAGTGTTGCATGTTATGGAGTGCTCAGCCACCTGGGTTCCTTACTTAAGCATCACAGATTGACACCCACGGCCAACAGTTGGCCTCATTGGGGTAGTCTTACCCTTCTGCAGTCAGTGTATTCTAAAGCCCCAGCTGACAGGGCTGGCAGAATGGTTGATTATTTATCTAAGGACCATAATCACACTGAGGCCAGCTGTCAATCAGAACTCAAGGAATGGGATCACCCAGACGTAAGTATGGAATATTCCAGAGTGCTACATACAGCCACAGCTTCATGTACAAATTCAGTTATGCTTTGCTAGTTGTTTTTTGTTCAATTCAACACTCACTCACTTCAACAGCAAATTTTGAAGAAAGTTTGAGCAACCACCATAAAATAAGAATCAGCCACTGCAATGCCAATCAAATTTTTATAATTTACTCCAGAGATTGAGGTGTACTTTTTACGCTTATCACAAAATGACTAATTATATTTAGGAATGACATGGTCTGCTATATACAGATTATCAGTCATATGGAAATCAGATCTCACACGCAAGTTAAAGTGACAATTCTTCCAGGCCATAGTTGTGTCCATGCTATTGTACAGCCAAACCAATTGGACGCTAATGAAGTGCCTAGAAAATAAGCTAGATGGGAGTTGCACAAGAATTCTGTGCGTTATATTAAACAAATAACAGAGACAGCATCCTACAAGAAAGCAGCTGTATGGCCACTTGTCCCCTATCATACAAACCACCTGACTAAGACAAACAAGACATGCTGGGCACTGTTTAAGGAGTGGAGGAAGAACTTATAAGTAATGTTTTCCTATGGAAACCAGCACATGGGCACACCAGTGTGAGCCACCCAGAAAAGACTTACATTGACCAGCACTGCACAGATACTGGATGCTGCACAGAGGATATCTCGAGAGCAAGGAATGATAGGGATGGTTGGCGAGAGATTGTTATGGATATTCCTGCTACTAGCACAATATGATGATGATGATGATGATGATAACCCAGGAACTTTGGAAGACATTTTATCTGAGGACACACACACAAAATAACGAGATTTAGAGATAATTTATCTTCATTCCTTGAAAGTTGATTTACACTTTGAATATTAAAAATTACCGAATTTAGGAAAATGCAATAATGAAAAAGTCTAAACAACTGGTAGGGAAATTTCTGACATTTTAAAGTTTCCTTAAAAAAAGTGGTTGGGTAGGTTTTATGGCATGTCAATCTATTGGGTTATTTAATGCCGAAAATTTTTTTGTCTTATCCATTTTTGATAGGTGTGCAATTTTTTTAAACACATTTTTTAACCCAGTTTTTCTTCTATTTAACCCATAAATGAAACCCTAACGTACTATCACTCCGGGTCAGAGTGGACCTGGGAGTAATGGTGATGAAGGGGTGCTCCACATTGCTCTGGGCTTCACCATCAGATAAAGTTTAATGTCATACCCAGGACATTAAGACCCCTAGCCACCACTTTCTAGCATATTGGGTTGGGGCTTGCCATAAAAGCAATAGGGTTGAGACAATCATATAGGTGCTACGGTTTGACGTGACCAGCCGATTGATCGGAGGGGGCCTCTCCGACTTCCAATCTAGCCTAAGGACCAAAGTGAAGTGTTGCATGTATTGGACTGCTCAGTCATGAGGGCTTCATCCTTAAGCTTCATGGGTTGCCAATCATGGCTAATAAGTGCCCCCATTGTAGGGGGAGGGTCTTACCCCTCTGCAGAGGTGTACCAAGAGGGTCCATCCTTAAGCATCATGGGTTGCCACTCATGGCTAATAAGTGCCCCCATTGTAGGGGGAGGGTCCATCCTTAAGCATTATGGGTTGCCACTCATGGCTAACAGGTCCCCCTCCCACATTGGGTGCAGTCGGCATATTCTACAGCCCCAGCCCACATGGTGATTTATAGGGTAAAGAAAAGAAAAGTTTGTTTGATGATGATGAAAATTTGTTATTACATTTAAAAACATAATTTTGTTCATTAAGAGATGAACAAAGAATTTGATCCATGCCACTTTTTAACTCCCTAGCTGTTTATGAAGGTGTTTTTCCTGAAAAGTTAATGTGATATGAAAGCGATATTCTCCTCCCCAAGTCTTTTCTTGATAAGTAAATGAAAATATTTACCCCCACCCCAACTCTTTAAAATATTTACATTTACTTGTCGATAAAAACCTGGAGTGGCTTACTTTTAACGCCTCCAAAGCACTAAAAAGTTATATGTCGATAAAAACATCTTCAAACCGCTAAAAAGATTTTTTAACTCTCTTTTTTTTTCATCTTTTCATAATGTTCAATTGAAACAGATTAATGTTATCGCTTCTGCATGCTTACCCTTTCTCTCTCTATTTTTCCACTACTGTCTTTCTTTCTTCTAAAATTTTTTCTCTGTAGCATGTTTTTTTTCTCCCCTTTCTTTATGATAAAAACTGAATGGTCCATTATTTAGCTGAGATGACGACACTTATGAGAAATAAGAATTCGACAGATAAGCAACACCAGATAATCAGGGTTTACATTTCTGCATTTCATCTTGGACAATTTGGACAGTTTCATTTATAACAAGAGGGTGTTGCAAGATGATAACAGTCAGAAGATTAACAAACATGCATATTAATATATAGAAGATAAGAGCCAATGTATTAATATAGTTCAAAATCTTTCAAAACATTTTCTTAAACCGATCTATTTGACCTACAGAGTGGACCTTAGCGACACCAGATAATTAGGATTTACATTTTTTCATTTCATTTTGAACAATTTGGACGGTCTCATTTTTAACTTGGGGTGTTGCAAGATGAAAATGGTTGGAAGATTAAGGAACAGGAGTATTAATATATAGATAAGAGCCAATGTATTAATATAGTTCAAAACATTTTCTCAAACTGATCTATTTAACCTACAGAGTGGACCTTACTGAGGTCTTTAGTTACACCAGATAATCAGGATTTACATTTTTGCATTTCCTTTTGGATGATTTGGACAGTCTGATTTTTAAACCAGAGGGTTGTTGCAAGATACTAACGGTTATACTATTAAGGAACACGAGTATTGATAATCCAGAAGGAGTGAAAAAGAGAGGAAAGAAGCCGCCACAGAAAAGAGAGCCAAAAGGAAAGAGAGACAACAGCAACTTCAGCAAGCATCACTGTTTGTTTGCAGTCACTGCACCAGAGACTGCCATTAAAAAATTGGTCTGTTCAGCCACTCACGCAAAAAAAAAAAGTGGACACTACGCCATCGTCTTTAGTAGATGGACGGATGCCAACACACAAATTGATAATCCAACTAATCTTTAATCTCTAATCCACCAAATGCATTATTTTTTAAATCTTTCAATCACCATTCCATAATTTTCTGATGTTACTAATTGTTGTGTCCTTAAAAGGGATACAATCAGACAAGGTTGTAGTCAGGTGGAAGGACCAGTCAACACATTCATTGATTTAAGATAGAGGGTTTTATTGCAGAGATATACTATAAGACAGACTAGGAATAGTGAAGTATACTACTAATCCTCGAAGCCAGCCCAGTATAATGCCATGCTCACTATATAGTCAGACCACATTTGGTGAGAGAGAGTATGTGGAACATTCCATTACAACATTAATGCAACACTGGAACATGTTTTTGACAAAACAGTTATTGAAAATCGCAAAGCATTTTAAATTTTTAGTAAAATTAGTTTCAATGTAAATACCATTACTAAATAATAGATTGACTGAATCTCTTATTTGGCAGGTAGTGTAAGTTATTTAATAAGATTTAAACAGTTGTCCAAAAAGTGGAAACCATGAATGTGAAATAATTTTAAATCGACAGGTAATGACCTTTAAGGGTAACTGAGAATTTAGCTGGGATTAAAGAGTTGTAAAGTTAGAAGATAGATTTTAACATTAAACTAATTAGCCCAGATCTTTTGAATTATGCAGACTTAATTTCCATCTATGATCTAGGAAGAAGTTGGCTTATATTTGTAATAAGATGTCTTGAAGATTAATAAAGAAATGTGCACATAGGAAATGTCTTTGTTATTCATTGAACCATAAAAGAAAATGAAACAACCGCAATAAATATATTTTGTTCAGATTTCATAAAATTAAATAAGGGGGGTGGGTAATCTAGTAAAAAAAATATTTCCCCTAATATATTTCAAACATAAATTTATCTAAAGGTGAATAAGTATCGAAATGTTCATGGAAATTTGACAATTAATTGATTTTTCATAGAATTTTATTATTTCTATGTAGTAATGATACTTACTATAAATTAAAAACTCATTGATAAACTTAATTCCTGAAATGACAGTGACATAGTTTTGGTTATCGACAAATAGAGACCAAATCTCAATAGGGAGAAGAACAAGGTGGCAATACACCACAATGCTAAATTAGACCCTTATTTTAGATGGATTTTACGGCATGTCAACCCATGTTGGGTTATTTTATGCCGAAGACATTCTTTTATGCATTCTTGTTGGGTACTGAATTTTTTTTAAACACATTTTTTAATACTCATTTTTTATCTATTTAACCCATAGATGGGACCCTAACAGGTACTACCATACTGCGTAAGAGTGGACCTGGGAGTAATAGTGATGAAGGATTACTACAGATTCCCCATAGCTCCAAAATTGGAACTTCACCATTAGATGCAGTTTAACTTCATACCCAGGATATTGAGACCCTTAAGCACAGCCTTCTAGCACATATATGATTTTAAAAAATAGGAGGCGTGTGGATTAATGGTTAGAGTCGTGGGAAATGGACTCGTCGACCCAAGTTCAATTCCTGGACGAAGCTATTTATTTCACATAGGCAACCAGTCTAGGAGAAGGAAAACGGAATTCAAACCTGTTAAACTCCGTTTGGGGTAGTCACTACTAGAATAGGCTTAGTCCTAATTGGTGATCTATTTCACAAATTTTTTTTATAAACATGATCAATACCATAAAAAGTAATTATTAGTAATTATTAGAAATTATTAATTTTATTATAAATATTATAAAGTAATTATTAGAAAACCATCCCAGAGAATTTTGACTTAGAGTTAAAACAATATATTTATTTGGATTCCGTTAGTGTTTAACACACTGAACTGCCTATCTGGCAACTCCTGCAGCCAAACTGACACCAAATGTATTGGTTCACCATTCCTTCGGAGCATGCCAGCGAGGCAGAGAGGGGGGGGGCTGTCACTTGGGCAACCCAGGGCCTTCATACATCTTGCTCAGGCTCTTTTTTTTGTGCCTTGGAGACAATGTTTTTAAATGCAAACAATATGAAAGTCCTATTTGAAAATTTTGACATGGAAGACATTTTGTCCTTCTTAAGAGAAATAAAGTTATACAAAAAATTATAAATGTAAACATGATTAGTCCCATACAAAATAATTATTTGAAAACGATCCCAGAAAATTTTGACATATTAAAAAACAATCAACCAAAGATGCCATTTAAGTCTTCCAAATAAATCAAATTAAAATGTCCTCTACTCTTAGTATTATTAGGACTATTGCCCACATCTTTATTGTTATCTGTACAATGTTTTGGCCGATGTGCCCTCCGACCTTCTTCAAGTATTTCTTGTCAGACTCAGGAACCTTCTTTTTGAACTTGGGAACCTTCTTGTCATAATCGGGAGCCATCACGGAACTTTGAACCTAACCCTTTTTTTAGTCCATGGGGGTATCCTGTTCTCATTCCACTAACCATAGCTGGGGTAGAGGTGTTAAGCTGTGTTAATTATTGATTCATTTGAAAGACTTAAATGGTATTCTTGGTTGATTGATTGATTTTTAACAATGTTGACGTTTTTCAGGGAGTAATATCAATTTGATAGTTGGCATTTATTGTTCAAATAAAATTAACTCTACTAGCAAATATATGCACCCTCCATATTAAATGAGAAAGGCTAATGAAACTAAATAAGAATGCAGATAACAAAATTTGAAAAAGAGGAGATATAAGCGAAAAATAGAACAACTGAAACTTACTCTTCTATCACTCCCATCTTTCACTGCTAAATTTTCCCAATTTAATTATATATTTAAAATAGGCAATTTCTTTTAAGATTTTTCCCTGGGATTTTTGCTCATATTCATTAAGATAAAACCAAACAATTAGAAACCAATAATACTAAGAACAAATTCATTAAAATCAAATTTTTAATATCAATATGCAAATTAGCATTCTTGTTTACACTGTAAACAGCTATTTTGTTGTATATATAAATACAATTGCATGTTGTTAGTATGTAGATATGGTCAACAGTATTAATAATGTAAGACAATTTTATTGATAATTGAGGTATAAATAAAAAATAAATTCATGGAGAATGTGATTTAAATAATTACTGGAATTGTGACTTGAATAGTAATATAGTTTTGGTTAGAGACAGAAAAACACATAATCTCCATTATAATAAGATGGCATGTTTTATCAGGCTCTCACACACAAAAAACAATTAAAAAAAACAAAAAAAAAAAAAAAACACAAACAACAAACAAATAACTGAATTCAAAAAATTTAGTGGATTAATATTTTCCTATAGAAAAACAAAAAATCCCAAAGTTTAAAATTATTAGAAATCCATCATCAGAATGCTACAAGTTTTAACAAAAGAACTGGGTATATGTCATAACATTAAAAAATATAAAAAAATTTAATAAAAATTTAAATCTCCATTCATCTATACATATATAAAAGGCAGTTGTGTGTATTTGTATGTCCGGAGGAAACTTCGAAAATAGAACAATTAACGACAAAGTAAATATATATATACACATTAAATCTCACGAGGGCTTGGTTTTTGTGCAAAAGTAATGAAGATTTAATTCATATTCATGAAGATAATTAAAAAATAAAATTTAAATGATAACAGCATGGACTTTTTTTTTCATTTAATATTTTAGTAGATAGCAGACATTAACATTTCTTTTCAGAGTAGCTGGATCAATTCAAGGTCTTTTTTTTTTTTTTTTTTACATAGAGATTTAAATGGGGCATCCCACGAGGATTCAACTCACGATTCAGAAATAATGGATCTGCGGGACTAACTTTAAAAAATCACCCACTACCCAGGTGACGCCGGGTAACCGCTGCTAGTTTCTTTAGAAAGTCCTTTACTCTCTTTTCTAAAGACACACACACAACACATACACACAATATATATATATATATATATCAGAGTGAAATTGAACATTCCCTCCTCCAGGCTGAACTCATCAATTTAAAAAAATATATGATTGGGATTTCTTTTAAGAACACAATAGAAATAACAATATAAGTAATTGGCTTATCTGTTTATATAGAGCTTTGAATAGGCCTTCTGTTTATATAGAGCTTTGAAAATTCATTAGCTGGTAAATTATTTTTAAAATATATTTTTATCTTTACATTTATCAAATTTTAGTCAAGCATACTTAGATTAGATTCACACAATAATATTAAACCTGCATTAGTCCCCTGGGGTGGGGTTGGGGGTTGGCATCCCCCACACATAATTCTAGTTAGCAACTTGATTATTTCTCTCCTTCCCATTATTCTCCTAATTAAGTGAAGCCATAGACCACATAAAATGACATAGTCCTGACACAGCTTCAGTTAAGTATAGGGGGGGTCACATTCTTTCTTTCTTTTGGTGTGAATTACACACAAATATACAGCATAGGTTTATATAATAAATTTTAGAGTAATTATCATTTCAGTTAATAATAATATGTATCATATTGTAACAGAGATTGAATCTTGTATTATTTCTTCAAATTGATTTATCATCATACATATAAAAAAAAAATCATAATGGAGTATCCTGTGGGTAGTTTCCAAATAGATGTGATCTGAATCTCTCTCATACACACACATATATATATATATATATATATATATATATATATATTACACACACACACAAGGTGTGTCAAAAAAGTATCAAGATTTTTTGTACTTTTTGACACACCTTGTATTCTGAAAAAATTAACGTTCCATTCATTGTTCATTTCTACCTTGCAAAAAACAGCTTCAATCTCAAGACTTTTATGAAACACCTTTATATATATATATATATATATATATATATATATATATATATATATACACACACACACACACACATACAAACAGAGATGCTGATAGGTACAACTCCTGCATGCCTGACACACAAAAATCTAAAAGGGTGTAGTAAAATCATATCCATGCATCCCAGTGTTTTTCTTTTTTCTTCCCTCACCATTTCAAGCTAACTGTAAATACATTTCAATAGTTTCTTAGAATCAAATTACACAGGACAGGTAGGAGTTAGATGGCTTTAGTTGGGACCCATAAATTTTCCTGGGGACTCATTCAAAGCAAATATGTGCATTCCAGAATGCACTAAATAAAAAAGCTATCAGCATCACTGCCAGAGTATTACTTCTGTTCATTTTTTGTCCCATTTTTTTTTTTTTTTTTTCAAAGGTGTGGATTTTTCTTCTTTTATTTTATTTAATATGATATGAACAATTTCTTAACAATAGTCTTAAGTTCTTGAATTCCAAGATGAAGTATAAATATATTACTAAAATTCTCATATTCAGAGAACAAAATTTAAATGGGGGAACTAAAATGTTAAAAAAGAAAAGAAAAAAGAAAAAGAACTGGAGTTCAAGGGTTGTTTTGAGACTGTCAGTAAATTTGGAGCCAAAGTTTTATGTGATAGCAATTTTAAAACATATTTGACAATTCTTTTTTCTTTTCTATTATATTATCTTGAGGAAGGTTTAACATAAAACCAATACATTTAAGCGTAGGCATCAACATCAAAATAAATCTTTCTTTTTTTGGAAAACTTTGTTTTTCTAATTTCTATATATCTGACAAGGTAATATTTTGACGTTAAGATGGCTTACACACCAACTGGCGTTAGAGCTGTTTTTTGTTTTTTTAAAATGGCACTTTTTGAAGATACTAGTTTGTAAACTGACGATGAGGATGAAAACTTTAAATACTGTACTGATAAACAGAAATCTATCAGTTGCGATGAATATCTTTAGAGTTTTAAGACAGAATAAAAAACAAAATCCATAAATCCACAAATTAAAAAGGAGAAACAAATCCAATAGAAAAATAATTCAACAAAAGAGAAAAATTCAATTAAGTATAAAATAATATTAATTAAAAAATTCCCATGATAAAAAATGATTGTGAAGATGTTCTTACCTGCAAAGCCAAGAAAATGTTTCCAATGAAATAAGCAAAAAAAAAAAAAAAACAAAAACAAAAAAACTGTGGGGAACTTTGTGGAGGAAAGAAAAAACAAAAACAGTCACATCAATATCAATGGTTGACTGTAGGACAGTAGTTTCTCACGGACAACTGGTTGTTGAGGAAAAACAACCAAACATATTGAATCTTAAAATATTACACTTAATTATACAAATGTAATTGTTCAGAAAAAGAAGCCATACGATTCTGTGTTAGAACAAATACTGAAAAAACATTTTAAAAAAGACAAAAATAGACTGAGTGGATGAGAAATTAAGACAATAAGGATAGAAAAAGAAAAATAGTCCAAGTGAAAAATAGGAGCTAATGAAATTTCAGAAATAGGGGAGTTCAAATGAATATTGTTTAGAGGAAATTCTTAACTGTATTTAATCAATTATTCTTACAATCATCTCATCACAGCTTTTCCTAAACTTATTTAAAAGAGGCCATTTTGGTGGGCATTAACATAAATGTTGAGTCATATTCTGTTTATGGAGGCATGTGGTGTAATGGTTAGAGTCGTAGGAAATGGACTCGTCAACCCGAGTTCAATTCCTGGATGAAGCTGTTTGCATTTCACATGGTGCTAATACCCTTGGGAAAGGTACGAATCCAATTCTCCCTCCAGTTATTGGTAAATAGCAGCACAGACTGGGCTCTTTAACCATGGCTAGGTAACCAGTCTAGGAGAAGGAAAACACTGTTAAACTCCGCTTATGAAATTGACCTTGTGTCGCATCCTACTTGTGCAGAGGAGTTGGTAAATATATATATGATATCAAGTATCACAATCTAGTACAAATAATTTGTGTGGTTTCAAGTATTCTTCTTCGATATTAATAACTTATACAGAATTATATGATTTAAAGTAACTATTCCTATTTAATGATAATCATTTGTTTGCACATATATATGGTTTCAAGCATTCTTAAAAGTAAAGTCGACAGGGTGGCCTAAAGTCAGTATCAGCTAATCAGTGAGGGAGTCTATCCCCTTTTCACTAGTGCTAGACGAAGGAGATTGTTTTTGTGTCTGAGGTGGAGCGGTACACTTACCATCAGTTCCTTACTTTACCGCACAGATCCCTAATACTTATACGCTGAGTTGGTGAGAGCCGGTATCAAACTAGGTACCTTGTGGTTTCTAGCCGAACACACTATTGACTGAGTTAACCCGAAGCATTCTTAACCAATACAAATAATTTTCAAACAGATCTATTTGATCCATAAATGGGACCTTAACAGGTACTACCACTCCGGATCAGAGTGGGCCTAGGAATCATAGCAATAAAGTGGTACTCTCCAGAACAGGAGCCTCACTATCAGATCCCTTTTTGTAGGAGTATCATACCCATCTGCCGGAAGGATGCAGTCAGGGTAAATGTCAGTAGAGTAGGGTTGATGCTATTTGGGAGAGAAACCAAAATTTTACAATGTGTGAATACACAGATATTGTTTGGTTTGGTTTGTTGAATTTTACAGCATGTCAACCCTTATTGGGTTATTTTAAGCTAAGGACATTATGTTCTATTTATGCTTAATGGGTATTCAAAATTAGTTTTGAACACATTTTTTAAAAAATTATTTAACTCAAAGATTTTTTATTTAACCCATAGATGGGACCCTAATAGGTACTACCACTTCAGGTCAGAGTGAACCTGGAAGTAATGGTGATGAAGGGGTACTCCACAGTCCCCAGAACTCCAGAATTGGATCTTCACCATCAGATAGAGTTTAATGTCATTCCCAGGACACTAAGACCCTCAGCCACTGCCTTCTAGCACAAATAGGATAAAAAGGGTTGGGGCTTGCCATAAGGGCAATAGGATTGCGACAATCCTATAGGTGCTAGGGCTTGATGTGACTAAGTGATTGATTGGAGTGTTGCATGTCATGGACTGCTTCAGCCACCAGGATTCCTTAAGCATCACATGTTGCCAACAAGTGGCCCCACTGGAGACGTCTTACCCCTCTGCAGAGGTGCAGTTGGTATATTCTAAAGCCCCAATCGACAGGGTTCATACTGAGTGAAAAAGTCAGGATTTAATCTGTAGAAAGCCAAACTTGTATCTTTTAACAACGGAATACGAAAGTGATGTTGAAATATTCCTTGGAAAATTCTAGTATATCTCGAGGAAGGTCACTCACATGAGAGAAAGTAAAACTTAAAATAACTTTAATGTCTTCTTCATTCTCATTGGTTGTAATGGTTTACCTTTTTTTTCATTATTGACAAATATAGAAACAAAACAAATCCTGTTTGGCCAACTCTTTGTTAAGACAATTTTGTAGCACAAAAATTAGCATCAAGGAATCATAGAATTAACCCTTACAAGACCTGCCAAGGGGTGATGACTGATAGGGAAAGTTGGTGAGAGAGAGTCATGGGAATTTACACTGTCAGTGCAGCATGATGATTATATATAAGATAAACCTAATGAGTCAGATAAACCTACTTAAAGTTTTGCTTAGTGCTCTTCAGGGCTAAGATCCGACTAAAGAGATTTGGAGCAAAGTCATATCTATACAACACCTTCCACCTAGATTCAAATAAATTAGCATAGACATTGTAGATTATTTGAGTCTAGGTGGAAGGTGTTGTATAAATATGAGTTTGTTCCAAATCTCTTTAGTCGGATCTTAGCCCTGAAGAGCACTAAGCGAAACTTTAAGTAGGTTCATCTGACTCATTAGGTTTATCTTTATTATTTGTTCTACTTAGGTATTGAGTACTCTTTACTTATTAGCTTTAGTATATCCTACTGGTGTTTTGTATGAATATATATTTCTTATATATATATATATATATATATATGTAAATACATATAAAGTGTTTTTTGGGGGGGCCAAGTATTGTATCAATCAATTATTTTTGGTTGGTACAGTTATCTTGGTCTTTTCTTTTTTCCAAATTTTTTTTCTCCCAGGTGATGTATGGTAGTATATTTTTACAATCAAACTATTTGCCAGGTTTTTTCTCACCGCGAGGGTTTACCAACAAGTTTGGTATAATATATATATATGTATGGGATCATCAGGATGATCCCATGCATATGTAAACATCTTTTGTTTTTTCAATATATCAAATTCACACTGTCGGATTAAGTTCCATTTTATTTCATATATATATATATATATATATATATATATATAGCACGTGTGTGTGTGTAAAAGTAATAAATAAATGGGAAAAATAAGAGACGTGAGGATGATTTATTAATATTTGAAATTAATTAATTCAAACGTCTATGAAGAATATATACACAATTTTACATATATAAGTAAGCCTAATGAGTCAGAGAATATCTACCTTGGTTTCAACCAATAGATCATCAGGATAATTCTGACTAAATTATCCTGATGATCCATTAGGAGAAACCTAGGTAGATATTTTCTGACTCATTAGGTTTACTTTATTATTTACTAGAAGCGGCTACCCGGCCTTGCCTTTGTACAGGGGGATAAAAAAAAAGTTAGTCTCGCAGATCCATTGATTGTTTTGGTTTTCCATAATTGATTTGTTTATGTCTTAATCATGAACACCACCAATGACTTTCCCTTCTCTTACTATTCAAATTCTAATTTTTAAATATCTTCATGAATATAAATAAAATCTGCACTCATTTTGCACAAAAATCAAGCTCTGGTGATAGTGAATGTATATATATTTACTTTGTCGTTAATTGCTTTATTTTTGTAGTTTCATCCGGACATACATACACACCAACTGCCCTTTATATATGTACTAGAAGTGGCTACCCGGCAGTACTCCACACTCCCCAGAGCTCCAGAACTGGAACTTCACCATTAGATACAGAAAAACATTTGTTGTATGAAAGGTAATATCACAGCTGATTACAATTCTGTAACAAGATGGTTTAAGAAATCTTACCCAGTTTGCAAGAATCAAGCAAGGTTAGGTAGACCGTGCTCCCAGCCATAGAGGCAAATCTGGCAAGAAGCACCTGGAGAGTATCAGGCGAGTTCATCATTATACAGTACAGGTAAAAGCATCAGAAGCTGCTGAATTGTGCTTCATATCATCTTTTTATAATGGAGATTATGTAACTGTCTGTAACCAAAACTATGTCACCACCAACATTACAATCCCCTTAGTTATTTACATTATATTCTCAATGGTTATTGAATTAAATAATTATTATTTGATCTTAACTAGTATTTCATTTATTAACTATGTCTCTATTAAGGTCTAGCAGAGATAAATTTACCTAAAAACAGCCTGCGTTATTAATGTGTTTAAAATCCAGCAATGTGTGTTTTTGTATCATTAAGAAACAAAGGTTTACATAGTATATGGTGTGAATAATTTGCATACCGGTTTTAACAAAACTGTGTTTAATAAATAATTACTTGGTGTTATTGATTTCTAATATTATTGCTTTATTCTCAGATGTATTAAAAGAAATCCTATGTATAATTTTATATTGAAATCAATTAGAATAAAGTAAAAATAAGTAATCTTTTTTGTGTTCTTATTTAATTTCATTAGTCTTTCTAATTCAATATGATATTTAATTATATTAAAACTTCAATACTCGTGCCTAGAGGACCCATTATTTTGCTAGTTATCAAAATATTCCAAAACTTTTGACTCAGCCATGGCTGCTTTGTAGCCGTAAAGTGCTGGAGTATCACCATCATATAAAACAAGTGGAGTGTTTTCACAAACAATGTTTGTCGGGATTTCTCTAACAGTGGAGAGTCTGCAAATGGAAGGTGACCTTCCCATAAGAGGTTTGTGGGGAGTGGTGTCTCCCTTAACTCTTAACATCCTGTTGAGAATTTTCTAAGTCCAGAGTCCCATTTCTATAAGGATTTATCAAAAAATGGCCTTTTCATTTAAAGTTACCTGTTATTTCCCTTAAATTAAAGACTTCTAAATACGTTTAATATTACATTTAAACAAAGGCTATCGTTTGGTGCAGATTAGGAAAATGAATGTGACTTCTGTCCGGATGGAATGAGGTGGTATATATATATATAATATATATATATATATATATATATATATATATATTTACCAACCCCTCCAATCGAGCTGGATGTGACAAAAGGTCAATTTCTTAAGTGGAGCAACAGGTTTGAATTCAGAGTTTTCCTTCTCCTAGACTGGTTGCCTAACCAAGGTTAAAGAGACCCGTCTGCCCTACTATTTACCCATAGCTGGAGGGAAAGTAGGATTCATACATTTCCCAAGGGTATTAGCACTAAATAAAATGCTATTACCACATCCAGGATTTGAACTCGGAGCAACAAGTCCATTTCCCATGACTTTAACCATTACACCACGTGCTTCCAATGAATGAGGTTGTATAGGACATTAAGAGTTAAAGCAGCAAATATCTCAGCTGGTGATTGGGTGCTTCATACTGGTGTCCATTGAAAAAAGCTGGTTTATTGGGGGGTGCCTTTGAACAACACTAGACTGAATATGAACAAATGAAAAAGAAACGCCCTAGAATTTGAGCTTTCTTATCTGAAAGGTGATTTTCTGAGAATTACCTTGTCTTCTCGATAAGAAAACCAGCCTAAATCAAGCTGGACTGAAAAGTTTATTTATGTATTCATAAAAGTAGGGCAAAGGTTGATTGTCAAATAGATACAAATTTCAACAAATGTTATCACACCTATGAAAAAGAATTGCATGTCCAATAGGAGGGCTTAAAAGACTTATGAAAAATGTACGGAAATTTTGTAAGAGTGATTTGCTATAAGTTGAAAGGTCATGCATTGCCAAATTGTGGCTAGAGACTAATTCTTTTGTTGGATTTAAAAAAAGAGATGATATCTTTAGGAACATCTTTTTTTTTTTTAAATGGTCAAATATGTCAAAGCTATTTCATAGGTCTTGCAAACAAATTATCAATACATTTATTTGAATACGCATTGACCTTAAAGATTCATTATATATGTGGCAAGAGAAATCGCACACGTAGTGGTTCAAAGCATACATGACTATGTCTGGCGTTACACTCAGGGGGGAGTGTAACAGGCGATTGGGGAGATTGAATTCACATCCGCCTGATCGTGATTCATGGCTTGACGTCGGACTACCTCGTTGACGCACATGTAAATCACTAGACTGTGCAATTGACGCACATGTAAATCACTAGACTGTGCAATTGACCTGGATGTGAGATGTTAGTATCATTATTTAAGGCCTGCCTTAACACATGGTGCATTCATGTTGAGTCGTGCTGACAAGGGCAGTGACGTACGACAAGAACGAAGGAAGTGACTGTGAGAGAGGTGGAATTCAGCAGACTACTGTGTTTTGGGTAAAGAACAACATACATCAGAGGAATGTGGTTACTGTGAGATCAGTTTGCTGATTGAAAGGGATTACTGTTGTTAATTGAACGGACTCGTTGAAAAACTTATTAGAATATATATATTAAAGAATATGAATTCCCCTTACTATTATCTTAATAATTAATTCATGCTATGGATAAAATGTGTATATGATATATATAAAAAAAAATTTAAAAGATTTTTTTTTAAATTACAGAAGTTACAGTATTAGCCTACCTTTTACCTTAACCCCTTGCAAACCAAATCAGCAGAATCTATCATCATAGTTTTTTTATAGAAATTAGTTTTATTCTAACCTTTTTAAATACAATGCACACATACATACACACACACATATGGGCAAGGTGCACGCGTGCACACACACACAACCCAACAATGGGAAACAAATAAAGGCAATAAGTATATATATATATATATATATATATATATATACACACAACATATATAATCTAAAATTAAATTCCAATGTAAGTAAATAAATAAATAAAATAAAATCTAGCAGAATCTATAATTACAATTTTTGATAAAAATTAGTTTCATTCTAACCTTTTAAATCCAACACACACACACACACACACATAAACTTATATGAGTAAGACACACACACACTAACAAATAACACACACATACACACAGCAATGGGACTTAAGAACACACACACAGATCAACAGGTGAATTTGATAGGCATAGAAATTACACACACACCCATAAATAAACAAACAGGCGATCACTTAATAATTTTTAAAAAATTTTAAAAAGGGTAGGCCAAACCTGGAATGATAATCAGAAACACACACACACAAAAAAAAAAAAAAAAAGAGAATCAGATGGTCCTGGAAATAAACAAAAGAGTTAATGCTTAGAGGGTGAGCCAAACCTGGAATGATAATCAGACACTGTTGAACAGGCATACACACATAAACACCCCCCCCCCACACACAGACAGAATTTGATAATTTGAAAGACACAAGACACAAAACCAAATGGACAGTCACTAGCAACGACTTCAGTTTCGGAGATCTTCTGTAGAAGAGATTTTTATCTCGAAATATTAAGAATTTAAAAAAATTACAGGTTAACAAACAACACCATAGCTACCTTATTTTTCTTTACACTTGCATTGTGATATCCTTCAAAACCAACCACCAAACCAATATAAACACAATACTCCAAGCAAATTATAAAACACACACATTATATATATATATATATATATATATATATATACACATACATACACACACACAGACACTTTCAATAAAAAAAGAAAACTCAACATAGAATTTTTAACTCCATCCCACTCAGGCAATATCTTTCAAAAATAATTTTTACACTGCCCGGAGGTGTTTTTTTTTTTTTTGTTAGTTAAAATAAAATAAATGAAAAAGTAATAAAAAAAACAATAAATAGAAACAAATGAAAAAAAAAGTGAATTCATTTTTGTCAGTTTAAATGCTTAGCAATCCCATAATTCCACTTTATAAATATCTTGTGTTTCCCAATTAATTATTAGAAAAGATCTTATCCTTATATTAAAACTTGTTGCACAACTAAAAATTGCCTTTTTTTTTTTTTAGCCTAGAATGATCAGAATATTCCCATATAAAATATTTCCACAATTAGCTTTAGATTAGAAGATAAACTTGTTGTTTGTTCACTTTTTATTAATGAGAGAAAATTGGTTGATGATTGAGAAAGTTTAATGCACAAGTTAAGTGAAGAATTCGTGAGAACAGAATAAAGCAAATTGTCAGGAAGCAATCATTGTTACGATAGTGCCGTAGACTCAAAGGTAAGAAATTTTAGCTTATAGAAATACTCACTACACTTTTGAATATTTTCATTACTTGTCTGTTTGGTTCGATTTTACAGCATGTCAACCCTTGTTGGGTTATTTTATGCTGAAGATGTTTTGTTTTATTCATTCTTGTGAGGTATTCAAAATCTATTTCAAACTTAATTTTTTAAACACATTTTTTAAAAACTACTTTTTTTTTTTATTTAACCCAGAGATGAGATTCATTACTTGGAGAGGTGATGAATTGAGTGGTTAAATCGAACTTAACAGACCTAAATTCCACCATCGTATGTCACCCCCACCAAAAGAAAAAAAAATACCACAAATCAGGGAATTAACTGAATTTAATGAAATTTTCAGTGTTGATATATTAATGATTAAAAGATATAATGCACCAGTTATTTTATTTAAAAACATTTACATTTTTTCAGGTCAGTTAACTTTGAACCCCGTATCTTTGAGAATCTGTGTTATGCCTCAAAGATACATGGTTCAAAGTTATCTGACCTGAAAAACATCAAAGTTTTTAAATAAAATAACTGGTGCATATTATATTTTATTCATATATCAACATTGAAAATTTCATTAAATTCGGTTAATTCCCTGATTTTTGGCATTTTTTTTCTTTTGATGGGGTGACATATGATGGTGGAAATTAGGTCCGTTAAGTTCGATTTAACCAATTGAGTAATACTGAAGAGATATTTAAAAACATTTTTTAAAAAACACAATGAGGTGTTAAAAGTTTGTATAGAACTGAAGAGATATTTTTAAAAACATTTTTAAAACCTAAACACAATGAGGTGTTCAAAAGTTTGTATAGAGGTGATAATTTGAGTAAAATTGAAGAGATATTTTTTAAAAACATTTTTAAAGCCTAAACACAATGAGGTGTTCAAAAGTTTGTATAGTTTACAACTTTAAAGTCCACGTTGACATTTAAGAGAAAGAAAAAAAAAATGCTGAATATGAATTTACAGTTTCAAGTAGATAACACACTTGAACAAAACTTGATAATCAAACAAAAAGGAAAAGGAAACTTGCTCATCAAGCTTGACTTCAAAATCATTTAGGTCATACGCTAACTTGAATTAAGAGGGTTTTTTTTCTACCATAGATATTAAAGTTGCAATCTTTTGTTTTCAAAAATACTAACAAAAAGAAAATGTACTGTCCAGGCACAAATATTTAAGATTTACTACAGAATAAGTCCATGTCAAATCTTCCAGGCCATGTCACCCACTCCCTTCAATTTTTCTGAAATTTTGTAAAGGTGTGGACTATGTTAAAGTTTGACAATCCCCAAAATTTGAGCTTCTAATTCCAAAAATTGGCAGAATTATGTCGGTTTTTAACTTTCTAAATTTGGATGGTCGGTTGCAAAAAATGGCGACTTTTTGTAATCTATTTTTGTCTGTAAAATGAGTTTTAGAGCTACCCTACTCCTAAAAGTTGGTTTATAAATGTATTTTTGCCCAAGGAATCCAAAAATCCTATCAAAAAGTCTTAAAGTTAACCAGTTTTAAATTATTAATGATTTCTGATTTGCAAAATTTTAACTGATGTTCCAGCTTCGCTTCTGGGCAAACACCAAACTATCTTTTTGGTACACATAATGGTCAATATATGTGAAATAATAATAGAAAAAAATTTTGTCTTAGATTCAGTGCCATATCGGGATATTGATCTTGCTATGAAAAAAATCAGAAATCATCAATAACTTAAAATTGGTTGACTTTCAGACTTTTACAATAGCATTTTTGGATTTATTGGGTAAAAATGCATTTATAAACCAATTTTTAGCAGTAGGGAAGTTCTAAAACTCATTTTACAGACAAAAATAGATTACAAAAAGTTGCTATTTTTTGTGAAACTCACCAAATTTGGAGAGCTAAAAATTGACATAACTGCCAATTTTTGGAATTGGAAGCTCAAATTTTTGGGAATGTCTAACTTTAACACAGTCCACACCTGTACAAAATTTCAGAAAAATTGAAGAGGGTGGGTGACAATTTTACTTTTTCTGGATGATTTGACATAGAATTGCCCTACAATTAACTGTGATGCTGATAGCTTTTTGATTTAGTGCGTCCTAGGATACATGTATTTGATTTGAATAAGTCCCGGGAAATTTGATGGGTCCCAACTAAAGTTTCTTAATAAATTAGAGTTTTTATTTATGAACAACTAAAGCTGTCTAATCCCTACCTAGTAATCTATACAGTGTAATTAATTTTCAAGAAAATATTGAAATGTATTTACAGTTAGCTGGAAATGGTGGGGGAAGAAAAAAGAAAAACACTAGGATGCATGGATATAATTTTACTGTATCCTTTTAGATTTTATGCGTCAGTGATACAGAATGTGTACCTATCAGCATCTTTGAATTAAACATTATATTGAATTAGAAAGACTAATGAAATTAAATACAAACACAAAAAAGATTACACTTACTTTTACTTTATTTCAATATAAAATTATATATAAGATTGTTTTTCATATGTCGGAGAATAAAACAATAATATTAGAAATAAATGACACCAAGTAATTATTTATTAAACACTGTTTTGTTAAAAGCAGTATGTAAATTATTCACACTATCTACTATGTAAACATTTATTTCTTAATGATATTTCACAAACATTGCAGGGTTTTAAACATTAGTAATGTTGGCTGTTTTGAGGCAAATCTATCTCAGCTAGACCTTAATAGAGACATTGTTAATAGATAAGATGCTAATTAAGATTAAATAATGATTATTTAATAAACATTGAGAATATGAATAATCACTAAGGAAATTTTGATGTTAGAGGTGACGTAGTTTAAGTTACAGACAGCAATATAATCTCCATTATAATAAGATCCTACTCCCATTATAATGAATTTACTATCGAATTTTATACCAAATTCATTAATTATTTATAATCATAATTATAGTTCATCTTTAACTAATTAGACTTTTCTTTTAAAGTTTGTTTCAAATTTCTGTGTCGTTTTATTGATTGATTTATTTTAATGACATGTCAACCTGTCTAGGGTTATTTTATGCCTAGAGGTTAGTGAATCATATTCATTGTATGTTCAATTTATATTTTTTGTGTAGTTGCTCCATAACTACCAAATTTCCCTCACAGCTGTACCAAATTTTACCTGTATGATAGGATATTTCAAATTTCATTATCTATTTACCTCAAAACTCATTCTATTCAAATAAAGTCCTATTATTATTGTAATCTGAGTTCTTCTGCACAATTATAATAAGAGCTGATACCAGCGGCCAATGGTTAGATTGCAGTGGTGGGAGAGCTATGATTTATCTATTAGACTCGTAGATGGGATCCTAAGAGGTACTACCACTCAGGTCAGTGTGAACCTGGGAGTACTGGCAATGAACTCCACACTCCCCAGATCTTCAGAACTTGAGCCTCAGCATCAGATGCAGTTTAGTGTCATACCCAGGACATTTATATTAGGTGGTATTTTTTAAAGATTTTAGTAATTTTAATTCTTAAAACAATATGAAATCTTCATGTGCTGTTTTTGTAATCTTTGACAATATTTTTATAAAAATATTTTTAAAATGCTCCATTACAAATACAAATATATATATATATATATATATATATATATGAGGTATCCAAAACTTGGTAGTAAGGGATGATTCTATATGTGATTTCTAAGATACACTGTATTATTATTGTATGATCCAGTATGTATAAATACAGTGAATCTTTAAATCACTAAAGAGAGCTCAATGTATAATAAACTTTTTAGATTATATACAGAGCAATATTTATCTTAGAAAGGAAGGAAAAACTCAACACCGTAATTCCATAATAAATTTATTTCAAACAAAATTGGGGCCTATATAAATCTAAGTTGATTTAATATAGCTCCCCAAAATTCAGTCTCATCAGATGGAAGATCAGGTTATTTGAATTGCATAACTGAAAAATTTTACCTCTTAAAAAATATGCTTTTAATCTTTTAATAGTTTATCTATACTGACAAAATGTCTTCAGCATAAAATAACTCAACAAGGGTTGACATGCTGTAAAAACCAACCAACCAACACTTAGGTTTCTAGCAAACCCCAACGGGTGGGGGGAGGAGGAAAGGCCCCACAAATGGCAAACTCTGTCCGATTCTCTAACTGCGACGATTCTTAACTGTCCAAATATATTTTATACCTGGAGGTTAGGGAATTGAGGAGTTCTGAACAATGAATATCAGTCAATTAAGACTGATTGATTTTAATGGCATGTGGACCCATCTAGGATTATTTCATGCAAGAGATTAGGGAATCATGTTCATTGAAACATTTATATTTACAATTTTTTCGTAATTGTTTCTTGAGAGATTTTTTTGCATATAGTTATATGCTAGTTTTGTTAGTTTCATTTAATATTTCATAGCATTAAAACTTAAATACTAGCACCTGGCTGAGGGTGCATATCTTTGCTAGTTTTCCTAAAGGAATTAATCAACAAAAAATATGTGTCGGATGCATTTGGTATTTAAATAAAAACATTTTCCCTCCCTGCAGAGAAATTAATCCGAATAAGGATTAAAAAAAGATTAAATAACAATAATCTATCCAATTAAGAAGTAACAAGTCACAAGAGATTGTTTAGATTTCTGATTGGTTAAACAAATAAAACTTTTTAATTGGCTGATTTACAAAGAAGCAGAAAGCTTATTTTATTTACTCCCAAAATTCCTGGCATATTGATTTGTTTACTTTTGAGATTTACAAATGCTGGACATTTTTAAATAGAATTTCAATGCTATTTATATGTATATTTCAATTTTTAAATATCTTTGAATATAAATCAAATCTTCATAATTTTTACTCAAAAAGCAAAAACTGGTGATAGTTAATGTGTGTGTGTGTGTGTGTGTGTGTGTATATATTTACTTGTCGTTAATGGTTTTATTTTGTAGTTTCATCCGAACATACATACACACCAATCCTCTCATATATGTAAAGATTAATCCGAAATAATACCACACCAACTCCTCTTCTTCTCATATATGTATAGATATAGTCAATTCAATTCATCCGACATACATACACACCAACTCCTCTTCATAATATATAGATTATAGTCAATATTCAATTTCATCCGGACATACATACACACAACTCCTCTTCATATATGTATAGATTATAGTCAATATTCAATTTCATCCGGACATACATACACACCAACTCCTCTTCATATATGTATAGATTATAGTCAATATTCAATTCATCCGGACATACACACACACCAACTCCTCTTCATATATGTATAGATTATGTCAATATCAATTTCATCCGGACATACATACACACCAACTCCTCTTCATATATATATAGAATCATCGGTATATGTATAGATATAGTCAATATTCAATTTCATCCGGACATACATACACACCAACTCCTCTTCAATATTATAGATTATAGTCAATTCAATTTCATCCGGACATACACACACACCAACTCCTCTTCATATATGTATAGAATAGTCAATATTCAATTTCATCGGACATACATACACACCACCCTCTTCATATATGAATAGATTATAGTCAATATCAATTTCATCCGGACATACATACACACCAACTCCTCTTCATATATGTATAGATTATAGTTAATTCAATCAAACTTATTCCATGTCACCCCCAATTCAATGGGTTGTAAAATATGTAAATGAAACTCAGTCATAGACTGTTTATCAAGAGTTCAATTCTCACAAGCACTATTAGGATTTTAATCTAAGATTCCTAATTACCATTTATTAACCGTTCTTTGTTAATTCTATTAAAATCAACGTTTCTCTGTTAATGTTCTTGCTAATAAAAATCAAGCCATTTAATGCCTCAAAACACCCAAATGAACAGAAGGACTCAGATTACAAAACGTGATACTGATAGCTTTTTGATTTAGTGCGTCCTGGGATGCACATATTTGCTTTGAAGAAGTCCCCAGGAAATTTAATGGTCCCAACTAAAATTTCTTAATAAATTGTGGGTTTTTTATTTATGATCTGGAGAAACAACTAAAGCCACCTAAATCTACACTTGTAACCTATCCTGTGTAATTTGTTTCTAAGAAAATATTGAAATGTATTTACGTTTAAGCTTGAAATGATGAAGGAAGAAAAAAAAATACTGGGACAAATGATATCATTTTTACTGCATCCTTTAGATTTTATGTTCACAGCATCTCTGCAATAATAATAGGGCTTTATTTAAAAAGAATGAGTTCCAAGTTGAATAGATAGTGAACTTTGAAAATATTCCAATCATGCAGGTAAAAATACCAGGTAAATTTGGTAGGCAAAGAGTTAACTCAAGACAAATCCTGGACCATGTCCATTTCAACAAAAGGATGGGGGTGTAAGGGTCAGTGTTAAGTGAGTTGACTGGCTAGACAAATGGCCTGGACCATGTCCATTTCAACAAAAGGATGGGGGTGGAAGGGTCAGTGTTAAGTGAGTTGACCTGGCTAGACAAATGGCCTGGACCATGTCCATTTCAACAAAAGGATGGGGGGGAGGGTCAGGTCAGGTTAGTTGACCTGGCAAACAAATGCTAGATAGCAGATTATTAGGTACAGCAACAACTCAACTAATAGACGTTCTATTTCAGAATAAAACCTGTTTTATTTATTTTGGGTGGAAAGTTTTAAAAGAGAAGATAAAGTTGCCATGACAACATCATGGAACAAGTTTTAAACTCAATATGAGAATCCATCTACTTGAATATTAATCAACTAATACAATTTCAGCTAAAAAAAATTTTTTTAGTGAATATATATATTAATATATATATAGATATAAAAATAATTCAAATAATTGAAGCTTTATATATAAAAAAAAAACAAAAAAAAACCTACCCTAAACAAATAAACTTTGAAGTAAGTCAACATATCCTAAAATGCTTATAATTTCTGCCTACATTACTTCCATTATTCCCCCCTTATCACAACCTGTGCCCCCCCTTCAAAAAAATCACCACTGCTTTGTTCAAACTACTACCATTCCAAAATCCCTCCACTACCAATTGATATTACCTCCCACTAATTCCTTGCTTCTACTCGTTCTCGTTAAAAAACGAGACAAAACTATTCCATCGTTTCCCACCTGAGGATGGCAAAGTGTATTGTTGAAAGCGCTAGTGACAAAACATTCGGTGGACTGGTATACCAGTTCCACCCTGACACCAAAGGATGGCCCGAAGATTAGAACGGATCAACGAAAGACTTGTCAGACAGGAATTGTCCTGTTCAATTCAACGAAACCTGTAATATATATATAAGTTAAAAGAAAGGAAATGAATCGACAATATGAGTAAGAAAAGGTGGAATGAAAACATCACACAATGCTGTTAAAGAAGAAAACAATTTATAATATAATCATAGCTATGATATAATTATAAATTGTTTTCTTCTTTAACAGCATTGTGTGATGTTTTCATTCCACCTTTTCTTACTCATATATATATATATATATATATATATATATACACACACACACACACACCACACACAGAGATGCTGATAGGTAATGTGTCCTGCATCCCTGACACACAAAAATCTAAAAGGATGCAGTAAAATCATATTCGTTAAAATCATATCTATGCATCCCAGTGCTTTTCTTTTTTCTTCCATCACCATTTAAAGCTAACTGTAAATACATTTAGAAATGAATTACAAAATGAGTTACAAGGTGGGAGTTAGTCGGCTTTAGTTGTTTCTCCAGATCATAAATAAAATCCTACAATCTATTAAGAAATTTTAGTTGGGACCCATAAAATTTCTCAGGGACTCATCAAAAAGCTATCAGCATACTGTATATATATATATATATATATATATATATATATATATATATAATCTAAAGTTGTATGACTTTGCAGGAAAAACCTCTACCTTTTTTTTCTATCTTTCCTATCATATATATATGACACAAAAATCAGAAATATACAAAAATATATAGAAATACAAGACCCTAATGAATGCCTGAAGAAAATATTAAGGTTAAAGAGTCCAAGGTTGCCCTGCTATTTACCCATAGCTGCAGAGAGAATAATTGGATGCATACCCTTTTTTATCATATATGTGCTAGAAGGTGGTGGTTGAGGGTCTTAATATCCTGGGTATGAAATTAAACTCTATCTGATGGTGAAAGTTCTACTTCTGGAGCTCTGGGGAATTTGGAGTATCGCTTCATCATCATTACTCCCAGTCACTCTGACCCGGATAGGGGTAGGTGTTAGGGGGCCCATCTATGGGTTAATAGAAGAAAGTGAGTTTTTAAAAAATGTGTTTAAAAAAAAATTGAGTACCTATTAAGAATGAAAAAAAATGTCTTGGCATAAAATAACTCAACAAGGTTGACATGCTGTAAAAACCAACCAACACTTAAGTTTCAAGCAAACCCTTAACGGGTGGTGAGGAGGAAAGGACCCACAAATGGAAAGCTCTGTCTGATTCTCTAACTACGACTACTCTTAATTGTCCAAATGTATAGGTCTCAAGATTTTGTTATGGCAAGATTTTTCCACAAAAGTACGAAAGACGTTAAAAAAACTAAATCCTTGTCTTTTCACCATGACTCATTTGGTAATAATATTACCAATAACTTAGTTTATGATTAAAAAAATTTAAATAATTCTTGAAATGTTCCTGCTAATGTGAAAAAATACCTGTTTTTATTACCTATCTTTTAAAGCTTCCTTTTACTTCCGAAATTGTTTTGATATTACTAATATATATTAATTCATATCCGATGATGAATCACTTGAATCCGTTTCTTCCAATATGTTCGGTTGCATCTTGCCAACTGCCTATGGGGATATTAAAGTCCTCTAGGTTTCTCTTGATGTTGTTTTGTACCTGAACTTTGGTCTACCAATTCCACATGATCCCCTCTCAATTGAGATAGAGAATCTGCCTTGACAGTTTGTTATCCCAAGTCTGTTTAAGTGGTCAGCCCATCTCAGGTTTGTTGTTGAATAAGTATTTCGTGCATGCCAGGGAGTCCAGTTCTCTTCAGGATGGTCCGTTTTGAAACATGTTGCCATCATTTAACATACTATACACATACACTAAACTAATCCATGTATATACACTATGCCCATCTTAATATACTAATAGATACATTTTTACTGACTTTACTTATGCCTTAAATTGTACCCAAAGTTAATATCAATTAATGATAATTTACATTTTTTTATTTTTTGTTTATGCTCTTCACTGTTGTACTAAAAGTCACCAACGCATACCTTTGGAAAGGTAGCACACACCCAACATTCTCCCCTAGTAAATAGTAGGCACACTGGGCTCTTTAACTGTTATATAACTTCTAGTACCTCGAAAGGTAGACACCAACTATTCTCCTCCAGTAATAGTAGGGCCACACTGGCTCTTTAACCTTGTTTAATAATGCTAGTACCTTGGAAGTAGACCACACAACTAGATCCCTCTCAGATAAATAGTAGGGGCACAAAGGGCTCTTATTACCTTGTTTAA
>CM042165.1:23161692-23224445 GCA_023376005.1 Doryteuthis pealeii | reverse complement strand
GGGGAAAAGAGAGATGGGATCATCAGGAATGATCCCATGCAATATGTAAACATCTTATTGTTTTTTCAATATATCAAAATTCACGACTGTCGGATTAAGTTCCCATTTTTATTTCACATATATATATATATTATATATATATATATATATATATATATATAGCAACGTGTGTGGTGTGTAAAGTAATAAATAATGGAAAATAAGAGACGTGAGGATATTTATTAATATTTTTGAAATTAATAATGTCAAACGTCTATGAAGATATATACACAAATTTTAACATATATAAGTAAGCCTAATTGAGTCAGAGAATATCTACCTGGTTCAACCAATGGATCATCAGGATAATTCTGACTAAAATTATCCTGATGATCCATTAGGAGAAACCTAGGTAGATATTTTCTGACTCATTAGGTTTACTTTTTTATTTATCTAGAAGCGGCTACCCGGCCTTGCCTTTGTACAGGGATAAAAAAAAAGTAGTCTCGCAGAATCCATTGATTTTTGGTTTTCCATAAATTGATTTGTTTATGTCTTAATCATGAACACCACCAATGACTTTCCCTTCTCTTACTATTCAAATTCTAAATTTTTAAATATCTTCATGAAATATAAATTAAAATCTGCACTCATTTTGCACAAAAAAATCAAGCTCTGGTGAATAGTGAATGTATATATATTTACTTTGTCGTTAATTGCTTTATTTTTGTAGTTTCATCCGGACAATACATACACACCAACTGCCCTTTATATATGTACTAGAAGTGGCTACCCGGCAGTACTCCACACTCCCCAGAGCTCAGAACTGGAACTTCACCATTAGATGCAGAAAAACATTGTTGTATGAAAGGTAATAATCACAGCTGATTACAATTCTGTAACAAGATGGTTTAAGAAAATCTTACCCAGTTTGCAAGAATCAAGCAAGGTTAGGTAGACCGTGCTCCCAGCCATAGAGGCAAAATATGGCAAGAAGCACCTGGAGAGTATCAGGCGAGTTCATCATTATACAGTACAGGTAAAAGCATCAGAAGCTGCTGAATTGTGCTTCATATCATCTTTTTATAATGGAGATTATGTAACTGTCTGTAACCAAACTATGTCACCACCAACATTACAATCCCTTAGTTATTTACATTAATATTCTCAATGGTTATTGAATTAAATAATTATTATTTGATCTTAACTAGTTATTTCATTTATTAACTATGTCTCTATTAAGGTCTAGCAAGAGATAAATTTACCTAAAAACAGCCTGCGTTATTAATGTGTTTAAATCCAACAATGTGTGTTTTTGTATCATTAAGAAACAAAGGTTTACATAGTATATGGTGTGAATAATTTGCATACCGTTTTAACAAAACTGTGTTTAATAAATAATTACTTGGTGTTATTGATTTCTAATATTATTGCTTTATTCTCAGATGTATTAAAAGAAATCCTATGTATAATTTTATATTGAAATCAATTAGAATAAAGTAAAATAAGTAATCTTTTTGTGTTCTTATTTAATTTCATTAGTCTTTCTAATTCAATATGATATTTAATTATATTAAAACTTCAATACTCGTGCCTAGAGGACCATTATTTTGCTAGTTATCAAAATATTGCAAAACTTTTGACTCAGCCATGGCTGCTTTGTAGCCGTAAAGTGCTGGAGTATCACCATCATATAAAACAAGTGGAGTGTTTTCACAAACAATGTTTGTCGGGATTCTCTAACAGTGGAGAGTCTGCAAATGGAGGGTGACCTTCCCATAAGAGGTTTGTGGGGAGTGGTGTCTCCTTAACTCTTAACATCCTGTTGAGAATTTTCTAAGTCCAGAGTCCATTTCTATAAGGATTTATCAAAAATGGCCTTTTCATTTAAAGTTACCTGTTATTTCCCTTAAATTAAAGACTTCTAAATACGTTTAATATTACATTTAAACAAAGGCTATAGTTTGGTGCAGATTAGGAAAATGAATGTGACTTCTGTCC
The DNA here is from genome assembly GCA_023376005.1 of Doryteuthis pealeii. Classification (NCBI taxonomy): domain Eukaryota; kingdom Metazoa; phylum Mollusca; class Cephalopoda; order Myopsida; family Loliginidae; genus Doryteuthis; species Doryteuthis pealeii. The sequence goes on along the minus strand of CM042165.1, from coordinate 23,222,465 downwards.
GGATGGAATGAGGTGGTATATATGTATATATATATATATATATATATATATTTACCAACCCCTCCAATCGAGCTGGATGTGACAAAAGGTCAATTTCTTAAGTGGAGCAACAGGTTTGAATTCAGAGTTTTCCTTCTCCTAGACTGGTTGCCTAACCAAGGTTAAAGAGACCCGTCTGCCCTACTATTTACCCATAGCTGGGGGAAAGTAGGATTCATACATTTCCCAAGGGTATTAGCACTAAATAAAATGCTATTACCACATCCAGGATTTGAACTCGGAGCAACAAGTCCATTTCCCATGACTTTAACCATTACACCACGTGCTTCCAATGAATGAGGTTGTATAGGACATTAAGAGTTAAAGCAGCAAATATCTCAGCTGGTGATTGGGTGCTTCATACTGGTGTCCATTGAAAAAAGCTGGTTTATTGGGGGTGCCTTTGAACAACACTAGACTGAATATGAACAAATGAAAAAGAAACGCCCTAGAATTTGAGCTTTCTTTATCTGAAAGGTGATTTTCTGAGAATTACCTTGTCTTCTCGATAAGAAAACCAGCCTAAATCAAGCTGGACTGAAAAGTTTATTTATGTATTCATAAAAGTAGGGCAAAGGTTGATTGTCAAATAGATACAAATTTCAACAAATGTTATCACACCTATGAAAAAGAATTGCATGTCCAATAGGAGGGCTTAAAAGACTTATGAAAAATGTACGGAAATTTTGTAAGAGTGATTTGCTATAAGTTGAAAGGTCATGCATTGCCAAATTGTGGCTAGAGACTAATTCTTTTGTTGGATTTTAAAAAAAGAGATGATATCTTTAGGAACATCTTTTTTTTTTTAAATGTCAAATATTCAAAGCTATTTCATAGGTCTTGCAAACAAATTATCAATACATTTATTTGAATACGCATTGACCTTAAAGATTCATTATATATGTGGCAAGAGAAATCGCACACATAGTGGTTCAAAGCATACATGACTATGTCTGGCGTTACACTCAGGGGGAGTGTAACAGGCGATTGGGGAGATTGAATTCACATCCGCCTGATCGTGATTCATGGCTTGACGTCGGACTACCTCGTTGACGCACATGTAAATCACTAGACTGTGCAATTGACGCACATGTAAATCACTAGACTGTGCAATTGACCTGGATGTGAGATGTTAGTATCATTATTTAAGGCCTGCCTTAACACATGGTGCATTCATGTTGAGTCGTGCTGACAAGGGCAGTGACGTACGACAAGAACGAAGGAAGTGACTGTGAGAGAGGTGGAATTCAGCAGACTACTGTGTTTTGGGTAAAGAACAACATACATCAGAGGAATGTGGTTACTGTGAGATCAGTTTGCTGATTGAAAGGGATTACTGTTGTTAATTGAACGGACTCGTTGAAAAACTTATTAGAATATATATATTAAAAGAATATGAATTCCCCTTACTATTATCTTAATAATTAATTCATGCTATGGATAAAATGTGTATATGATATATATAAAAAAAAATTTAAAAGATTTTTTTTTAAATTACAGAAGTTACAGTATTAGCCTACCTTTTACCTTAACCCCTTGCAAACCAAATCAGCAGAATCTATCATCATAGTTTTTTTATAGAAATTAGTTTTATTCTAACCTTTTTAAATACAATGCACACATACATACACACACACATATGGGCAAGGTGCACGCGTGCACACACACACACACAACCCAACAATGGGAAACAAATAAAGGCAATAAGTATATATATATATAATATATATATAATATATATATATATACACACACAACATATATAATCTAAATTAAATTCCAATGTAAGTAAATAAATAAATAAAATAAAATCTAGCAGAATCTATAATTACAATTTTTGATAAAAAATTAGTTTCATTCTAACCTTTTAAATCCAACACACACACACACATAAACTTATATGAGCAAGACACACACACACTAACAAATAACACACACATACACACAGCAATGGGACTTAAGAACACACACACAGATCAACAGGTGAATTTGATAGGCATAGAAATTACACACACACCCATAAATAAACAAACAGGCGATCACTTAATAATTTTTAAAAAAATTTTAAAAAGGGTAGGCCAAACCTGGAATGATAATCAGAAACACACACACACACAAAAAAAGAGAATCAGATGGTCCTGGAAATAAACAAAAGAGTTAATGCTTAGAGGGTGAGCCAACCTGGAATGATAATCAGACACTGTTGAACAGGCATACACACATAAACACCCCCCCCCCACACACACAGACAGAATTTGATAATTTGAAAGACACAAGACACAAAACCAAATGGACAGTCACTAGCAACGACTTCAGTTTCGGAGATCTTCTGTAGAAGAGATTTTTTATCTCGAAATATTAAGAATTTAAAAAAAATTACAGGTTAACAAAACAACACCATAGCTACCTTATTTTTCTTTACACTTGCATTGTGATATCCTTCAAAACCAACCACCAAACCAATATAAACACAATACTCCAAGCAAATTATAAACACACACATTATATATATATATATATATATATATATATATATATATATATATATATATTATACATACACACACACAGACACTTTCAATAAAAAAGAAAAACTCAACATAGAATTTTTAACTCCATCCCACTCAGGCAATATCTTTCAAAAATAAATTTTTACACTGCCCGGAGGGTTTTTTTTTTTTTGTTAGTTAAAATAAATAAAATGAAAAAGTAATAAAAAAAAACAATAAATAGAAAACAAATGAAAAAAAAAAGTGAATTCATTTTTGTCAGTTTAAATGCTTAGCAATCCCATAATTCCACTTTATAAATATCTTGTGTTTCCAATTAATTATTAGAAAGATCTTATCCTTATATTAAAACTTGTTGCACAACTAAAAATTGCCTTTTTTTTTTTTTAGCCTAGAATGATCAGAATATTCCCATATAAAATATTTCCACAATTAGCTTTAGATTAGAAGATAAACTTGTTGTTTGTTCACTTTTTATTAATGAGAGAAAATTGGTTGATGATTGAGAAAAGTTTAATGCACAAGTTAAGTGAAGAATTCGTGAGAACAGAATAAAGCAAATTGTCAGGAAGCAATCATTGTTACGATAGTGCCGTAGACTCAAAGGTAAGAAATTTTAGCTTATAGAAATACTCACTACACTTTTGAATATTTTCATTACTTGTCTGTTTGGTTCGATTTTACAGCATGTCAACCCTTGTTGGGTTATTTTATGCTGAAGATGTTTTGTTTTATTCATTCTTGTGAGGTATTCAAAATCTATTTCAAACTTAATTTTTTAAACACATTTTTAAAAACTACTTTTTTTTTTATTTAACCCAGAGATGAGATTCATTACTTGGAGAGGTGATGAATTGAGTGGTTAAATCGAACTTAACAGACCTAAATTCCACCATCGTATGTCACCCCACCAAAAAGAAAAAAAAATACCACAAATCAGGGAATTAACTGAATTTAATGAAATTTTCAGTGTTGATATATTAATGATTAAAAGATATAATGCACCAGTTATTTTATTTAAAAACATTTACATTTTTTCAGGTCAGTTAACTTTGAACCCCGTATCTTTGAGAATCTGTGTTATGCCTCAAAGATACATGGTTCAAAGTTATCTGACCTGAAAAACATCAAAGTTTTTAAATAAAATAACTGGTGCATATTATATTTTATTCATATATCAACATTGAAAATTTCATTAAATTCGGTTAATTCCCTGATTTTTGGCATTTTTTTTCTTTTGATGGGGTGACATATGATGGTGGAAATTAGGTCCGTTAAGTTCGATTTAACCAATTGAGTAATACTGAAGAGATATTTAAAAAACATTTTTAAAAACCTAAACACAATGAGGTGTTCAAAAGTTTGTATAGAGGTGATAATTTGAGTAAAATTGAAGAGATATTTTTTAAAAACATTTTTAAAGCCTAAACACAATGAGGTGTTCAAAAGTTTGTATAGTTTACAACTTTAAAGTCCACGTTGACATTTAAGAGAAAGAAAAAAAAAATGCTGAATATGAATTTACAGTTTCAAGTAGATAACACACTTGAACAAAACTTGATAATCAAACAAAAAGGAAAAGGAAACTTGCTCATCAAGCTTGACTTCAAAATCATTTAGGTCATACGCTAACTTGAATTAAGAGGGTTTTTTTTCTACCGTAGATATTAAAGTTGCAATCTTTTGTTTTCAAAAATACTAACAAAAAGAAAATGTACTGTCCAGGCACAAATATTTAAGATTTACTACAGAATAAGTCCATGTCAAATCTTCCAGGCCATGTCACCCACTCCCTTCAATTTTTCTGAAATTTTGTAAAGGTGTGGACTATGTTAAAGTTTGACAATCCCAAAATTTGAGCTTCTAATTCCAAAAATTGGCAGAATTATGTCGGTTTTTAACTTTCTAAATTTGGATGGTCGGTTGCAAAAAATGGCGACTTTTGTAATCTATTTTTGTCTGTAAAATGAGTTTTAGAGCTACCCTACTCCTAAAAGTTGGTTTATAAATGTATTTTTGCCCAAGGAATCCAAAAATCCTATCAAAAAGTCTTAAAGTTAACCAGTTTTAAATTATTAATGATTTCTGATTTGCAAAATTTTAACTGATGTTCCAGCTTCGCTTCTGGGCAAACACCAAACTATCTTTTTGGTACACATAATGGTCAATATATGTGAAATAATAATAGAAAAAAATTTTGTCTTAGATTCAGTGCCATATCGGGATATTGATCTTGCTATGAAAAAAATCAGAAATCATCAATAACTTAAAATTGGTTGACTTTCAGACTTTTACAATAGCATTTTTGGATTTATTGGGTAAAAATGCATTTATAAACCAATTTTTAGCAGTAGGGAAGTTCTAAAACTCATTTTACAGACAAAAATAGATTACAAAAAGTTGCTATTTTTTGTGAAACTCACCAAATTTGGAGAGCTAAAAATTGACATAACTGCCAATTTTTGGAATTGGAAGCTCAAATTTTTGGGAATGTCTAACTTTAACACAGTCCACACCTGTACAAAATTTCAGAAAAATTGAAGAGGGTGGGTGACAATTTTACTTTTTCTGGATGATTTGACATAGAATTGCCCTACAATTAACTGTGATGCTGATAGCTTTTTGATTTAGTGCGTCCTAGGATACATGTATTTGATTTGAATAAGTCCCGGGAAATTTGATGGGTCCCAACTAAAGTTTCTTAATAAATTAGAGTTTTTATTTATGAACAACTAAAGCTGTCTAATCCCTACCTAGTAACCTATACAGTGTAATTAATTTTCAAGAAAATATTGAAATGTATTTACAGTTAGCTGGAAATGGTGGGGGAAGAAAAAAGAAAAACACTAGGATGCATGGATATAATTTTACTGTATCCTTTTAGATTTTATGCGTCAGTGATACAGAATGTGTACCTATCAGCATCTTTGAATTAAACATTATATTGAATTAGAAAGACTAATGAAATTAAATACAAACACAAAAAAGATTACACTTACTTTTACTTTATTTCAATATAAAATTATATATAAGATTGTTTTTCATATGTCGGAGAATAAAACAATAATATTAGAAATAAATGACACCAAGTAATTATTTATTAAACACTGTTTTGTTAAAAGCAGTATGTAAATTATTCACACTATCTACTATGTAAACATTTATTTCTTAATGATATTTCACAAACATTGCAGGGTTTTAAACATTAGTAATGTTGGCTGTTTTGAGGCAAATCTATCTCAGCTAGACCTTAATAGAGACATTGTTAATAAATAAGATGCTAATTAAGATTAAATAATGATTATTTAATAAACATTGAGAATATGAATAATCACTAAGGAAATTTTGATGTTAGAGGTGACGTAGTTTAAGTTACAGACAGCAATATAATCTCCATTATAATAAGATCCTACTCCCATTATAATGAATTTACTATCGAATTTTATACCAAATTCATTAATTATTTATAATCATAATTATAGTTCATCTTTAACTAATTAGACTTTTCTTTTAAAGTTTGTTTCAAATTTCTGTGTCGTTTTATTGATTGATTTATTTTAATGACATGTCAACCTGTCTAGGGTTATTTTATGCCTAGAGGTTAGTGAATCATATTCATTGTATGTTCAATTTATATTTTTTGTGTAGTTGCTCCATAACTACCAAATTTCCCTCACAGCTGTACCAAATTTTACCTGTATGATAGGATATTTCAAATTTCATTATCTATTTACCTCAAAACTCATTCTATTCAAATAAAGTCCTATTATTATTGTAATCTGAGTTCTTCTGCACAATTATATTAAGAGCTGCTACCAGCGGCCAATGGTTAGATTGCAGTGGTGGGAGAGCTATGATTTATCTATTAGACTCATAGATGGGATCCTAAGAGGTACTACCACTCAGGTCAGTGTGAACCTGGGAGTACTGGCAATGAACTCCACACTCCCCAGATCTTCAGAACTTGAGCCTCAGCATCAGATGCAGTTTAGTGTCATACCCAGGACATTTATATTAGGTGGTATTTTTTAAAGATTTTAGTAATTTTAATTCTTAAAACAATATGAAATCTTCATGTGCTGTTTTTGTAATCTTTGACAATATTTTTATAAAAATATTTTTAAAATGCTCCATTACAAATATATATGAGGTATCCAAAACTTGGTAGTAAGGGATGATTCTATATGTGATTTCTAAGATACACTGTATTATTATTGTATGATCCAGTATGTATAAATACAGTGAATCTTTAAATCACTAAAAAGAGCTCAATGTATAATAAACTTTTTAGATTATATACAGAGCAATATTTATCTTAGAAAGGAAGGAAAAACTCAACACCGTAATTCCATAATAAATTTATTTCAACCAAAATTGGGGCCTATATAAATCTAAGTTGATTTAATAATTCAGTCTCATCAGATGGAAGATCAGGTTATTTGAATTGCATAACTGAAAAATTTTACCTCTTTAAAAAAAAAATAAATAAATAAATAAATAAATTTTAAAAAATTAAATTTTTTTAATATATATAAAACAATTTGAGAACGAAACGAATCTTGCTGTGATACTTCACAGGTACATTTTTGAATTAACTAATATATATATATATATATATATTTATTTAAGAATGGAAATGAGTAACCTACTCGAGTTTCATCGATAGATTCTTCAGGGTTACTTTTAAGTCCCATTCCAACGGGCATGTTTATAACACCAAAGATTAATCGTAAACTCGATTAATTTAAAAGTAACCCTGAAGAATCTATCGATGAAACTCGAGTAGGTTACTCATTTCCATTCTTAAATAAATTTATGCTCTACATTGTATTGAGCACTTTGTATTTGTTTTTTCTCAACCTTAACCTCTGGATATTGTGCGCTTCCAACGATCGTTCTTATACCCACCGGTAAGTTAATACTTATATATATATATATATATATATATATATATATATAGAGAGAGAGAGAGAGAGATAGATAGATAGATAGATATTATATATCTTATTATAATGGAGATTGTGGGTTTGTATGTCTGTAACCGAAACTATATTACTATTCAATTCACAATTCCCTTTGTTATTTACATCACATTCTCCATGATTTTATTTTTTATTTAAACCTCAATTATTAGTAAAATTGTTTTACCTCATTAAGACTGTTAGCAATATCTACATACTAATAACATGCAATTATATTTATATATTCAACGAAATAGCGGTTTACAGTGTGAATGGGAAGCCTAATTTGCATATTGATCTTAAAAAATTTGATTTTAATAAATATATTCTTAGTATTATTGATTTCTAATTGTTTGGTTTTATCTTAATAAATATGAGCAAAAATCTCAGGGATAAATCTTAACAGAAATCTATTAACATAAAGAAATAACTGTAATTTTATTCTTTTCTTCCTATTTTAACTAAATAGTTAAATTAGGGAAATTTACCAATGAAAGACGGGAGTAAGGGAAAATGGTGGAACAGTTAGTTTCAAAGTTGTTCTATTTTCCGATTATACCCCCTCTGTTCCAAATATTTTTATCTGAATTCATATTCAGTTTCATTAGCCTTTCTAATTTAACATGATAGTTTATTATATTAAAACTTAAATACTTGCACCCGGAGGGTGCATATATTTGCTAGTATAAGTAATGAGTGCTCAATATCATTAATAGAACATATAATCTTAGTTAGGGTAATATGAAGAGTGTGGTTGGTTAGTTGGTTTGTGGATTTACAGCATATCAACCCTTTTCAAGTTATTTGATAGCTGAATCAAGACATTTAATAAAAAAAAGACTCATGTTGCTTACTGAGGAGTGTAGAGTAACTCTTCATTGCCATTACTCCCAGGTCCACTTTGACCTAGACTAGTAGTATATATTAGGGTTGCTTGCATTAATTGGTTAAATAGATCTGTTCGAGATAATTTTGTTTTGAAACCTTGGCATTGCCACTGAATATGGAGTGATTGAAGATATATTTATTATTAAACTAATTTTATCATAAAATAACCTATCAAGGTTTGATATGCCATAAAAACCAATCAATCAACAAAATAATTACCTTATTATAATAAAAACTGAATGGTCAATATTATAAGGATCAAATCTTGGTGAATGAGCAGTCCATGACATGCAACACTCCACTTAGACCCTTACTTAGGCTAGACGGGTGATTGGAGAGGACCCCTTCGATCAATCAGCTGGTCATGACAATCCCTAGCACCTATATGATTGTCCCAACCCTATTGCCCTTATGGCAAACCTCAACCCTTTTTATCATATATGTGCTAGAAGGTGGTGGCTAAGGGTCTTCACGTCCTGGGAATGACATTAAACTCTGATGGTGAAGTTCCAGTTCTAGAGGTTTGTAGAGCGCCCCTTCACCACCATTGCTCCTGGAGTAGTAGTACCTGTTAGGGTCCCATCTATGGGTTCAATAGAAAAATGTATTCATAAAAACAAATTGAGTATCCATTAATGAATTTATTTCAATAATTATTTGTCAAATCATCCAGAAAAAGTAAAATCGTCACCCACCCTCTTCAATTTTTCTGAAATTTTGTACAGGTGTGGACTGTGTTAAAGTTAGACATTTCTTTCAATTAAGTATTTCCAACCACCTGTTAAGATCTACAAGAATTGTATTTGTAATTGTAGATCAATTTGTACATCAAAGATTTTGCTGGTATTTCTTTTAGGAATTCAAGTTACAAGATTACAATAATGCTGATAGCTTTTTGATTTAGTGAATCCTGGGATGCACATATTTGCTTTGAATGAGTCCCTGGGAAATTTGATGGGTCCCAACTAAAGTTTCTTAATAAATTTATTATCTGGAAAAACAACTAAAGTCATCTTACTCCTACCTTGTAACCTATCCTGTGTAATTCATTTTTAAGAAAACATTGTAATGTATTTACAGTTAGCTTAAAATGTCTAGGGAAGAAAAATGAAAAACACTGGGAAGCATGGATATGATCTTACTGTGTCCTTTTTCATCAGCATCTCAGATTATTCCATAATTATTTCTTCAAAATTAGGTTATTCCATGATATTTTCCTCTGCATGGATTGGAAAAAACATTATACCATTAATTGAAATAATTTAATCTCTTTGTTTAAGGAATATTTTATGAAGCAAGAATTTTCAGCTATTAAAGAAAAATGCTTTTAATCTTTTAATAGTTTATCTATACTGACAAAATGTCTTCAGCATAAAATAACTCAACAAGGGTTGACATGCTGTAAAAACCAACCAACCAACACTTAGGTTTCTAGCAAACCCCAACGGGTGGGGGGAGGAGGAAAGGCCCCACAAATGGCAAACTCTGTCCGATTCTCTAACTGCGACGATTCTTAACTGTCCAAATATATTTTATACCTGGAGGTTAGGGAATTGAGGAGTTCTGAACAATGAATATCAGTCAATTAAGACTGATTGATTTTAATGGCATGTGGACCCATCTAGGATTATTTCATGCCAAGAGATTAGGGAATCATGTTCATTGAAACATTTATATTTACAATTTTTTTGTAATTGTTTCTTGAGAGATTTTTTTGCATATAGTTATATGCTAGTTTTGTTAGTTTCATTTAATATTTCATAGCATTAAAACTTAAATACTAGCACCTGGCTGAGGGTGCATATTCTTTGCTAGTTTTCCTAAAGGAATTAATCAACAAAAAATATGTGTCGGATGCATTTGGTATTTAAATAAAAACATTTTCCCTCCCTGCAGAGAAATTAATCCGAATAAGGATTAAAAAAAGATTAAATAACAATAATCTATCCAATTAAGAAGTAACAAGTCACAAGAGATTGTTTAGATTTCTGATTGGTTAAACAAATAAAACTTTTTAATTGGCTGATTTACAAAGAAGCAGAAAGCTTATTTTATTTACTCCCAGGTCCACTCTGACCTGGAGTGGTAGTACCTGTTGGGATCTCATCTATGTGTTAAATAGATAAAAAAATGACTTTACAAAAAATGTGTTAAAAATACCCAACAAGAATGAATAAAACAAAATGTCTTAGTCATAAAATAACCCAACAAGGGTTTACATGCCAAAAATCCAGCCAACCAAAGTGTATTTTGTTTTATCTCTTGACAATAAGCTTCCTTGTTCAAGTCTTATAGTCTTTCCTCCAATACGTAATCAACAACAAACACCACTTAACAAGTCAACAAGACAGATACTAGAAGCAGCTACCCAGTGTCACCTGAGTAGTGGGAGTGGGGGGGGGGCAAAATTCCTGGCATATTGATTTGTTTACTTTTGAGATTTACAAATGCTGGACATTTTTAAATAGAATTTCAATGCTATTTCTATGTATATTTCAATTTTTAAATATCTTTGAATATAAATCAAATCTTCATAATTTTTACTCAAAAAGCAAAAACTGGTGATAGTTAATGTGTGTGTGTATATGTATATATGTATATATATATATATATTTACTTTGTCGTTAATAGTTTTATTTTTGTAGTTTCATCCGAACATACATACACACCAACTCCTCTTCATATATGTATAGATTATAGTCAATATTCAATTTCAAACTTATTCATGTCACCCCCATGTCAATGGGTTGTAAATGTATGTAAATGAAACTCAGTCATATTGACTGTTTATCAAGAGTTCAATTCTCACAAGCACTTATTAGGATTTTAATCTAAGATTCCTAATTACCATTTATTAACCGTTCTTTGTTTAATTCTATTAAAATCAACGTTTCTCTGTTAATGTTCTTGCTAATAAAAATCAAGCCATTTAATGCCTCAAAACACCCAAATGAACAGAAGGACTCAGATTACAATAACAGTGATACTGATAGCTTTTTGATTTAGTGCGTCCTGGGATGCACATATTTGCTTTGAAGAAGTCCCCAGGAAATTTAATGGGTCCCAACTAAAATTTCTTAATAAATTGTGGGTTTTTTATTTATGATCTGGAGAAACAACTAAAGCCACCTAAATCCTACCTTGTAACCTATCCTGTGTAATTTGTTTCTAAGAAAATATTGAAATGTATTTACGTTTAGCTTGAAATGATGAAGGAAGAAAAAAAAAATACTGGGACAAATGGATATCATTTTTACTGCATCCTTTTAGATTTTTATGTGTCACAGCATCTCTGCAATAATAATAGGGCTTTAATTTAAAAAGAATGAGTTCCGAGTTGAATAGATAGTGAACTTTGAAATATTCCATTATGCAGGTAAAAATACCAGGTAAATTTGGTAGGCAAAGAGTTAACTCAAGACAAATGGCCTGGACCATGTCCATTTCAACAAAAGGATGGGGGTGTAAGGGTCAGTGTTAAGTGAGTTGACCTGGCTAGACAAATGGCCTGGACCATGTCCATTTCAACAAAAGGATGGGGGTGGAAGGGTCAGTGTTAAGTGAGTTGACCTGGTTAGACAAATGGCCTGGACCATGTCCATTTCAACAAAAGGATGGGGGTGGGAGGGTCAGTGTTCAGTTAGTTGACCTGGCAAGACAAATGGCTAGATAGCAGATTATTAGGTACAGCAATCAACTCAACTAATAGACGTTTCTATTTCAGAATAAAACCTGTTTTATTTATTTTTGGGTGGAAAGTTTAAAAGAGAAGATAAAGTTGCCATGACAACAATCATGGAACAAGTTTTAAACTCAATATGAGAATCCATCTACTTGAATATTAATCAACTAATACAATTTCAGCATTAGAAAAAAAAATTTTTTTTAGTGAATATATATATATATATATATATATATATATATAAAAAATAATTCAAATAATTGAAGCTTTTATATATAAAAAAAAAACAAAAAAAACCTACCCTAAACAAAATAAACTTTGAAGTAAGTCAACATATCCTAAAATGCTTATAATTTCTGCCTACATTACTTCCATTATTCCCCCTTATCACAACCTGTGCCCCCCCTTCAAAAAAATCACCACTGCTTTGTTCAAACTACTACCATTCCAAAATCCTCCCACTACCAATTGATATTACCTCCCACTAATTCCTTGCTTCTACTCGTTCTCGTTAAAAACGAGACATGAAAACTATTCCATCGTTTCCCACCTGAGGATGGCAAAGTGTATTGTTGAAAGCGCTAGTGACAAAACATTCGGTGGACTGGTATACCAGTTCCACCCTGACACCAGAAGGATGGCCCGAAGATTAGAACGGATCAACGAAAGACTTGTCAGACAGGAATTGTCTGTTCAATTCAACGAAACCTGTATATATATATATAAGTTAAAAGAAAGGAAATGAATCCGACAATATGAGTAAGAAAAGGTGGAATGAAAACATCACACAATGCTGTTAAAGAAGAAAACAATTTATAATATAATCATAGCTATGATTATATTATAAATTGTTTTCTTCTTTAACAGCATTGTGTGATGTTTTCATTCCACCTTTTCTTACTCATATATATATATATATATATATATATATACACACACACACACACACACAGAGATGCTGATAGGTATGTGTCCTGCATCCCTGACACACAAAAATCTAAAAGGATGCAGTAAAATCATATTCGTTAAAATCATATCTATGCACCCCAGTGCTTTTCTTTTTTCTTCCATCACCATTTAAAGCTAACTGTAAATACATTTTAGAAATGAATTACAAAATGAGTTACAAGGTGGGAGTTAGTCGGCTTTAGTTGTTTCTCCAGATCATAAATAAAATCCTACAATCTATTAAGAAACTTTAGTTGAGACCCATAAAATTTCTCAGGGACTCATTCAAAAAGCTATCAGCATCACTGTGTATATATATATATATATATATATATATAGTCTAAAGTTGTATGACTTTGCAGGAAAAACCTCTACTTCTTTTTTTCTATCTTTCCCTATCATATATATATATATATATATATATGACACAAAAATCAGAATATACAAAAATATATAGAAATACAAGACCCTAATGAATGCCTGAAGAAAATATTAAGGTTAAAGAGTCCAAGGTTGCCCTGCTATTTACCCATAGCTGCAGAGAGAATAATTGGATGCATACCCTTTTTATCATATATGTGCTAGAAGGTGGTGGTTGAGGGTCTTAATATCCTGGGTATGAAATTAAACTCTATCTGATGGTGAAGTTCTACTTCTGGAGCTCTGGGGAATTTGGAGTATCGCTTCATCATCATTACTCCCAGGTTCACTCTGACCCGGAGTAGGGGTAGGTGTTAGGGGCCCATCTATGGGTTAAATAGAAGAAAGTGAGTTTTAAAAAATGTGTTTAAAAAAAAATTGAGTACCTATTAAGAATGAATAAAACAAAATGTCTTCGGCATAAAATAACTCAACAAGGGTTGACATGCTGTAAAAACCAACCAACACTTAAGTTTCAAGCAAACCCTTAACGGGTGGTGGGGAGGAGGAAAGGACCCACAAATGGAAAGCTCTGTCTGATTCTTTAACTACGACTACTCTTAATTGTCCAAATGTATAGGTCTCAAGATTTTGGTTATGGGCAAGATTTTTCCACAAAAGTACGAAAGACGTTAAAAAAACTAAATCCTTGTCTTTTCACCTATGACCTCATTTGGTAATAATATTACCAATAACTTTAGTTTATGATTAAAAAAATTTAAATAATTCTTGAAATGTTCCTGCTAATGTGAAAAAATACCTGTTTTATTACCTATCTTTTAAAGCTTCCTTTTACCTCCGAAATTGTTTTGATATTACTATACTATATTTAATTCATATCCGATGATGACATCATGTGAATCCGTTTCTTCCAATATGTTCGGTTGCATCTTGCCAACTGCCTATGGGGATATTAAAGTCCTCTAGGTTTCTCTTGATGTTGTCTTTGTACCTGAACTTTGGTCTACCAATTCCACATGATCCCTCTCTCAATTGAGAGTACAGAATCTGCTTTGACAGTTTGTTATCCCAAAGTTTGTTTAAGTGGTCAGCCCATTTCAGGTTGTGTTGAATAAGTATTTCGTGCATGCCAGGGAGTCCAGTTCTCTTCAGGATGGTCCTGTTTGAAACATGTTGCCATCATTTAACATACTATACACATACACTAAACTAATCCATGTATATATACTATGCCCATCTTATATATACTAATAGATACATTTTTACTGACTTACTTATGCCTTTATTGTACCCAAAGTTAATATCAATATGATAATTTCCATTTTTTTATTCTTTTGTTTATGCTCTTCACTATGTTGTACTAAAAGTCACCAAGCACTAATACCCTTTGGAAAGGTAGACACCCAACTATTCTCCCTCCAGTAAATAGTAGGGCACACTGGGCTCTTTAACCTTTTTATTATAACTGGTCTAGTACCCTTGGGAAAGGTAGACACACAACTAGTCTCCCTCCAGTAAATAGTAGGGAACACTGGGCTCCTTAACCTTGTTATTATAACTGGTCTAGTACCCTTTGGAAAGGTAGACACACAACTAGTCTCCCTCCAGTAAATAGTAGGGCACACTGGGCTCCTTAACCTTGTTATTACAACTGGTCTAGTGCCCTTGGGAAAGGTAGACACACAACTAGTCTCCCTCCAGTAAATAGTAGGGCACACTGGGCTCTTTAACCTTTTTATTACAACTGGTCTAGTACCCTTGGGAAAGGTAGACAGCCAACTAGTCTCCCTCCAGTAAATAGTAGGGCATAATGGGCTCTTTTACCTTATTATAACTGATCTAGTACCCTTGGGAAAGGTAGATACACAGGGCTCTTTAACCTTGTTATTATAACTGGTCTAGTACCCTTGGGAAAGGTAGACACCCAACTAGTCTCCCTCCAGTAAATAGTAGGGCACGTATAGATACATTTGTGACTATGTATAATTGTACCCATTTATGTATATTGGGGGACAGAAGGGCTTATAGAAGTCACACACCATTTACTCATACATGTTGTATTATCGTCGCCCGGAAGAGGAAGCTTACGGCAAAAAGACGAAGACGAAGAGAATATAAAAATATATATTTAAAAAAAAGGGGAAAATGGAAGAGAGGTTTTCTGGTCAAAGAAGCAGGGAGAAGATAAAGAAATATATAATAAATGTCCATTATCAGATCAAAAGATAAAAATGCGTAGGCATATTAGCGGATGTAAAGACTAGATCAGAAGATAAAGATGCGTAAGCGTATTTATCAATATAAAGGCCAGAGGATTTGAGCCGTCAGACAGATACCAACAGCAGCCGAGAAGATAACTTCGCCCCACGTCAACCCTCGGGAATTTCCATTGTGAACACTCGTCGTCGCACTCACCAACCGCTTGGACATTTTCATTGTGAAGCTCTACGCCCTCACTACCCACACACCGAAGAAAATAAAGCCAGGTCCTATTTTTGTATATACATATCTGTTGCTTATTGAAGTCCAGTAGCCGGTAGTAGTCGGCTATACAACATACAGATACCTACGTACCTATACATTTATTGTACCCAAATATGTGCATTGAGGGAGAGAAGGACTTATAGTGTTACACACCTCCCCCAACCCCATTTTATGTCAATAAATTACAGCATAAAAAAACCCAACAATAATGAAAAATAAACATAGAGGTACTTAACGCCCCCTCGCCCCAATAAAACTTTTAAGAGTTTTAAATGACCTGAGAGGATTTTAATCACTTACACAATAAAATCTATTGCTATTTTTTTTTTTTTTTTTAAAGTTTAATGTAATAACTTCAACAATTAAATTTCAAGTCTAATCATAAATTTTGGACAACACATGAAACTAAATTTTGAAATTAAAATTAATTTTAATAATCCAATTCAAAATATTGACTTTTTTTTTTGGTAAGTCAGGTTAGTAATTGTTTTATTTCATTTATTTAACGAATCTTGAAATATTTTGTAAATTAGAATATTTATGTGTAGTTTAGAAAATATTTCAAGATTCTTAAATAAATGAAATAAGACAATTATTTACCTGACTTCAGTTTAATGTATTGCAAATAGTTGTCAAAAATTTCCGTTAATTTTGACGACAATTTGCAAGTTTAGCCAAGTTTTGGAGTCTTTTATATATTTTTATTTATTATTTATCATTGAAATTCTATACTATAATTATTTATGTGATTAGCAAGATGTTAACAATTGAGATTTTTCCAATCTATATTAATACTCTTGTTCCTTAATCTTCTGACTGTTATCATCTTGCAACACCCTCCAGTTAAAAATGAGACTGTTCAAATCATCGAAGATAAAATGCAAAAATGTAAATCCTGATTCTCTGGTGTTGTTAATCTGCCAAATTCTTATTTCTTATGAATATCATCACCTCAGCTAAATAATAGACTATTCCGTTTTTATTATAAAGAAATAAAGGGATGAAAAAGCACATGCTACATAGAAAAAATATAAAAAGAAAGAAAAAGAGTAGGGGAAAGAGAGAAGGGGTGAGCACACGGAAGTGATAATGCTAATCAGTTTCAATTGAACACAATGAAAAGATGAAAAGAAGGAAAGAAAGAAAGAAAAAAAAGAGTGAGAGAGTTAAATCAAGATTATTATACTTTTTACATATTGAACTATTATACAATATCTCTGAAATAAATATATCAAATATTGTAATAATTAAATCTTCATACTGTTTTATATCCGCAGGTCCTGCTAGTGATAATAATTATCTATGCAATTAGCAAGATGTTAGCAATTAGGATTTTTTTCCAATCCATAATAATAATACGCGTGTTCCTAAATCTTCCGTCCGTCATCATCCTGTAACACTCTTGTTCAAAATGAGACCATCCAAATTGTTCAAAATGCAATGTAAAAATGTAAATCCAGATTATGTAGTGTTGCTTATTTGTTCCATTTTATTTCACCCAATTTTAAAAATGAAACATTCCAAATGCTCTTGCGTTGCTTAAATGTAAGATTAAAATGAATTTTTAAAAAAACAAAAAAACGGGATTC
Source organism: Doryteuthis pealeii (assembly GCA_023376005.1). Lineage (NCBI taxonomy): Eukaryota > Metazoa > Mollusca > Cephalopoda > Myopsida > Loliginidae > Doryteuthis > Doryteuthis pealeii. Next base: position 23,204,983 of record CM042165.1, on the reverse strand, counting down.
ATGTTTCTTTTATTTGCAATATTGAAATTTTGAATTATGGAATATATTTTGGTAATTTTGATCTTATGTCATCCCGGGAGCAGCAATAATGTTATCAACAAAATAGAATATGCAACTATACTGATCTTGATTGTATATTTTCATATTATTTATTATTTTTATTTTTTATTTTTTTATTATTTATTATTATTTATTATTTTTTGATTGTATATTTTTATATTATTTATTGCAAGAACAACAATAGGATTTATATGTAATGAAATTGCAAATAATTTTTCTGCCTTAAAAAGCTCCTCTTGATTTATGTTTTGTGGAAATTCCATGGGTCCCACTAGTCCATAATGACAGTAATGCTGATAGCTTTTTGATTTTGTGCATCCTGGGACACACATATTTGCTTTGAATGAGTCCCCAAGAAAATTTATGGGTCCCAGCTAAAAGCGCTAACTCCTACCTTTCCTGTGTAATTTGTTTCTAATAAACTATTGAAATGTATTTACAGTTAGCTTGAAATAGTGAAGGAAGAAAAAGAAAAACACTGGGATGCATGGATATGATTTTACTGTGTCCTTTTAGATTTTTGTGCATCAGATGAAGGACGTGTACCTATCAGCATCTCTGTAATGATATTGGTAAAATCAATTTTTTTTTGAAAAGACTTTTGGTTATTTCCTATAACACCAACATAAACAAAGGGGAACTACTCTTGACTGATAAATTATCTATTTTCCCATTAAACTAACCCTAAACCTAACCCCGTCTTTATTTTTTCCTAGTAGATCAATGAATAAATAAATAAATAATTTATCAGTCAAGAGTGGTTCCCTTTTGTTTTTGGAGTTATGGGAAATAACCAGACTTTTATTGTCCAATGAATTCATTTCAGGAAGTGAAAAATATTATGACAAAAAAAAAAATAAATAAATAAATAAATAAATAAAAAATGTGACTAACATGGTAGAAGGAAGTGATTATGTCAACTACTACTACACCTGATAAGAAGAATGTTCCACCTGTTGAGAAAGGTTGACTATTTAGAGGAGTGGCTGTATGATAACAAAAAAATGTCTACTTGGGAGAAGACTCAAAACATCACACACATTTATCTTTACAAATACTGTAGATATTTACCTGACCTGACCCCCTCCCCTCTCACCACAAGCAAGGTGTGACATAAGGCTGATGTTTAAGAGGAATACATTAAGTTTAAAAGGGCCAGGTTAGCTCAGTCGGTAGAGCATTCAGCTAGATCTCACAAGGTTCCTAGTTTGATACCGGCCCTCGCCAACTCAGCATATGAGTAACACAGGGATCTGTGAGGTAAAGTAAGGAGCTGATGGTAAGTGTGGCGCTCCACCTCAGACACAAAAAAACAATCTCCTTGGTCTAGCACTAGTGAAAAGGGGATAGACTCCCTCACTGATTGGCTGATACCGACTTTAGGCCACACTGACGACTTTACTTACATTAAGTTTGAATTCAAAATTTTCCTTCTCCTAGACTGGTCTCCTAGCCAAGATTAAAGAACTCTGTCTGGTCTACTATTTAACCATAGTATGTGTGGAGGCGGGGGAGTCAGAATAGATAGATTCATTCTTTAGTTAGAGTTGTTTTATGGCATATCAACCTCAGTGGGTCATTTAATGCCAACAAAATTTTGAAAGAAATTCATTCTTAATGGATAATCAATTTTTTTTTATAAACATATTTTTCTATTTAACCCATAGATGGGATTCTAACAGGTACTACCACTCCGGGTCAGTGTCGACCAGGGAGCAATGGTGATGAAGGGGTGCTCCACATTCCTCAAACCTCCAGAATTGGAACCTCACCATCAGATAGAGTTTAACGTCATTCCCAGGACATGACCCTCAGCCAACGCCTTCTAGCTCATACATGATAAAAAGGGTTGTTGTTTGCCATAAAGGCAATAGGGTTGGGATAATCATATAGATACTAGGGCTTGATGTGACCAGCTGATTGATTGGAGGGGTCCTCTCTGATCGTCCTTCTAGCCCAAGTAAGATTCATTCTTTCCCAAGGACATTAGTGTAAAGTGAAACCTAGTTTCATTCAGGATCGTGTAAAAAAAAAAAAAACTGACTTACAAAAAATGTCTTATCTTACTATAACAATGGATTTTTAAGGTGTGTGTGTGTGTGTGTGTGTGTGTGTAGGGGAGTGTAAAGTTCTAATTAGTTGGTTGGTTAGATTTTACAGAATGTCAACCCTTGTTGGGTTATTTTATGCTGAAGACATTTTTGTTTTATTTATTTATTCTTGTTGGTTATTAAAGTTTTTTCAAACTCAATTTTATTTTCTAACCAATTTTTTGTAAACTCATTTTTTATCTATTTTACCCATAGATAGGACCCTAACAGGAATTACCACTCCAGATCAAGGTGGACAAGTAATAGCAATGAAGGGGTACTCCACACACTCCAAAGCTCCAGAATTGGAACCTCACCACTAGATGCAGTTTAATGTCATACCCAGGACAGCCACCGACGTCTAGCACATATATGATAAAAAGGGTCAGGGGTTTGCCATAAGGGCAATAGGATTGGGACAATCATATAGGTGCTAGGGTTTGGTGTGACCAGCCGATTGATCAGAGGGGGTGTCTCTGACTGCCCATCTAGCCTAAGTAAGGGCCAAAGTGTTGCCTGTCATGGACTATTTAGCCCCCAGGATTCCATCTTTAAGCATTACAGGTTGCCATTGATGGTCAACAGGTGATTTTGCCCTTCTGTAGAGGTGCAGTCGGGGAATTCTACTGCACCAGCCGAGTGGGCTGAAATGTTCTAAGTCTAACCAAGAAGAGAATAATGTAACAAACTATTTCATATATTCATCTTGCAATTCAACACACTTCCCACATTGTTTGTTGGTTGGTTGGATTTTACGGCATGTCAACCCTTGTGGGGTTATTTTATGCCAAAGACATTTTTGTTTTATTGATTCTTGAAGTGTATTGAAATTTTTAAAACTAATTATTTTCTATTTAACCCATAGACGAGACCCTAACAGGTAATAGGAAGTTTGGTGCCGTTATAGTATGTGGCCTACCTTTTTGATTCTATTATAGTATGTGGCCTACCTGGTTTGAATGTGTCCTACCTCAGTAAGAGTATATTTATGGATATAAGTAGTAGGCAATTTATTGAAACTAATTATTTTTCACATATATTCAATTTCAAGAAATGCAATTCAATCATAAGCTGTATATAGTAATTAAGAATAATTAAAAAAGAATTTATCTAGAATTTACATGAATCAGAGATCTATTTAATTCTAAAATATTCTAAAATTCTGAAATAGGGTTAGGATTAGGGTTAGCAGTTATTATTATAACCTTATAATATGCTTTTCATGGTATGCCACATACTATAAGAGAGACATGATTTTGTAGGCCACATTCAAAAGGTAGGCCACATGCTATAATAGTACCAACATTTTTGTTTTATTCATTCTTGATGGCTACTCAATTTCTTTTTAAACTAATGATTTTCTATTTAACCCATAGATGGTACCTTAACAGGTAATAGGAAGTTTTTTGTTGTTGACTTGTTAAGTGGTGTTTGTTGTTGAAGGAAAGATTATACGACTTGAACAAGGAAGCTTATTGTCAAGAGATAAAACAAAATAAATACACTTTGGTTGGCTGGATTTTATGGCATGTCAACCCTTGTTGGGTTATTTTATGACTAAAACGTTTTATTTTATTCATTCTTGTTGGGTATTCAATTTTGTTTTCAAACTCAATTTTTTAAACTCATTTTTTGATCTATTTAACATATAGATAGGACCCTAACAGGTACTACCACTCCGGGTCAGAGTGGACCTGGGAGTAATGGCAATGAAGGGGTACTCCACACTCCTTAAAGCTCCTAATTGGAATTTTATCATTAAATACAGTTTAACAATTAAAGTTTAAGAAGCACTACATTTACCCAAAAAGCAGGACAAAGTTTTTTGGTGTTTTGTTTTTTTACTAAACTAAACCAAAAACTCCTCTGATTGAAAAAAAAAAAAAGTCAAAAAGTAAAGAGCAAACACAAAATGCAAAAGAAAAAAACAAAACAAATAGAAATCCATCAGATAAAAAAAAAAAGTAAAAAAAAAAAGTAAGAGTGACCCTCCTAACAAGGAAAAACAAAATATAGAACCCCCAATAAATATGTCAATAAAACCCCGAAACAATACAATCCATCACCATCACCAAGTGGAGAGCAGATAACGGAATACTCAGCCTAATTAAATAACTTGCAAACTTCATTCTGCTTTATATTCAGGTAATCTAGCTAAACTTTGTGCTACACATAGCAATCAATCAATCCAGTCCCCTACTTCCCTTCCCTTCATTAAAGGAAAAAAAAAACAATGTATATAAATCAAATGCTAATTCAAATTCGTCATTTGGTCTGAAGATCATGTAGGCAAGAAACTGTCAGTAATCAGGTGCCGTTGACTCAATGTCCACGCTACCTTAACTTATATAAGTTTGCAGTACAGAGAAAATTTAATAATAGCTTTAAAAATGCATTTGTTTTTTCAGAAATATAACAGGATTCTAAAAATGGGCCCTTTTTTTAGAATTCTGTTATATTAAAAAAAAAATTTTTAAATGCATACTCTTTTTAAAAGTATTATTAAATGTTCTCTGTACTGCATTCTTTTATATATATATATATATATATATATATACACACACACACATACACACACACATATATTGAAAAAGCTTACAATACAATAATGACAGATGTTAATTTTCATATTGAAATATTTTATCACACCTTGAATCCCATGTAGACTTATATAAGAAGGTTCGTTACAGCAGGTGTTTTCTATAGCCTACTGCCAATTCTCTATTTTACAAAGACAAGCTGTAACCAATTTGAAGAACACCCACACACACCTTGAGATGAACAACATTTACTGGTGATAACTCATTGAAGTTGCTCAAATTATTCCCAAATGAAATAAAAGTAAAATTACTTTTAACATGATAGAATCAAAAGCAGAGATCCTTGTTTAATTGCATAAAAAGTCACAGATGACAAATACAACAGGGAATTATTGGCATTTGTCACATATATATGAGATATGTCAGAAAAATTCCAGTATAGCAGAATATGTATTCCGAACATCATTAGATACCATAAAAGAAAAAGGTTTCACACTAAGAAAGGCAAGAAGCAGACCTTTAGGGACCCCTTTTGCGATCTTGTTTCATAAAGACATTTTTTTCATTTACACTGCCAAAATCTGGTTGTTTGTTAGGGGTTAGAAAAAATATCTAAAAATCATCTGTTAACAACAACCGGATTTTGGCGGTGTAAATGAAAAAGAATTCCTTATGAAACGAGATCGCAAAAGGGGTGCCTAAAGGTCATATGGTCCAATTACTTTTAACATTGTTATATCCAGAGATGTAGGAAATACAAAATGATAATAAAAACAGTGAAATATGTTTAACATATAACAATATTTGTTTTTTTTATTCTCACTGACAGGGAATACAGTGGGATGGTTTTGGATACAATTCAACTGTGTGTATATCATGTGCATGTACGTCACACGGGCCGTCCTTTGTGTTGTCGTGTGTGTTCATCACATGGGGCCAGTCCTTTGTCTGCTGACTCTCTGCTTGTCAGTCTTTATTTAACACAGGGTAGAAAATTCTTCTACCCTAAAAATGACTTAATTAGCCCAACCGTGCTGATGCAGGTAGTCACTAGTTCAAGTGTGCTGAGGCACATCTGTACAGTCCAAAACCGCAGTCCAAAGTAACATAGCAGAATTCTACTTTCCGGGTTCCTGTCAGTCCCTTACTAATCAAAGGGGAGCAACTCTGTTTTTGTTAGGTTTACCTAACAAACATGATAGAATCAAAAGCAGAGATCCTTGTTTAATTGCATAAAAAGTCACAGATGACAAAAGCAACAGGGAATTGTTGGCATTTGTCACATATATACAAGATATGTCAGAAAAGTTCCAGTATATCAGAAAACTTCAATGTGAGGGGCACCGTCCACTGCGAGTTCTTGCCACAGGGCCACACAATCAACCAGCATGTCTACAAAGAGATACTGTGGCATTTGCTTCATTCAGTGCATGAGAAGAGGCAAGAGATGTGGCAGGACAACTCACGGATGCTTCACCATGACAATGCACCTGCCCACACTGCCCTGAGTATCCGAGAGTTCCTGGGCCCAGAAGAACATCACTGTGCTGGAGCAACCTCCCTACTCGCCTTGTCTGGTTCCATGGGATTTTTTCCTTTTCCCCAAGCTCAAGGGGGTCAATCAAGGGAACCCATTTTGAGGATTTGCACGACATCAAAAAGGCTGTGACGACAGAACTACGGAGAATCCCTGAAGAATCCTTCCAGGAGTGCATGCAAGTGTGGCAGAGAATGATGGGAAAGTACATTAGACTCCAGGGGGATAACTTTGAAGGGGATAACTTGTAGTTTGAAGTTTGGATTGGAAATAAATGGAACTTTTCTAACAAACCTCATATGTAGGAAATGGACTTGCCGATCTGTGTTCAAATCCTGGACGAGGCTGTTTGCGTTTCACATAGTGTTAATACCTTTGGGATAGGTATGCATCCAACCACTCTTCCTCCAGTTATGGGTAAATAGTAAGGGAGACTGGGCTCTTTAACCTTAACGCTTTGCTTAAGAAATTGACCCTGTGTCCCATCCTGCTCATGTTGACGGGTTGGTATATATATATATCTATTATTATACTAAAGCTGAGTTTATCAACCTTCGCCAGATAAGGATTTTTTTCTATTTATGTTATGGACACAATATTTATACTTAGATATTCCTTGGTTTTAGCACTACAAAGTGTTTGAAAAAAAATTCAGTTTAATTGGTTTTAATTAGGCGTAATTAGCAATTAAGTCAACAACCGACCAATTCCTGTCTAAATTAGACCTGACTCTCTTCCCCTCTCCCTCTATATAGAGTTACCATGAATGGGCGAGTTAATGTGAGTAGTCGAATTAACCGGAGTTGGAGGGCCCACTGCCTGTTAAAACCAGCAGGCAAACACCCTCCTCAGCACCTCCTAACTCTAGGTAGATTCGCCCCTCCCTTTCTCCAGACCACATAGAAATTTTGGTTTGTTTTAACAAAACAAAAGTATCTTTTTATGGCATGATTTCAATTTTAGTTGAGCGTAAATTTTACGAAATTGAAATCATGCTTTAAAATAGATTTTTTAAATTACTTTAATTATTAATTCATAGAGTATTAAACTTACTTCAAAAAATATTTCATGTTGGGTAAAAAAAATAGTTATATATTTAAATATTATGGAATTCAAATGAGTAAACATTGACTACTCCCACTGTTTAAGTGAAAGTTTTCTTCGGGCTTAAAAGTTTGTTTTAGTTAAAACTAAAACAAACTAGACTGACTTCTGATTTAGGTCGGTAAAATTAAAACGGAAAGTTTTTTGCTGGTACCAAATGACAGTTTAACTACAGTCTATGAATTAACATTTTGAGAATTGGGTTACGGTTTTAGGGGATTAAGGTTGTTTTTAATTACGTATTGCTTAAAAAAATAAACAACAAAAAACGCAAATTACTATACATTTAATGTTGAAAAATATTTTTTAAACTAAGTTTAATTGAAATTATACATTGCTATATTAACACAAACAACTGTCTCAATAATAGATTCAATAATTAATTTCAATGGTTAATTAGATGTATAGTAATTTGGGTTTTTTGTTGTTTATTTTTTAAAGCAATACGTAATTAAAAACAACCTTAATCCCCTAAAACCGTAACCCAATTCGCAAAATGTTAATTCATAGAATGTAGGACTGACTTCTGACTTAGGTTGGAAAATTAAAACGGAAAATCTTTTGCTGGTACCCAATGACAGTTTAACTACAGTCTATGAATTAACATTTTGCGAATTGGGTTACGGTTTTAGGGGATTATGGTTGTTTTTAATTATGTATGGCTTTAAAAAAAATAAACTCTGTCTTTAGTCTTTTTATTTATGCAGAAAATAGTATCAATCAAATATATACCACTCCGATATTACAGTCTGAATAATACAAATAATTGTAATCTTTGCAGAGTTCCGTCATGGCCTCTTGCCTCAAAACATGCTGGCCGGTGACTGCTGAAAAAACAAAAAAACAACAAAAAAACATCCGCTACGATTGAAGTCCGTAGCGGAAGTGGCGTGAAAAACAAAAACAACTAGGGTCTAGGGTTTAGGATTTGGAGTTGGGATTTAGGTTTAGTTTAATGGAAAATAAATAAATAATTTGGGGTCTGTTTTTTCTGAGTCACCCTGTATACAGTGTGACCCAGAAAAAAAAGAACTTTGTAATAAAACAGTTAATTCTAACTAGGGGGGTTTAGGGTTAGGGTTGGGTTTTCAGTGGAAAATGCCCTAAGTGGGTTCTTTTTTTTTTTTTTTTTTCAAGTGATACCGCATCGGATGCAGGAAGCCAGGGCGGAACTCCGCAAAGATTACCATTATTTGTATTATTCAGACTATTGTCCTCGTCTTCATTGTTATCTGTACAAAGTTTCGGCTGATATGCCCTCCGGCCTTCTTCAGTTCTTCGGGAACATTCTTGTAATTGGGAGCCATCACGGAACTTTGAACCCAACCCTTTATTAGGTCCATGGAGGTATCCTGTTCTCATTCCACTAACCATAGCTGGGGTACAGGTGTTAAGCTGTGTTAATTATTATTCTATGTTACTGCTGTCCCTAACCAGGATTGAACCTGCAGTCTAGAGATAACTGGCATTTAGAACTGTCTTAATCTAACTCCTTTATCTACTAGGATATGTGTTCAATTGGACAATCCAGTGTGAATTTTTTCAATTGCAAAAGTTACAATTTATTTTGTAAAAACGGATTTTAAGTAGCCTCTTGGCAGGCATCTTGATCAAAATGGACGAAGAAAACGTTTTAAATATATCAAAAATAAATTATATGTGTAATATTATTTTGCTTTTTTACTGATGCTCATTATGTTACTACTTTTCGACTTAGACAAAAATTTGACCTTAAATAATCAATTTAATAAATTTTATTTCGTTTTTAAAAATGAAAAGCAGATGATATTTTGGCAGATCCTACTCTTTTCCCTAATCATCTAGTGAGAGCTTAATGGGTGACCCACCAGTCACGTTTTGTCTAGTATATATATATATATATATATATATATATATATATATATATATATGAAGATAACAAGATCAATGTTACAATTTCTAAGAAGATCTCGAATAAGACATTCAATTACTCTACAGTATTCAATATACTATAATCCTGTGAAAATATGGACAGGCATAATATTTAAAATTAGCAAGGTCTGTGGATATACCACAGTATGATAATTTAATTATTACAACATTTGATAGGCTTGCTTAAGAGATATTGCTAAATAGTTCAATATGTAAAAAGTATAAATTTCTTAATTGAACTGTCTCTTACTCTTTTTTTCTTTCTTTCCTTCTTTTCATCTTTTTGTTAGGTTCAATTGAAACAGATTAGCATTATCGTTTTCGTGCTCAACCTATCTTTCTCCTAGTCTCTTTCTCTATGTAGCATGTCTTTTTTCTTCCTTTTCTTTCGATAAAAACGGAATGGTTCATTATTTAGCTGAGGTCAAGACTCTCATAAGAATTATGAATTCAGTAGATAAGCAACACCAGACAATCAGGATTTACATTTTTGCATTTCATCTTGGATGATTTGGGTTGTCTCATTTTTAACCCGAGAGTGTTGCAAGATGATAACAGTCATACTTTTAAGGAACACGAGTATTGACATATAGATTAAGTTTTTTGTTTCTTTATTTAATGACATATCAACTATCAGGAGTTATTTAATGCCAAAACCATCCTGGTAGGTAATACTGCCCTTGGGCGGGGTCCAATGGCTTCGGCCCTGGACCACAGAAGTTAACAATGTTAATCCCAGGAGGTCATCGCCCCAGGCAACACCTGGCCCCTCTATTTAAAAGGGCAGGGCTGGGTTTATTGCCTGGTACCTGAGGCGCACCACTTGAGGGAGAATACCGACATGATTAATATATTTTTTGTACCCACCTCCCATGAGCTTCGGTTCGTGGGTGGTCCCACATTAATAGGGCCTTGTGCCAGACCGATATACGTGGGATGCATGGTAAATACAATATTTAACCCATAGCTGGGCAGATAGGAGGTTCATACCTTTCCCAAGGGTACTAGTCCAAAAGTGATAATAACTTGACTCGAGTTACAACTTGCTTACTACAATGTTGTAGTCCAGCACATTAGCCACTAAACCAGAGGCAAGCCCCTTAAAATTAAGTGTATAGTCCATGACTTGCAATACTCCACTTTGGCCCTTTCTTGGGCTAGATGGGCGGTCGGAGAGCCCCCCTCCGATCAATCGGCTGGTCACGTCAAGCCCTAGCACCTATATGATTTTCCCAACCCTATTGACTTTATGGCAAGCCCCAAACATTTTTATCATATGGGTGCTAGAAGGTGGTGACTGAGGGTCTACATGTCCTGGGAATGACATTAAACTCTATCTGATGGTGAGGTTCCAGTTTTGGAGGTTTGGAGAATGTGGAGCACCCCTTCATCACCATTGCTCCCTGGTCCACTCTGACCCGGAGTGGTAGTACCTGTTAGGGTTCCATCTATGGGTTGAATAGAAAAACATGAGTTTATAAACAAAATTTGATTATCCATTAAGAATGTATTTATTTCAAAACTTTGTCGGCATTAAATGACCCACTGAGGTTGATATGCCGTAAAATAAACCGATAAACAGATTGAAAATTAAAAATGTGAAAAGATAGACAAAGAACTTGCAAGAAAATGGAAAAGGCTGTGGAACATGAAAGTGATACCAATGGTAGTTGGTGCACTAGGAATGGCTTGGATAAAAGACTGGTGGAATTGGAAATCAGCCAAAGAATAGAGACCAGCCAGCACATAGAATTGTTAAGATTTGCTAGAATACTCAGAAGAGTCTTGGAGACTTGCTGTCACTCAAACTCCAGTGAAAGACCACTACCTGATGCTGGCATGAAAAACTTGCAATAAATAATAATAATAATAATAATAATAATAGGAAGAATTGAGACCATCCAGACAGCAGCATTGTTGAGATTGGCAACAATACTCAGAAGAAACTTGGAGACCTGAGGAGACTTGTTGTAAATCAGACTCCAGTGAAGGACCATCAGCTAATGCTGGTGTGAAAAACTCACAAGAAGTGAAATAATAATAATAATAATGGTTTGGAAAAGAGTCTGGATGAGTTGGAAATCAGAAGAAGAAATGAGATCATCTAAACAAAAGCATTGTTAAAATCAGCTAGAATATTCAGAAGAGTCCTGGAGACTTGCTGTCACTCAGTTTCCAGTGAACCACCAGCTAAGGCAGGTGTGAAGAACTCTCATAGAGTCACATAATAGTATTATTATTGATATTATAATATATTATATCTTATATTAATATCATAAGAGTTCATAAGAGTCTTATTTTTCATAATCAGGTTTTATTATTGTTATAATCAACTTTTATATTTATATATGTCGTCAGTGACACAATCTGGTTGCACTAAAGAATAACAAGAAATTGTTATAATAGTCGGCATTATTCGATGCCACTCCCAAAGGAAATGATTAATTCAGTAGTCTACAGTTGAATTATCTTCTGGGTATATATATATATATATATATATATATATGAATGAATGAATGAATAAAAGGTTTAGCCTTTTTTTATTATCATTAGAACAATTATTTCCACCATTTGGTTTCTTGCTCTGTGGCAGTCTTCAATTGTTTTTCAAAAACAATTTCATTGCCTGAAGACTGCCACAGAGCAAGAAACCAAATGGTGGCAATAATTGTTCTAATGACAATAAAAAAAAAAAAAAGCTAAACCTTTTATTTATTCATTCATTTATCTATTAATGCTCTATCACAGATAGATTGAGTACTCTTCTAATAACACTGTACATTGGATTACTACTGCTTCTTCAAGTATAATAGGGCAACCATACACATTAATATATATACTAACCCCTCTGCATGAGCAGAAGGTGACATAAAGTCAATTTCTTAAATGGAGTTTACAGGGGTTTGAATTCAGAGTTTTCCTTCTCTTAAACTAGTTGTTTAAACAAGGCTAATGAACCCAGTCTGCACTACTATCGATTCATAGGGGGGGGGTGCAGAGGAGAACCAATGCAGTCATGCCTTTCCCAAGAGTATTAGTATAAAGGGAAATGCAAACCGCCTTGTTCTGGATTTGAACTTTGGTTGTCAATTTCATTTCTTATGACAAATAACCGTTACACTAAATGTGCCTGTCTCTAATCCCATATTAAATAAACTTTCAAGAAGGATTTCTTAAGCAATAAACATTGAGTTAGTTTTCCTTGAACACAAACTCACTACAGTAGCTTAACTTGCTGACCACTATTTTACACAGAGTTAACCTGAATTTACTTTTTTATACAAAAGTAAATTCAAGTTAACTCAGTTTAAAATAGTGGTCTGAGTTTGATTCACACTGGGTGGCCTACACTTTTGTAGATAATTTTTAATAGATTTTCATAATTATATTACATGAGATTACACTTTTAAATGGAAAACAGAGATGCTGATAGGTATGTGTCCTCCGTCCCTGACACACAAAAGTATGACTGGTCGCACCCCATAACCAACAGATGGTTCTATTGGGGAGGAGTGTCACTCCTCTGTAGAGGTGCAGTGAGTGTATTCTAACACTCCAGCCAACAAGGCGTCTAAGTTATTGTATTGAATTTAGAATGTTAAAGTCATGTGCTGTTAGGCAGAAATGTTGTTCAACTGGGTTTTAATTATGGTTCAATAATCTTTTTCTGGGTTTAGAGTTGTTTATTCTTAAATTGTCAAGTCATTCCAATTCCCTTTTATATTGTTTGGTAAAGAATGTTTCTATTATTACAGTCTTATTTTTGATTGACTTTATCATTACATAGAACAAGTAAATGTTATTAGTGTATTGGTTAAATCAAACTTAACGGACCTAAATTCCACCATCATATGTCACCCCACAGAAAGACCAAAAATCAGGGAATTAACCAAATATAATGAAATTTTTAGTGTTGATATATTAATGAATAAAAGATATAATGCACCAGTTATTTTATTTGAAAACTTGTACATATTTTCAGGTCATTTAACTTTGAACCACATATCTTTCAGGCATAACACAGATTCTTAAAGATACGTTGTTCAAAGTTAAATGACCTGAAAAAATGTAAAAGTTTTTAAATAAAATAACTAGTGCATAATACCTTTTATTCATTAATATATCAACACTAAAAATTTCATTAAATTTGGTAAATTCCCTGATTTTTTATTGCTTCCAATCATAACACTAAGATTTTTAAGTTTAGAAATATCTCTTTTAATTCAGGTTTTATTTTAAGGATTTCTCAGCGATTCTTAATTATTTAAGCTGATAGATTAGTTTTAACAGCATTTCAACCTGTTTAGGGTTATTTTATGTCTACAGGTTAGGGAATTGCATTCATTGTATGTTTATATTCACATTTGTATAATTTCTTCAGATTTTTTTTTTTTTTTTTAAATATGAACAATTTTTAAACAGATCTAATAATAGTCATAAATAGGACTAACAGGTACAACTACTCAGAGTCAAAGTGGACCTGGGAGTAATGTATGGTAATGGATGAAGGGTATTATTGAATGTTGTTACTATAAATCCTCATCATCAAGTGGTGTTGACAGCATGGATTCCTTGACTCTCTCTTGCTAATCATCCCTATTAGTCATCACACCTGGCAAGTCCTCAGCACAGCATCCAGTTGTATGTAAGTTTTTGTTGGTCCATTAACACTAGTGCAGAGATGCTAATAGGTATACGTCCTGCGTCCCTGACACACAAAAAACTAAAAGGACGTAGTAAAATCATATCCATGCATCCCAGTGTTTTCCTTTTTTCTTCCCTCATCATTTCAACTGTAAATACATTTCAAAAATAAAAATTACAAATTCTTTTAAAATATTTTTAGTTCACCTGAATTCTAAGATTCATATATTTAAATATCCGTGAAAAATTCGATTTTCACGCATAAAAAAAAAATTGTCTAATTTATTTCACGCAGAAAAAAAATATACTTAAGCACACAAAAGATTGAAAATCTCTTAAAAATTAATTTCTAAAAAAAAAAAATTCTTCTTTTTTTTTTTGACAATTTAATAGAATATAGTACATACCAATTAAAAAAGCAAAAAAAAGTTTTCAAATAATAATATTATGACATTTTTTGCACTTTTTATTTCCGATTTCATTAATTTTTCCTAAAAAAAAAAAAAATACTGCATTGCATGTTATACAATTTCTTTGATATAGTAATTCAGACTCTTATCTTTATAGAAAAAAAGTAAAAAAGTTTTCTGACGGGTCATATTTTTTTTATTATTCAAGATGGCCTAAACTGATCACGTGACCGTTTTGGTGATACTTATTAGTACTTAGTAAGTATCACGTCGGATTTCCTAAATTTGGGGACTAATTTAATATTTAAAATGTATTAAAAATCAATTACATGTGTTAATGTAATATTATTTAGCAAAACTTTGACCTTAAATAATCAATTCAATTAATCTTAATTCGTTTTTCAAATGAAAATCAGCGGCTAAATTGTTTTAACAATAGTAGTTTTTAATAAGATGGCCTGGTAACAAAAACAACTAATAAACATACACAGAATAATTAATGACCCTTTTTACATTCATTTTTTATTACAGATAAAAAGAGATCGGATTTTCCTGGCTAGTGAGAAATATTTTCGACCGATGAAAATGTGTAATTAAACTCAGCTCACCAAATAAACACATTTTCTAGGTTGATGGTGTAGAAAATATAACCTACTTAAAATAGAACTAATTTACTGAAGATAGACCTTTTCATACATCACTTGCATATTTATCTATTTATTTATTTTAAATATGACATGAATGTTAGAATCCTCACGGATAGTAGCGCCAGAAATTGCTCATCTCCCACGACACTTGCCTTAACCCGATCTTCCTCACCCCTAGTGTAACCTGGTGGAGACGGCACCCCTGGAGCTGAGAGTTATGTCCCCAGATGACCCCAAGGCTCGAAGGGTCAGAATTAGTCCCACTACAAACCCAACTACTAACAACATACCTTACGGTAGAAAAGAGCTAAACATTCAATAAGGATTCATAAGAAAAGTGGGGAGGGAGACTAAAATAAATTTACTTATCAATTCAGTCACACTAATTTTATAATTTTAAATACAAACAACGAGAAAAAAAAGTATTTCTTTTCCTGTTCAATGAAGTTTTATGAACATAAAACTTCCTACGGTTACATTGGATTTTTTTTTACTATAAACACGAATTCACTGTAAATAATAATAATAATAATAATAATAATAATAAATGTGGAGACCTGAAGAGACTTGCTGTCACTCAGTCTCCAGTGAACCACCGACTACGGCAGGTGTGAAAAACTCGAATGGAGTGTAATAATATTTTTTTTTTTATTAATAGTACTACTTTTCGACTAGAACAAAATTTTGACCATAAATAATCAATTTAATTAATCTTAATTCGTTTTTAAAATGAAAATCGGCGCCTAAATTGTTGGTACCTATATTTAATAATAAGATTTTCATTGCAGGTAAGTTAAGGCATTTTATGCCACACACCTGGAGAAGGTGCGTCAATAAATAGTTTCAATTTAATTTTAAAACTCAATTTGATCCAGTTTTACAATAAACAAAAGTTTCTTCTAAGACTTAAGAAAATTTAGAAAAAAAAAAACAACAATACGGAACAACTTAGACAAAACTTTGAAAAATGTAAACCTTTTTTAATACAATTCGCTTGAGTCTCTATAAAAATTAGGGAAGTTACATTTTTCAAGAATTGACACACCCTTAAAATAAAAATAAAAACATCAATAAAAATGTTTAAATCTCTAGTTTTTAAAAAGGGAAAAAAAATATTAAAAAATTCATTGAAATTTGGTCATCAATGAAAAATGTATTGATTGAATCAGTTTTTTTTTTTTTTTTTAGTTACATATTTATTATTGGGGAGTCGATAGCAAAAAGTACAAGAAAAATGTGGAGAAATTTATGACGGACCCCACTGGTAATTCAAGGAGATAAAAAAAAAGGTTTTACGATATTTCGAATATGAAAATGATAATACAGCGTGTATTATCATTTTCAATTATCAATTCTATACATTACAAATGTAATTGTGTATTAAATACACAATTGCATTTGTAAATGTATAGAATTGAAAATCATTTTCTCAAATCAAAGGAATTTTTCATTTACAAAAAAAGAAAAAAAAAAGGTCAAAAGAAAAAGACGAACGGGAATAAATATAAAAACAATACAGAAAATAATTCATATTTGTTCTTTTCATGTTTGCAAAAAAACTTATGTTTTATAATAAAACTCAAGTTTTTGAATAAAATAGAATAAAATATTCAAATAGATAAAAAAAAAATCAAGGTAATATCAAAACATACATTTACGCCAATTATTTTATTAAATATAATAATGGACGTAACTGATAAAAATAATTGACATAACGTAAATGTATGTTTATTGTTTTAATATTACCTTGATTTTTTTTTCAATTGGGTGGGTTAAATTTATTTTGTAAACAGTGTTTACAAAATTAAATCCGTGTTTACTAAACACGGATTTTAAGTCATCTTTAGACAGCGTTTATGGCCATATTGAACAAAACTGACCGCAAAAATCGTTTTAAATGTATTAAAAATTTTTTTTTTTTTTTTTTACTAATGCTCATTATGTTACTACTTTTTGGCTTAGACAAAAAAAATGGCCTTAAATAATCGATTTGATTAATTTTAATTCATTTTTAAAATGAAAAGCAGACGAAAAATTGGGTATACCTAATATATAATATATGACTTGCACATTATCGATAAGAACTTACATAATGTTATTGTATTTAGGTTAAAATAAGAACCTGTGATAGTTGAGATAAAGTTTGTTTTTTATTATTATTAACTTATTTTTTATAGTTGATAAAAAATAAGTTGTGACTTTTCTACAATAGTGACATAGTTTATTTTTTTTTTACTTCCTTGTTCTTGAAGTGTTAAAACAAATCTTTTTTTTTTTTTTTTTTTTTTTTCACAAAATTTTTTCAAAATCTCGACGCAATAATCAATGAAATTAAATTTTAAATAAGATAAAGGATAAAACAAAAATTAACGAATTATCTTTAGGGAATTCAAAAACGAATTTACTTCAAATGTGTCAAATCAGGAAGTAATATTTACAACTTAAAAGAAAAAAAGAGGGAAAAATCCATTAAAACAATTTTTTAAAAAGAGAGAAGTATTTATTTTTTTATAGAATAAAATCTGTTAAAATAGATGATTTTTGTATAAATCTAGAGAAATCATTTTCATTTAAAAAAAAGAAAATGATCGACTGAAGAAATATTCCCAATCTATTCATCCATATTTTAGGAAAAAAAAAATACAATGCACAATACTTTAAAAAAATGATTGTTGAATTTAGAAAAATAAAGTATTGACCGCTAAACACATTTATACAATCACATACACATTTTTAGAATTAAATAAAAATGATTTTGAAATATTAATCATTTACTAATCTAACGAATATCAAAAATGTTCAATTCATTAAGTTGGTCTCCTAAGATTTTATTCACTTAAAATATTTAAGTTTATACAAATTGATTTTACTTTAACTTTATTCTTTTTAACTCTGAATTTCTTTAAAAAAAATTTTCATAATTCATAAAAAAGATTATTTCGGCTCCTGACAGAAAGACTTATCATTTTTGTCAAATTAATCAAATTATAAAAAGTTAAACTACAGGTGTTGTCTGTAAAAGTTCAAGAGTCCCAGATGATAGGTTTCAAGTTGGAAATGTTTACTCATTAAAGCTTAAAAAATAAACAAAAAAAAACAAATGATTTTTACATTTATACAATAAATTTAAATTTCATATTATTTTAGTAATATATTATAACTGTTATAATCTTCTTAATCCAGTGTGAATTATTTTTTTTTTTTAAAGTTTACTAATCGACAAGACAAATGACAGGTGTAATGTTGTCAAAAAGATTTTTTAGGAGTTTTTTAATTTTTTTTTTATTAATCAATCAAAATAGATGAATGAAAAATGATTACATACCGAACAAGTTGTATTTTCCGACTTCACCGTAGTAAGAAAAATTGATAAACCAACAAAAAGGATTTGTTTATAAAAATCACCGGCCATGATTGTTGGACAGAGGAATTTTGATGTTCCTCTTTTCAGGTAAATTCACAGGTAGATAAAATGAAATTTTAAATTGTTGCTTGTTAAGAGGAGGAGGAGGAAGTTAAAGAAGAATTAATAATACTGAAAGAAAACACTGACTTCGGCGAATTTCTAGAGAGATAAAGTGGGTAGTAACAATTTGAATTTAAGAAAAAAAAAAAACAATTTTACAAGGTAAGAAAAGAGACGCAGAAGAAATAATTTTGATATGAAAAAATTGAAGAAAAATGATGGGACGATTTCCTATGACTAAATGTTAAGTTTTAGAGAAACTTTTTAAAGAAAAAAAAGGGGGGGTTAAAAGAAAATTAAAAGTTATATATAAAAAAAAAAGAAAAGTTTTATAAAATATTTAAAACGTTTGTCGCAATGATTAATTTTCTTAAAAAACAAATCCACTGAAAAGTGAAAGAGAGAGAGCGATAATTATTTAGACGACCGCGCATTCAGCCATAACAACTGATTGTCGCCTCTCCTCCTTCTTCAATTTAATAATCTTTTCTTCTTCTCGGGTGGCTCTCCAAGCAAGCAACAGTTTCCCCACGTTTGTTTACAAACATATTGTAGATAATAACCGAGAGAAACCGATTATTTAGTATGATACAATCATCCCAGACGATGTAACTTCCTAACTTTCTTATCGAAAAAGTAAAATCAAGTAAACGACAACAGGTGTGTAACTAAGTGAACCCACTCAGGTGAATTAACGCTAACTTTCATGAAACATTAAAAAGTCGTTGTAGATTAGCAGAAAAACTGCCAAATAAAATAAGAATTAAACCTAAGATGTATTGTATTTTCTCATGTTTGGAGAAAAAAAAACGTCACAAAACTCCCAACCGAATAGACAAAAACAAACAAACAAAATAAAACTAATAACTTTACAAAACCGGAAGTACAATAGGTTGGACAGGACGAAACCGGGTTACTGTCTTATATATTTCGTATTGTTTATATTAAAGTTAAAACTGATTTGACTTTGATATCCGGTTACTTCACCGTCCCCCACCCCTAACCCCAATGAGATAGAGGTGTCATTTAAAAACGCAACGCCATAAGTAAAGTGTCGATATTCATGACAGGTGATATCTAAGGACAACTCATTTAGGATTTTTATTTTTTCTTTCTTTATAATTACACTGCTTTGTACATTTTACTACTACTACTACTACTACTACAAATGACATAATCGTTGTATTATTTGTGATTCATCTGTTTTTATTTCCCATTAAGAGAAGGTCAATTTTACGTTGTTTAATGAAGGCGAAATGAAAGTCTTGTCAGTTTTAGGTCGACATAAACAATTTTGGATTTTTCGGACAATTGTACTCATTATCATATACACAACGTTTCAGCCGATGTACTCTCTGGCCTTCTTCAGGTGTTTCTTGTCGAACTCTGAAATCTCGAACTTGGGAACCTTCTCTTCAAACTCGGGAACCTTCTTGTCGAAACATTATGTATATAACAATAAAGATGAGGACAATAGTCCAAAAAATACAAATTATCAAACCTCATCTAAAAAAATCAGACAAATAAAAAACTATCATTTTTTCAATTTTTTATTTTGTGTTTCAAGCCAATTGAAATACCGCCCTGTCGTCTGTGGCTATAGAATACGGTGACGGCACCTCTGTAGATGGGTAAGAACCCCCACTCCATTGGGGCCACCTGTTGGCAGTGGGTGGCGACCCATGATACTTAAGGACGGAATCCTGGTGCCGAAGATGTCCATGGCTTGCAACACTACACTTTGGTCGTTACTTGGGCTAGACGGGCGATCGGAGAGCCCAAACCCCCATGCGGCCACTTGTTGGCCGTGGGTGGCGACCCGTTAGGCTTAAGGACGGAATCCTAGTGGTTGAGCAGTCAATGACATACTTTGGCCCTTACTTAAACTAGACAGGCGATCGGAGAAGCGCCCTCTTATCAATCGGCTGGTCACGTCAAACCCTAGTACCTATATGATTGCCCTTATGGCAACCCTCAGCCCCTTTTATCTTATGTGCTAGAAGGCGGCGGCTAAGGGTCTTCCTGTCATGGGATTGATGTTAAACAACATCTAATGGTGAAGATCAAATTCTTGAACTCTGGGGAATGTGGAGTACCCTTTCATCGCCATTGCTCCCAGGTCCATTCTGACCCTGAGTGGCAGTACCTGTTAGGGTCCCATCCATGGGTTAAATAGATTTAAAAAATAATCTAAAAATGTGTTAAAATGAGTTTGCCAAAAATTGAATACCCAACAAATCATCATTGGCATAAAATAACCCAACAAGGGTTGACATGCCGTAAAATCTAATCAACCAACCAACCCACACACCAACCAAATGAAATGAAAACTAACCTATTCATTTTTGAAGGTAGGTATTTACCCAAACCATTCGCCACGGGTAGGATGTGACACAAGGTCGCAAGTATGTGGCATCCAGTGAGAATCGAACCCGCTGTTCAACAGTAACGGATCTGAGAGACTAACTTGCTAACCATTACATCACCATGGGACACTCTCATTTGTTTTGGATTTTTGTGATTAGACTATTGCCATTGTGGGGTTGCAAGAGGTTTTGTGTTTTAGGTTAAAAATGTAGTAGTGGTTATTCCTTGTGCGTATTCCTAGGGTTTGCTTTTAACCACATCTTATTTGGTGGTCGCGCTGAAAAGGAATTCAGAGAAAGAAAGAAGAGACGAAGACAAAAGGTAGTTTTATGGTTTAGGATTTATTCACCGGTCATAGCCACCACGCGACAAGGAAATATCTCCCTGGCCAGTAGTAGTGTCTAGTCACAGTTGAGGTCTGAACTCGAATAGCCGAGAGATTCTCTTGGGGGTCGGAAATAGGTCCTTTTCCCAGCACATGCTCGGAGGGTTCTTCCGGTGAAGGCTCATGGAGTTTGTTAATTTTTTTAAATTTGAATTTGACGCCCCTTATGTTGGGGGCGCAACATTTTTTTTCAAGTTGGTCTTATAGTTTTCAAATTACAGTATAAATAATGAGATAAAAGACCGAAGTTATGAATAGAAACAAAAAAAAAATTGACGGTGGCTTTTCTATGAGAATAAATAAGTACCGACAATCGAAAAATAAAATGTAAAAAAATAATAGATAATTAATTTTTTGGAGATTTCTTTTTTACTCATTTCGATAATTATTTAATTGGCTATTATCTTATAAAAGAAAAAAATTATACGTCGATATTTTTTCTGCTTAAAAAGGAGGGGGGGTACATTTTCAATAGAGTTTTTCTTCAAAAAGTATACTTTGATGTAATAAAATAAGGTTTGCATTAAATAGATATTTATTTCTAGAATCTAAAAATATAACATTTTAAACTTAACATCAGGATTTTCACATTTTAAATGAATTTTATATATTAATTTTTCATAGCAAAAATACTAAATTAAAGTTTTGAAATAAAATAACTGATGCATTATAAAAGTCATTAATTGATAAATCAATAGTGAAAATTTCATTAAAATGGGATAATTACCTGATTTTTGGTAAAAATTTTTGCAATCGCGAATGTTACGTTAAAATTGTAAACAAGCGCCTAAAACCATTGAAAAAGCGACAAAATGGCGGATCGCGTCGAAATTGACCCAAACAAATCGTTTTAAATCTATTAAAAATAAACTGCATATGTAATGTATTTTTCTTTTTTTAATGATGGTCATTATGTTACTACTGATCATTTTAGACAAAAATTTGACCTTAAATAATAGATTTAATTAAATTTAATTTGTTTTTAAAAAACCTAGCAGCCGACAAAATTGGGTATGCCTAGTGTATAAAGAAGATACATAAATGTATTATAAAGAGAGTAGGACGTAGGCTTTCGTCGTAAAGTGTTGATGGAGAATCCATGAAGTAATGTCACTTACTTAAGCTGGGGTGAAGCCCCCCCCCCATCGCCACATACAAGGTATAGACGCAAATGTCTAACCCATATGTTCTATTTGCTGTCCCGGGGAAAAGAGAAGTCAAACTGCCCGCTTTCTTGATTAAATAGTCAGGAAACCTGGCGGCAAAAACCATGAAACAAGGGAAGTTCACTCTTCCAGACCAAACAGGGACAGTCAATCGCTACATTGGTTTTTATTAATTCCATTTTGTACTGACCATTAATTACTGCGCTCTATAGAATCTTAAGCGGAAATGGGTAAGGGAATTACAGCTCAGTTAACTGGCTACCCGCCCTCGGGGCGGGGTCTAATGGCTTCGACCCATGGTTAATTATGAGCTTCGGTTCGTGAGTGGTCCCACATTAAAAAAGACCTTGTGTCACACCTGCATACGTGGGATTCAAGGTAACTAATTATCGTTGGTTAGATAGGCGACACGGTAAGAATTTGTGTCCATTTCTTACTTGAAATATATTTGCTGTTATCCTTTATTGAATGTACAGTTTCACGATGATTATTGAAATAAACTTGATAACATCAGTATGAAACGTTCAGCGTTCTTTGTACGCAAAACAGCGACAGTTTAAAATGCCTGAGAAGACTTTTGAGTCTGTGTACTGACCGTATTACAATACGCATGCATGAACCGGATAAGGCTTTATGTGTGTTTAAGCTTTGGTTATTTGATACGTATTCACTGGTTTCTTTTCTTAAACCTCATTATATGTAGTTCTTCCTTCTTTTGGTCGTCGAGCTGTAAAGTATTAAGGAAGAGAAAAGGAGACAATATCGGAAAACGATAGTACAATTATCTTCTCCTGCCGCTAGGGGCGAATCACCAACATACGATGTTGGCGGCAAAATCAAACCCATCACTTATCTGAAGGCTGTTGACCCGAGGAGTCACTTTAACAAGGGCTCCAGCCACCGCTCACTTCAAAGGGTCGTTAACCAGGCGAATCGCTAAAAAAAGCACTTCCTAACACTTTTACTTTTCGAACAAGATCCGACCAGGAGAGACGCGTTTTTAGCAGCACTCCAAAACCACAGCGAGTAGAATCACTTTCTTGCGCCACTTCACTAACGAACTGTTAATTTGACCTCTCAAGATAAGTCTGATAGCAAATGCCAACAATTTGCAGCCATTTTTGTATCTTTGTTTAATACATGTGTATAATTTCCAGTTGTGTTGTTTGTCTTCTTTCATCCGTAACAATTGCCGACCACCGGGAGACTTAAGAGCTCCCTTCGACTCCCGTAATTCCTCTTAACAAAGACAAAATATACTTTTAAGGTTTAGACTTTATTTCTAGGTTCATAGCTATTTCTTGGAGAGGACATTTCCCCTGAGTCAGTCAATTGCGTGTGTTCCCATTAAAGGTCTGCGAATTGCTGAGGTTTCTTTTTTTTCTCTGAGCATGCCCAGAGTTTTCATCCTGTCTGAGGGCTCCTGGGAGATTGTAATTTTTTAATTTTTTTAATTTTAATTTTATTTTAATTTTAATCCCCACAGATGCAAACATGATTTTTGATTGGTTGATTTCATTTTTGGATCAGAATTTTAAAAAAAAATTCTATTTATCCATTTCAGCTTTTATACGCTAAATATTATAGCTATAAAATATATATCCAAGGTAAGTGGATTGTCATCCTTGGTCTACGGGCTTCTCTTTAAATCAGCCAACCACAGGCCCGCAAACTATAGCAGCAAAATTGAAGATAGGATTTCTTCCTCTTTGGTCACCAGCATCTACAGAAGTCGGACGAGAAAATATCGGTGTCCCTTATATTCAGCAGAGAATGTCAGAAAGCTGTAGTTGGTACTTCGATAACTCACCAACCTCAAGGACTTCAATTAATTTGACTGTATTATTATATCTTATTATAATGGAGATTGTGTGTTTTTCTGTCTGTAACCGAAACTATATTACTACTCAAGTCACAATTCCCTTAGTTATTGACATCACATTGTCAATGATTTTATTTATTTTAAACTCAATTATTAATAAAATTGTTTTACATTATTAATACTGTTAGCCATATCTATATACTAACAACATGCAATTGTATTCATATATACAACAAAATATTGGCTTACAGTGTGAACGGGAAGGCTAATTTGCATATTGCTATTAAAAAATCGAATTTAATAAATATGTGCTCAGTGTTATTGATTTCTAAATGTTTGGTTTTATTTTAATGAATATAAGCAAAAATCTCTTAAATAAATCTTAAATGAAATCCATTAACAATAAAAAATAACTGTCATTTTATTCTTTACTTCCTATTTTAAAAAATACTTAAATTAGAAAAAAAAAAAACAATGAAAGACGAGAGTGATGGAAGAGTAAGTTTCAGTTGTTCTATTTTTCGATTATACCCCACTCTGTTTCAAATCTTTTTATCTGCATTCTTATTTAGTATCATTAGTCTTTCTAATTTAATATAATATTCTATTACATTAAAACTTAAATACTTGCACCCGGAGGATGCATATATTTGCTAGTTTATATAATTATAGGGATGCTCAAAAACACGCTCTTTCTTACGCGTGCAAATTGTTAAAGAATATTTTAAAACATCAATAAAAAATGGAAAATTAACTTTTAATGTTTTCTTTTACGTTTAATATAAAGAGCAATTCCAAGTTTATGTGTTAAAAAAAAACAAAAACAAATTTCTGTTACATATAACCTTAATTTTTGTATTTAAAATCTAATTGCCGTATATTCTTAATTTTTGTTGATAGTTTAAGTTATCGCATCTTGACGCTAATAATAGTCCCAAGTAATTTTCTATGGATGATCATACATGGAATAATTTTTTCATTCCTTTTATTGTTGATTTCAAAAATTAATTAATTTTCTTCAAACAAACACTGTTTGAGCTCTACAGGTGTCACGGATTTAACTTATTTGTTATTATTCACAGCAGCAGCAACAACAACAGTTTTAAAAAAAGAATAGAATATTATGTCTCCTACATACTTCCATTAATAAAAATAGCGACAATTTTTAATTCCAACATTATTTTCAATATTTTTTTTTATAAAGAATGTACTATATTATGTCATTATTTTTAGCTAAATATTTTCATACAATATTTTCTTTAAGTAAATAAATACGATTTTGCTATACCCTAAACAAAAGGATTTATTTTACATTTCATAATTTACCCCCCCCCCAAAAAAAAATGCAGACAACAGGAACTTTTAATATAAAATTCCTTAGAAAATAATCGAACAATTTTAAAAAAAAGATAATATTTTTTTCTTATTTACGAGGCTTAAGTTTCAAGGTTTAAGACGCCCTATTACCAAACCTGGTCTAGTATCGATTTATTTATTTATTTTACAATCGTATTATTAAGAGAATTAGCAATGACATACATTATCGAATGGTAATTATGTCATAATTATCTGATTTTATCGCTTTCATGTCGCATTAACTTTTCACGAAAAACGCCTTCAAACAGCTAGGAGTTCAGTCGTAGCGCGAGTTGGTTTTTCAGCAGCACGGATTTTCAACAGGCACCACTTAGCGTTTTTTAGGACAGGAGGCCAGGACGCATTTATGCGATATGCACCCATTTTTCTATTGAGGCACCCTTTTTACTTTTGTAGTATCAGATTGACCACAGTGTGAATAAGTGTAAAAATAGTTTAATTGGCAAGGAACTTTAAAGGAAAAAGCGTAAAACAAACATAAAGAAATAATCCTGTTAACATTGGAATGACAAACAAAAAAAAACAGTTTTATTATCATTAATCAAAACTTTTGTTATTATCAATCTTGTGTACATTAAATAAACTCATATTTATATTGAACAGGGTTTAAATAAAAGCAAAGTTTACTTAGCAATAAGAAAATCCTGATAACAATTCAGATTGATAACTTTGTGGTTGGTAATGTGGGGATTGAAATAAATTTAAAATGAAAAAAAAAAAAAAAAAAAATACCAAACTCCATGAGCCTTCACCGGAAGAACCCTCGAGCATGTCCCCGAAAAAGGACCCACTTCCTACCCAAGAAAATTGCTCGCCCATTCGAGTTTAGCCTCAACTGGGTCTGGTCGCCCCTGCTGGTCAGGGAGATATTCCCGCTGCAACACGCGGCTATTATCGATCAATAAAGCCAAAGTCATAAAACCACCTTCTGTCTTGTCACTTTCTTTTCCTTCCTTGAATTCTTCTTTTTCAGTGCGACCACCAAATGAGATGGGTTACAAATAAATAACTCTAAGAACACCGCAACAAGTATATCCAGCTACCTTAAAACACCAAAACTCTTATTACCCCATATATCTAATATTGGCAAGCTGTTAAAATAAAACAAAGGTTATTTAGCAATAAAAAATAATTCCTGGGTGTAATAATGAAGGGCACTCCCCTCAAAATTCAGAGTTCCATAATTGGATTTTCACCACTAAATGCAGTTTAACGTCATAAACCAGGACAATAAGACCCTCAGCTACTGCCTTCTAGCACAGGAGGAGACCTTCTCTTTTTAAGCACTTTTTTTAAAACTGTCTTTTTTTTTCTATTTCACCCATTGTAAAGAAAAAATAACACTGGCGGCAGTACTCCTTTTGACTGGAGTCAACCGCAAATGTGCAGACAGTAAGAGTTAAAGAAGTAAAACAACGACAATATAGAAATAAAAGACTGTATTAAATATAAAGTTGCAACTTTAGTCTCGTTGCAGTCAAATATATAATATGTATATAATGTGTATACAATATGTATATATATTTATATAAATGTCACTTTAGCTGTTTATCCTGGGATATGGGTATTGACGGAGCCCCTGCTACGGTCTTCTGTTTATAATTCGGATATAGATGGACTTCTGTTTGCGTCGACTCCGATCTGTTGTAAATAGTAGGAGGACCTTTGTACGGTCCGATCCCTTTCGTTGCTGGAGCAGAAGAGATGGAATGAGTCTGCACTTTGGATTTGGTGCCAAAGTATGCTGCTCATGATTGGTTGGTTAAACAAGACTCGCAACAAGGGACGATAAACCCATACCCAGAATTCTTAATACCATAGATTGCATTCATCTTGCCACACCATTGGGTTAAAAATGAGACGTCCAAATCGTCCAAGATGAAATGCAAAAATGTAAACCCTGATTATATAGTGTTGCTTAATCCACCGTATTTTTGTTTCTTACGAGTGCGTCGAATTAGCTAATAATGGACCATTCATTTTTATTGTAAAAAAAGAAAGAAAGGAAAGGAAATAGGACATGCTATACAGAAAATATAATAAGAAAGAAAGAAAGTAAATAAAGATTATTATATTTTTTACATATTGAACTACTTCGCAATAGCTATAACTAAACATTAAATTTGTAATAATCAAATTATCATTTACTGTGGTATATCCACAGGGCCTGCTAGTCATGTAAATAGCTTGGCAACCCCAGATTAGGACCCTCCAGTGTTAGGGCTAAGAAGGTGCAAAGTTATTAGATACTTTGCATACAAATAACTCCGACGAAGGACAGACAAAAAACACATTTAATATATTACAGCACATGGATATAACGTTATACAACGTACATATTAAAGAGTACATATATTAAATAAAGACACATTCAAATGGTACAAGATAACATATAGATACAGACCATAGACTAGAGATAGTCCATGCTGTAAAGAACTTACAGTAATTAGGGGGCTCGTAGTTGCGAAACAGGAAAAAGAGCCGAAAGGTGAACCCGGCGCTTAAATACCATAGCACCCTACGCACCAGCGAACAAAAAGGGGCAGACAACTCCACCAGGCAAATACAACTAACGCTACAGGGCCTTGAAACGAACTTCATTACTTTCGTAGTTGATCCACCCCTAACAAACACTTATAAAAACTCCATCGACTTTTATTAAAAATTCACGCATGAAAAAAAATTGCTTATGGGTCCCATCCGAGATTAGGATCCTACTTACATTTCATTCATATTTACAGTAACCTCCGGTTGTAACAATTTTCTTAAAATTTATTCATTGGAACAATTATTAGGCTATTCCATTTCTCTTACATTACCTTAACGTTTTTCAGTAAATTATCATACCAAACCCTCAATATAACTAATTACAAAATGATTCCACTTTAATTGTGTTCTACCACTTATTTGTTTTCATATTTTACTTATTCTAAAAAGAATATATTAATCTTTTCGACATGCTCTGTTTCCTCCTGCTCTGTCAGATAATCTAGAATATGCATTTTACTGCACCTTGTAAGAGGATAACTGGGTGTGATAACACTGATACGTAGTGGGATTCTAATAGCTGATGACCTATGATCCAGAGATTGACTATCATGCAAGCTCCATGGTGTAATTTTCTGGACAAATCACGCTAACTGTATAAAGACTATTTGCTCGTAATTCATACAAAAAAATTAACGAACCCCCATTTTATGTCCGTGTTTTGCAATAAATGTTTTATTTTTCTTCAAACCCGTTATTACAATACTAAATATATTCCTTATTTATTTTAATATTCACTCAATTGATATTCTAAAAAGCTTTTATTTGTGGTATAATTTACGAGCAAATATCCTTTAATTACAGTTAAGCGTGATTTGTTCAAGAAAAATACCAAACATGCAGCTTGCATGATAATTCAATCTCCTGGATCATAGTTCACTCAGCATTGAATCCCAACGACAGGTATCACTTATCACACCCAGTCTTACTCCCTCTACAAAAGGGTGCAGTAATGCAGTATTCTAGTATCACTGACAGACAGGATGAACAGAGCATGTTTCAAAAAGATTATTTAATCTTTTTAAATAATAAAAATAATGAAACAAAATAAGTTGTAGACACAATTACAATAGAACTCATTATTGTAATTAGTTATATTGAGGTTGTATATAATTACTGACAAAACTTATTAATGTAAGAGAAATGAATAGCTCAATAATTGTTCAAATGACTAAATTTCTTAAAGAAAATTGTTAACACCCGGACGCTTAACGTAAAATTATGAATGAATGTAAAGTTTTAGGATCCCTTAATCCGATGGACCATAAGCACTTTTTTTCATGCGTGAACTTTTTAAATCAAAATCATGAGTTTTTAAATTTTGTTTAGGGTGATCAATACGAAAGTAAGAAGCTTCAGTTCAAGGCCGTAGCTTAGTTTATTTGCCTGTGGAGTTGTCTCCCCTTTTAGTTCGCTGGTGCCCCTAGGTCGCTATGGTATTAAGCCCTTCAAACCTTTCGGCCTCTTTTGTCCTGTTTCCAACTACGAGCCCCCCTTACATACTGTAAGTTCTTTACGCATGGACCTATCTCTTGTCATGTTGTACTCCTATATGTTATCTTTACCATTTATGAAATGTGTCTTTAATCTTTATAATGTAACGCTTTTAATATTACTGTATCACGTTATATCCTTGCTTATTATAAATGTTTGTCTGTTAACTTCTCGAGTTCA
This sequence comes from Doryteuthis pealeii, assembly GCA_023376005.1. Lineage (NCBI taxonomy): Eukaryota > Metazoa > Mollusca > Cephalopoda > Myopsida > Loliginidae > Doryteuthis > Doryteuthis pealeii. The sequence continues at coordinate 23,175,236 of CM042165.1, read as the reverse complement.
GTTGTATGCAAAGTTCTAATAACCTTTGCACTCCTTCTTACAGCCCTAACACTGGGGTCTCTAATCCTGGTGCCCAAGCTTATGACCAATGACTAGCAGGCCCTTGTGATATCCACAGTATGAAATTTGGATTATTACAACATTAATGTTTAGTTAATACTATTGCGAAGTAGTTCAATAGAAAAAATAAATAATCTTATTAACTTTCTTTCTTTCTTATTATATTTTCTGTATAGCATGTCCTTTTTCCTTTCCTTCTTTCTTTCCTTTAAAAAAAATGAATGTCATTATTTACTTAATTCGACGCCATCTAAAAACAAAAACGGCATAAGCAACACTATTATAATCAGGTTTACATTTTTGCATTCACTTCGACGATTGGACGTTCGATTTTTAACCAATGGGTGCAAGATGAATGCAAATCCGTATGTATAAGAAATTCTGGGTATGGTTATCGTCCCTGTCTGCGAGCCTCTGTTTCAACAACCAATCATGAGCAGCATACTTGCAACAAATCCAAAAGTCAAGACTCATTTCATCTCTTCCTCCAGCAACGGAAAGGGATTCGACGTACAAGTCGCTCCTACATATTTACAACAGATCGGTCGACGCAAACAAAGTCCATCTATATCCAATATAAACAGAGACCGTAGCAGGGGCCTCAATACCCCATATTCCCAGGATAAACAGCTAAGTGACATATATAAATATTATATACATTATTGTATACACCATTATAACAATTATATTATTTGACTGCAAACGAGACTAAAGTTGCAACTTATATTTAATACAGTCTTTTATCTTATCTTGCGTGTCTTTACTTCTTAACCTTAACTCGTCTTGCCACATTTGCGTTGATCCAGTCAACCTAGAGTACGCGCCAGTGTTATTTTTCTTTACATGGGTAAATAAAAAAAAACAGTTGTAAAAAAAGTGCTTAAAAAAAGAAGACTCTCCTCTGTGCTGAAGCAGTAGCTGAGGTCTTATTCCTGTTATGACGTTAAACTGCAATTAGGTAAAATCCAAATTATGAACTCTGAATTTGAATGGGGATCCCTTCATTATTACCACCAGAATTATTTTTTATTGCCTAAATAACCTTTTTTTATTTTAACAGCTTGCCAAATATAGATATTGGGGTATAAGAGGTTTGGTGTATTTAGTACGGATTATACTTGTTGCGTTTCTTAGAGTTATTTATTTGTAACCCCATCTCATTTGTGTCGCACTGGAAAAAGAACAAAATTTCAATGAACAGGAAAAAGAAAGTGACAAAGAAGAAGGTGTTTATGACTTTGCTTATTGATCATAATAGCCGCTTGTTGCAGGGAATATCTCCCTGACAGCAGGGCACAACCCAGTTGAGGCCTAAACTCGAAAATGGGAGCAATTTTCTTGCGAGAATGTCCTTTTTCGGGGACATGCTCGGAGTTCTTCCGTTGAAGCTCATGGAGTTTGGTATTTTTTTTTTTTTTTCAATTTTAAATTTATTCAATCCCACATTACAACCACAAAATATCAATCTGAATTGTTATCAGAATTTTCTATTGCTAAAGTAAACTTTGCTTTTTTTAACAACCTGTCCATATAAATATAGTTATTTAATTACACAGAGTTGATAATAAACAAAAGCTTTATTTAATATAATAAACTGTTTTTCTTTTTTCATTCCAATTAACAGATATTGCTTATTGTTTCGTTTTACGTTTTCCTTACAAGTTTCCTGCCAATTAACTATTTACAACTCCGTATTCACACTGTGGTCAATCTGATACTACAAAAAGTAAAAAGGTGCCTCAATAAAAATGGGCATTATCGCATAATGCGTCCTGCCTCCTGTCCTAAAACGCTAATGGTGCCTGCTAAATCCGTCCTGCTGAAAAAACCAACTCGCGCTAGGACTAACTCCCCTAGTGTTTGAAGGCGTTTTTCGTAAAAGTTAATCGACATGAAGCTATTAAAATCAGATAATATACATAATTACATTCATTAATGATGCATTCTAATCTCTTAAATAATTACGATTGTAAAATAAATAATAAAATCGATACTAGACCAGTTTGTAATAGGGCGTCTAACCTTGAACTTAAAGCTCGTAGAATAAGAAAAATATGTATCTTTTTTTCTAAATGTTCGATTATTTCTTAAGAATTTATATTAAAAAAAGTTCCTTTGTCTGATGTTTTTTGGGGGGAATTATGATGAAATGTAAAATTAAATCCTTTTTAGGGTATAGCAAATCTATATTTATTACTTAAAGAAAATATGTATGAAAATATTTAGCTAAAATAATACATAATATTACATTCTTTATAAAAAAAATATTGAAAATATGTTGGAATTAAAAATGTCGCTATTTATTAATGAATACTTAGGAGACATAATATTCTATTCTTTTTTAAAAACTGTTGTGTTGTTGCTGCTGCTGTGAATAATAACAAAGAATTAAATTCCGTGGACACTGTAGAGCTCAAAGTGTTGTTTAAGAAATTAATTATTTTTGAAATCAACAATAAAAGAATGAAAAAAAATCTATTCCATGTATGATCACCATAGAAAAATTACTTGGACTAATTATAGCGTTCAAGATGCATAACTTTAAACTATCCAACAACAAATTAAGAATATCGCAATTAGATAAAATACACAAAATAAGGTTCATATGTAACAGAAAATTTGTTTTGTTTCTTTTTTTTAACACATAACTTGAATTGCTCTTATATTAAACGTAAAAAAACATATAAAAAGTTAATTTCCATTTTCTATTGATGTTTAAAATATTCTTTAACAATTTGCACGCGTAAGAAAGAGCGTGTTTTGAGCATCCTATAAATTATTAAATAGCAGAAATATGCATCCTCCGGTGCAAGTATTAAGTTTTAATGTAATGATATATATTAAATTAGAAAGACTAATGATACACATAAGAATGCAGATAAAAGATTTGAAACAGAGTGGTATAAATCGAAAAATAAGAACAAACTGAAACTTACTCTGTCATTCCACTCCGTCTTTCATTGTTTTTTTTTTTTTCTAATTTAAGTATTTATGTTAAAATAGAAGTAAAGAATAAAAGACAGTTATTGTATTAGTTATGATTTCATTTAAGATTATTTAGATTTTGCTTAATATCATTAAATAAATACAAAATACATTTAGAGATCCAATAACCACTGAGCACATATTATTAAATTCCATTTTTATAGCAATATCAAATTACCCTTCCGTTCACACGTTAAAAGCCATTATTTGTGTATAATGACATACAATTCCTCTGTAGTATAGTAGATATGCTACAGTATAATAAAGTAAACAATTTTATTAATAATTGAGTTTAAAAATAAAAATAAATCTTACAAGTGTATGTCAACTAATGGATTGTGACTGCAGTATAATATATATTCGTTACAGACAGAATAACACAGCAATCCCATTATAATAAGATATAATAATACAGTCAAAATTTATTGAAGTCCTTGAGGTTTGTGATATCAAGTACCAACTACAGCTTCTGACATTCTCTGCGAATATAAGGACCCATATTTTCTCGTCCGACTTACTGTAGATGCTGTGACAAGACAAGAAATCCTATCTTTCAATTTTGCTTGCTATAGTTTCGGGCCCTTGTTGCTGATTTAAAGAGAAGACCCGTAGACCAAATGACCATACCACTTACCTTGATATATATTTTATACATATATTTACGTATAAAAAGCTGAAATGATAAAGAGAATATTTTAAAATCTGATCAAAAATAAATCAACCAATCAAAAATATGTTGCACTGTGATTAAAATTAAAATAATTTAAAATTAAAAAAATTAAAAAAATTACAACTCTCCCAGAGCCCTTCAACAGATAAAACTCTGCATGCTCAGAGAAAAAAAGAAACCCTCATCATTCGCAGACCTTAATGAACACACGCAATTGACTGACTCAGGGAAATGTCCTCTCAAGAAATAGCTATGAACCTATGAAATAAATTCTAAACCTTCAAAAAGTATAAATTTTGTCTTTGTTAGGAATTACGGATGTCAAGGACTCTAAGTCTCACGGTGGCGGCAATTGTTACGGATGAAGAAACAAACAACACAAACTGCAAATATACATGTTAAACAAAATACAAAAATGGCTTGCAAATTGTTTGCGCATTGCTATCAGACTTATCTGAGAGTTCAAATAACAGTCGTTAGTAAGGGGGCGCAAGAGAAGTGATTTACTCGCTTGTGGTTTTGGAGTGCTGCTAAAACCGCGTCTCTCCTGGTCGATCTTGCTGAAAAGTAAAAAAGTGTTAGGAAGCTTTTTTTACGATTGCCTGGTAACGACCTTTTGAAGTGAACGTGGCTTGGAGCCCTTGTTAAGGACTCCTCGGCTCAACACCTTCAGATAAGTGATGGGTTGAGTTTGCCGCCAACATCCGATTTGGTGATTCGCCCCCTACGGCAGGAGAATAATTTGTACATCCGTTTTCGATTTGTCTCCATTTTCTCGTCCTTAATACCTTTACAGCTCGACGACCAAAAGAAGAAGAAACTTACATATAATGAGTTTAAAAAAAAACCAAGATGAATACGTATCAAATAACCAAACTTAAACACACATAAAGCCTTATCCGTTCATGCAATGCCTTTGTAATACGGTCAGTACACCATCAAAAGTCTTCTCACGATTTTAAAACTCGCTGTTTTGTTACAAAGAACGTCTGAACGTTCATACCTGATGTTATCAAGTTTATTTCAATATCATCGTAAACCTGTACATCAATAAAGGATAACAGCAAATATATTTCAAGTAAGAAATGGTACACAAATTCTTACCTTCCCATCTAACCAACATAATAGTTAACCTTGAATCCCACGTATGCAGTGTGACACAAGTTTTTTAATTGACCACTCACGAACCGAAGCTTCATAATTAGACCATGGTCCGAAGCCATTAGACCCCGCCCGAGGCCGGGGAGCCAGTTACTGAGCTGTAATCCGCTTAACCCATTTCCGCTAAATTCTATAGACCTAGTAAATAATGTCGTTACCCAAAATGAATTAAAAAACCAATGTAAGCGATTACGTCCCCTTTTGGTCTGAAGAGTGAAACTTCCCTTGTTCATGTTTTGACCCGCCAGGTTCCTGACTATTAATTCAAGAAAGGGGCAGTTTGCTCTTCTTTCCCCGGAACAGCAAATAGAACATATGGGTTAGACATTGCGTCTATACCTTGTATGTCGATGGGGGGGGCTTCACCCCCAGCTTAATAAGTGACATTACTTCATGGATTCTCCATCAACACTTTACGACGAAAGCCTACGTCCTCTCTCTTTATAATACATTTATGTATTTCTTATACACTAGGCATACCCAATTTTGTCGGCTGCTAGGTTTTTTAAAAACAAATTTAAATTTATAATCTATTATTAAGTCAAATTTTTGTCTAAAAATGATCATAGTAACATAATGACATCATTTAAAAAAAGAAATATACATTACATATGCAGTTTATTTTTAATAGATTTAAAAACGATTTGTTTCATTTGGTCAATTTCGACGCGATCCGCCATTTTGTCGCTTTTCAATGGTTTTAGGCGCTTGTTTACAATTTTAACGTAAATTCGCATTTGCAAAATTTTTACCCAAACAAGTTCAGTAAACTATCCCATTTTAAGGAAATTTTCACTATTGATTTATCAATTAATTTGACTTTTATAATGATCAGTTATTTTATTTCAAAACTTTAATTTAGTATTTTTGCTATAAATTAATATATAAAATCATTTAAAATGTGAAAATCCTGATGTTAAGTTTAAAATGTTATATTTTTAGATTCTAGAAATAAATATCTATTTAATGCAAACCTTATTTTATTACATCAAAGTATACTTTTGAAGAAAAAACTCTATGAAAATTACCCCCCCCTTCCTTTTTAAGCAGAAAAAATATCGACGTATAATTTTTTTCTTTTATAAATATAATACCAATTAAATAATTATCGAAATGAGTAAAAAAAGAAATCTCCAAAAAATTAATTATCTATTATTTTTACTTTTATTTTTCGATTGCGTACTTATTTATTCTCATAGAAAAAAACACCGTCAATTTTTTTTTTTGTTTCTTTCATTAACTTCGGTCTTTTATCTCATTATTTATAACTGTAATTTGAAAACTATAAGACCACTTGAAAAAAAATGTTGCTCCCCAACATAACGGCGTCAAATTCAAATTTAAAAAATTAACAAACTCCATGAGCCTCACCGGGAAGAACCCTCCGAGCATGCTGGAAAAGACCTATTTCCACCCCAAGAGAATCTTCTCGCTATCGATTCAGACCTCAACTGACTAGACAATACACTGCCAGGGAGAATTCCTGTCGCGGCTATGACCGGGAATAATCCTAAACCATAAAACACCTTTGTCTTCGTCTCTTCTTTTCTTTCTCTGGAATTCCTTATTCAGCCGACCACCAATAAGATTGGTTAAAAGCAAAACCCTCAGGAATACGCACAAAGACTAACCACTACTACATTTTTAAACCTAAACACAAACCTCTTCAACCCCCACATGCAATATCTAATCACCAAAAAATCCAAAACAAATGAGAGCTTCCATGTAGTAATGGTTAGCAAGTTGTCTCTCAGTCCGTTACTGTTGAACAGCGTTCGATCTCACTGATGCCCACATACTGCGACCTTGTTGTCACATCCTACCCTGCGCGAATGTTTGGGTAAATACCTCTTCAAAAATAATAGTTAGTTTTCATTTCATTTGTGTTGGTCGTTGGTTGATAGATTTTTACCGCCATGTCAAACCCTTGTTGGTTATTTTATGCCAATATAATTGTTGGGATTCATTTTGCAAAACTCTTTTAACACAATTTTTAATTATTTTTGAATCTATTTAACCCATGATGGACCCCTAACAGTACTGCCACTCAGTCAAATGACCTGGAGCAATGGCAGAAAGGTACTCCACATTCCCCAGTTCAAGAATTTATCTTCACCATATAGTGTTGTTTAACATCAACCCAGACAGGAGCCTAGCCGCCCTTCTAGCACATAAGATAAAGTGAGAGTTGCCTAAGCAGCATATAGGTACTAGGTTGACGTAACCCAGCCGATGATAAGAGGCGCTTCTCGATCGCCTTGTTCTGTTTAATAAGCGCCAAAGATGTCATTACTGCTCAACCCACTAGATTCGCGTCCTTACCTTAAACGGCGCCACCCACGGCAACAAGTGCCGCATGGGTTGGCTCTTCGATCCCCGTCATCCAATAACGACCAAAGGGTAGGTTGCAACCATGGACATCTTCGCACCAGATTCGTCCTTAAGTATCATGTTCGCCACCCACTGCCAACAGCGTGGCCCCAATGAGTGGGTTTCTTAACCCATCTACAGAGTTGCCGTCACCGGATTCTTAGCCAGACGACAGGCGGTATTCAATTGGCTTTAAACACCAAATTAAAAATTGAAAAAATGATAGTTTTTTATTTGTCTGATTTTTAATGAGTTTGATAATTTGTATTTTGGAACTATTGTCCTCATCTATTTTATATACATAATTTTCGACAAAGGTCCCGAGGGGTTTGGAAAAAAAAGAAGGGTTTTTCCCCAAGTCGGGAGATTCAGGTTCGACAAGAAACACCTGAAGAAGCCAAGAGTACATCGGCTAAACGTGGGTATATATAATGAGTACAATGTCCAAAAATCCAAAAATTGTTTATGTCGACCTAAAACTACAAACTTCATTTCGCCTTCAATAAAACAACCGTAATTGACCTTCTCTTAATGGAAATAAAAAAAGATGAATCACAATAATTACAACGATTATTCATGTATATATAGAGTAGTAGTAGTAAAAATGTACAAAGCAGTGTAATTATAAAGAAAGAAAAAAATAAAAATCCTAATGAGTTTCTTAGAACACCTGTCATGGAATTCGAACTTTACTTATGGCCGTTGCGTTTTTAAATGACACCTCTATCCATTGGTTATGGGTGGGACGTGAATAACCGATATCAGTCAAATCAGTTTTAACTTCCATATAAACAATTACGAAATAATAAGACATAACCCGTTTCGTCCTGTCCAACCTATTGTCTTCCGGTTTTGAAAATATTAGTTTATTGTTTTTTGTTTTTTCTATTCGTTGGAGTTTTGTACGTTTGTTTTTCTCCAAACATGAAATACAATACATCAGGGTAATTCTTATTTATTTGGCAGTTTTCTGCTAATCTACAACACTTTTTAATGTTCAAAGTTAGCTGTTAATTCACCTGAGTGGGCTTCACTTAGTTACACACCTGTTGTCTTATACTTATTTACTTTTCTAAGAAGTTAGAAAGTTACCGTCGGATTATTTATCATACTAAATAAATCGGTTTCGCTCGTTATTATCTACAATATGTTGATAAACAAACGTGGGGGAAACTTGCTTGCTTGGAGAGCACCAGAAGAAAAAGATTATTAATTGAAGAAGGAGGAGGGCGACAATCATTTGTTAGTGCTGATATGCCGGTCGTCTAAAATTATCCTCTCTCTCTTTCACTTTTCATGGATTGTTTTAAGAAAAAACTTAATCATTGCGACAAACGTTTAAATATTTATAAACTTTCTTTTTATATATAACTTTTAATTTTCTTTAACCCCCCCCTTTTTTTTCTTTAAAAGTTCTCTAAAACTTAAACATTTAGTCATAGGAAATCGTCCATCATTTTTCTTCAATTTTTTCATATCAAAATATTCTTCTGCGTCTCTTTTTCTACCTTGTAAAAGTTGTTTTTTTTTTTTTCTTTAAATTCAATTTGTTACTACCCACCTTTATCCTCTAGAAGAAAATTCACGAGTCAGTGTTTCTTCAGATTATAATTCTTCTTTAACTTCCTCCTCCTCCTCTTAACAGCAACAATTAAAATTTCATTTATCTACTGTGAATTACCTGAAAGAGGAACATCAAATTTCCTCTGTCCAACCCAAATCATGCCGGTATTTTTATAAACAAAGTCCTTTTTTAGTTATCAATTTCTTACTACGGGAATCGGAAAATACCAACTTGATTCGGTATTAATCATTTTCATCACTCTATTTTATTGATTAATAAAAAAAAATTAAAAAAACTTCCTAAAAATCTTTTGAAACATTACACCTGTCAATAATTCTTGCGATTAGCATAAACTAAAAAAAAAAAAAATAATTCACACGGGATTAAAAGATTGTATAACAGTTATAATATATTACTAAAATAATATAAATTTAAATTTATTGTATAAATGTAAAAATCATTTTTTTTTTGGTTTATTTTTTTAAGCTTAATGAGTAAACATTTCAACTTGAAACCTATCATCTGTACTCTTGAACTTTTACAGACAACACTGTAGTTAACTTTATAATTTGATTAAATTGACAAAATTATAAGTCTCTGTCAGGAGAACACCCGAAATCTTTTATATGAATTATGAAAATTTTTTTAAAGAAATTCAGTTAAAAGAATAAAGTTAAAGTAATCAATTGTATAAAACTTAAATATTTAATGAATAAAACTTAGGAGACCAACTAATGAATTGAACATTTTGATATCGAATTATAAATGATTAATAATCAAATCATTTTATTAATTCTGAAAAATGTATTGTATAAATGTGTTTAGCGGTCAATACTTTATTTTTCTAAATTCAACAATCATTTTTTTAAAGTTTGTGCATGTTTTTTTTTTCCCTAAAATATATGATGTTGAATATTTCTTCATCGATCATTTCTTTTTTTTAAATAAATATTTCTCTAGATTTATACAAAAATCATCATTTAACAGATTTTCTATAAAAAAATAAATACTTCTCTCTTTTTAAAAAAATGTTTTAATGATTCCTCTTTTTTTCTTTTTAAGTTGTAAATATTACTTCCTGATTGACACATTTGAATAAAATTCGTTTGATTCCCTAAAAAGATAATTCGTTATTTTTGTTTATCCTTTATCTTTATTTAAATTTTAATTCATTGATTATTGCGTCGAATTTTGAAAAAATTTTGTAAAAAAAAAAAAAAAAAAAAAAAAATTTGTTTAACACTTCAAGAACAAGAAGTAAAAAAAAAAATTAACTATGTCACTATTGTAAAAAGTCACAACTTACTTTTTATCAACTATTAAAAAATTAATGTTAATAATAATAAAAAAAACTTTATCTCAACTATCACATTCTATTTTAACTAAATACATAACATTATGTAAGTTCTATCCTAATGGCAATCATTATATTATATATTAGGTATACCCAATTTTTCGTTCTGCTTTTCATTTTGAAAATAATTAAAAGTTAATCAAATCGATTATTTAAAGGCCATTCTTTTGTCTTAAGCCAAAAATATAACATAATGAGCATAGTAAAAAAAAAAAAAAATTTAATACTTTAAAACACTTTTTGCGGGTCAGTTATGTCAATATGGCCATAAAACGCTGTCTAAAGATGACTTAAAATCCGTGTTTAGTAAAACACGGATTTAAATTTTGTAAACACTGTTACAAAATAAATTTAACCCACCCAATTGGAAAAAAAATCAAAGGTAATATTAAACAATAAACATACATTACTATGTAATATTTTATCAGTTACGTCATTATATATATTTAATAAAATAATGCGTAAATGTTGTTGGATATACCTTGATTTTTTTATCTATTGATATATTTTATTCTATTTATTCAAAACTTGATTTTATTAAAAACATAAATTTTTCTTGCAAACATGAAAAAAACAAATATGAATATTTCTTATGTTTATATATTAATTCCGTTCGTCTTTTCTTTGACCTTTTTTTTTCTTTTTTTGTTATATATTGAGAAGAAGAATTCCTTTATTTGAGAAATTGATTTGCAATTCTATACATTTACAATATGCAATTGTGTATTAATACGAGCTATGTACATTTGTAATGTATAGAATGATAATTGAAAATTTATACACGCTGTATTATAGTTTCATATTCGAAATATCGTAAACCTTTTTTTTTATTCTCCTTGAATTACCATCGGTCGTCATAAATTTCTCACATTTTTCTTGTATTTTAGCTATCGACTCCCCAATAATAAATATTAACTAAAAAAAAAAAAAAAAACTGAATTCAATTCAAGACATTTTTCATGATGACAAATTCAATGATTAAATATTTTTTTTTCCCTTTTTAAAAACTAGAGAGTAAACATTTTATTGATGTTTTATTTTATTTAAAGGGTTTGTCAATTCTGAAAAATGTAACTTCCCTTAAGTTTTATAAGACTCAAGCGAATTGTATTAAAAAAGTTTACATTTTAAATTTTCTAAGTTTGTTCGTATGTTGTTTTTTTTTCAAATTTTCTTAAGTCTTAAAGAAACTTTTCGTTTATTGTAAAACTGATCAAAATTGAGTTTAAAATTAAATTGAAACTATTTATTGACCCACCTTCTCCAGGTTGTGCATAGAAAGCCTTAATACCTGCAATGAAAATTCTTATATTAAATATAGGTACCCAACAATTTAGCGCCGATTTTTTCATTTTAAAACGAATTAAATTAATTAAATTGATTATTTATGTCAAAAATTTTTTTCTAGTCGAAAGTAGTAATATTAATAAAAAAAAAAAAATATTATTAACTCCATTCGGTTTTTCACACCTGCCTAAGTCGTGGTTCACTGGAACTGAGTGACAGCAGTCTCTTCATGTCTCCACATTATTATTATTATTATTATATTATTATTATTTACAGTTGAATCTGTTTATAGTAAAAAAAAACCAATGTAACCGTAGGAAGTTTTATGTCATAAACTTCATTGACAGGAAAAGAAATACTTTTATTCTTTTTCCCGTATTGGTTTTTTGTATTTAAAATTATAAAATTATTGTGACTTGAATTATAAGTAAATTTATGTAGTCTCCCTTCCCACTTTCTTATGAATCCTTTATTGATTTTAGCTCTTTCTACCGTAATGTGTAGTATTGGTTGTAGTGACTAATTCTACCCTTCCGAGCCTCTTGGTGTCATCTGGACATAACTCTCATCCCAGGGTGCCGTCTTCCACCAGTACACTAGGGTGAGAAGATCGTTAAGCAGTTCTGGAGATGAGCATTTCGGCGCTACTATCCTGAGGATTCTAACATTACATTCATATTTAAAATAATAAATAGATAAATATGCGTGATGATGAAAAGTCTATTCTTCAGAAATTATTTACTATTTTAAGTAGTATATTTTCTACACCATCAACCAAAAATGTGTCTTATTTGCGTGAGCTGAGCTTTAATAACCATTTGCGTCGAAAATTCTCCACAGCCATGAAATCATCTCTTTTATCTGTAATAAAAAAGAATGTAAAAAGGTATTAAATTCTGGTATGTTTATGTTGTTTTTTTACCAGGCCTCTATTAAAAACTGACTATTTTAAAACCAATTAGCCCTGATTTTCATTTGAAACGAATTAAGATTAATTGAATTATTATTTAAGGTCAAAAGTTTCTGCTAAATAATATTACATTAACACAGTAATGAGTTTTAATACATTTTAAATATAATATCCCAAATTTAGGAATCGACGTGATACTACTAATACTAATAAAATTCACCAAAACTCAACTATCTTTAGCCTTTGAATAATAAAAAATATACCCATCAGAAACTACTTTTTTTCTATAAAGTAAGAGTCTGAATTACTATATCAAAGAAAGTAAACATGCAAGCAGTAATTTTTTTTTTTTTTTTAGAAAAATTAAGAAAATACGGAAATTAAAAAAGTGCAAAAATGTCATAATATTATTTTTGAAAACTTTTTTTGCTTTTTATTGGATTAAATATTCATTTAATTGTTCAAAAAAAAAAGAAGAATTTTTTTTTTTGAAATTAATTTTTAAGGATTTCAATCTTTTGTGTGCCTTAAGTATATTTTTTTTCTCGTGAATAAATTAGACAATTTTTTTTTATGCGTGAAAAATCGAATTTTCACATATTTAATATGAATCTAGATTCAGGTAACTAAAAATATTTTAAAAAGAAGATTTGTAATTTTTTTGTTGAAATATTTACAGTTGAAATGATGAGAAGAAAAAAGGAACACTGGGATGCATGAATATATTTATACGTCCTTAGTTTTTTGTGTGTCGACGGCAGACGTATACCATAGCATCCTCACAGTGTTAATGGCCAAAAACTACATACAACTGATCTGTGTGAGACTTGCCAGGTTGATGCTAATAGATATTAGGCAAGAATCAAGGATTCCATGCTGTTAAACCCCACTATGAGAGGATTATAGTAACCACACAATAATACCCTTCATCCATTACCATACATTACTCCCAGGTCCACATGACTCTTGTAGTGTACTGTTAGTCCTTTTTAGACTATTATTAGTCTGTGTAAAAATTTAATATTTAAAAAAAAAAAAAATCTGAAGAAATTAACAAATGTGAATATAAACATACATGATGCAATTCCCTAACCGTAACATTAAAATAACCCTTAAAACAGTTAAAATGCTAGTTAAAACTAATCTATCAGCTTAAATAATTAAGAATCGCTAATCTCTCCTC
>CM042165.1:23122575-23161592 GCA_023376005.1 Doryteuthis pealeii | reverse complement strand
AGAGAGAGATAGTAACGAATGTTTACTGGTTATGCAACTTTAATGGATCAGTATGAAACTAAGCACGCCAGCGGACCGCCAGAATTCAATAAATGTCGACACACTAAATGTGTGGGGAGTAAAATAAAATTAAACCAAAAAAAAAATTCCCATGAGCTTTCACTGAAGAAACCCTCCGCACATGTGGCGGAAAAAGGACCCACTGTCAGAATCTCCCGACATTCTGAGCTTAGACCTTAACTCGGACAAGACACTACTACTGGCCAGGGTAAACTCTCTTGCCAGGTGGTGGCTATGACTGTGAATAAAGACTAAATTATAAAACCAACTTTTGTCTTTTGTCTCTTCCTTTTTCGTTCTTGAATTCTTTCCTTTCTGCTCAACCACCAATATGATGGGGTTAAAAATAAACCCTAAGAACACCACCAAGAATACACAGCCACTTTTTAAACCTAAAAACGTTAAACCCCTTGCCACCCCATAAATGTTTCAATTCAACAGTTTGGTACTAATGCAGAATAGTGCGCAAGAGGTAATATCATTAAATTGCATTACGTTTCGCGGAAATACCTGAAACCTTTGAGACGATAGGTTTAGCGTTAGAGTTAGTGTTAGTTTGAAGATTAATGTTAGGATCAGTGTTAGAGTTAGGGTTAGGTTCAGGAGTTTTTGACATCTAATGCTATTTGTGCATAAGATGCAATTCTAAATGATATTGTCTCTTGCGCGCTATTCTGCATTTGTAACCAAAAGTCTTCTCTACGACGTTTGGCATGAAAACACTTGGCCGCAGCTCTTGGCTTTTCCATTTGATTGACGTAAATTTAAAACAAAATAAAATAAAATGACATCATATGTATTTCTGCCTGTCGGCTGGGGCGTTAGAATACACCGACTGCACCTCTGCAGAGGGGTAAGACCCCCAATGGGGCCACCTGTTGGCCGTGGTGGCGACCTGTGATGCTTAAGGATAGAGCCCAGGTGGATGAGCAGTTCATGACATACAATACTCCACTTTGGCCCTATATTGGGCTAGACGGGCGGTCGGAGAGGCCCCCTCCGATCAATCGGCTGGTCACGTCAAGCCCTAGCACCTATATGATTTTCCAACCCTAGTTGCCCTTATGGCAAGTCCCAACTCCTTTTTATCATATGGGTGCTAGAAGGCGGTGGCTGCGGGTCTACATGTCATGGGAATAACGTTAACTCTATCTGATGGTGAGGTTCCAGTTTGGAGGTTGGGGAATGTGGAGCACCCCTTCATCACCATTGCTCCCTGGTCGACTCTGACCCAGAGTGGTAGTACCTGTTAGGGTCCCATCCATGAGTTAAATAGAAAAATGTATTTATAAAAAAATTGTATTATCCATTTAGAATTGATTTATTTCAAAACTTTATCGGCATTAAATGACCCACTGAGGTTGATATGCCGTAAAACAAAACAAACCAAACCAAAATATGTACATTTGGAAAATTAAAAACAAAAAACAAACACTTTTTTTTCATTATTTATTCTATTTTGATTTTCTTAAACCTACAAATGTATCTGATTATTTTACCCCCACTCCACCCTGTACAATGATTTTTCAATCGACATAACGATTTTCTCATACACCTACGCACTCAGGAATGTTACTATTCATTCATAAAAAAGGCTGTTTTCCTTTCGATATTTTGATATGAATTATTTGTTGAAATTCACTTTCGTAAGTACTTGTTAAAATCCAAGAGCTGTAATAGTCGGGTCAGAGTTATCTGCCTGAATCCCTTTTTTGCGACTACAGGGTTAGTTACCTGCCCCTTTATCCCTTTTAAGTCAGTCTCTGTAAATAAAAATGCACACCTCACGTATAATGAAAAGCGGTCCTGATGTGTTACCTTGTTAATTGAGTTTAAGGTATCTTGCATGGAATATTATTGGAAATTCTATAACCAATTATCTCCCCCTGCCGCTAGGGGGCGAATCACCAACATCGTATGTTGGCGCCAAAAACTTCACTTTTAGCACGCAAAAATCTTCGAAAAGCGGTTACTGGAGGAGAGACGTAAAAATAAGCATACTATCATTTAGCCCAAACAGGGCCTACTTATCACAGAGCACCCACTGAGGGTAGTCGCGTAAATACTGGTCCCTACACTTCATTCATCACTTAGCCCAAAAACAGGGCTTTCTTATCGCATAGCAGTACTGGAGGAGAGACGTAAAAACACCAAGCTCTCATTACCAGGGCCCACTTATCACAGAACTCTATAACCAGTTCACTTCTAAGGCATTGTATCAGCATACGTTAAAAGGCCGGTTACATAGCACACTTACTGAAGGACGAGAAACTACCGAGACGAAGTGTCTTATCAACATTTCCTACCGACGAAAAGAATACCCTGTTATCACCATTACTCCAAGAAAATTACTAACTCAGATAAGTCTCGTAGCAAATACCATTAAAATTTGCAACAATTTAATGTAATTTTGTCAATACAAGTGTCTGCATTTACTTTCGTGTTTGTTCCTTCTTTGTCTGACAATTTGCCTACAACTACAGAGAAATAAGAGCTCCTTCGAAAACCGTAAATACTCTTATTTTGCAAATTTTATTTGGTTCACCCGTAAATACTCTTAATATGTCAAGATGAGTACCTGTGCTTACCTGAGATAAAAAGGTAAGTCTCTTTTTATGTGGAATTAAGTTTGTAAATTCCCAATATTATTGTCTTTGTCGGCATATATACTTCTTTTCAAAGAGGTGCGTGGTGTAATGGTGAGAATTGTAAGAAATGGACTCGTCGACCCGAGTCCAAATCCAGGACGAAGCTGTTTGCATTTCACATAGTGCTAATACTCTTGGGAAAGGTATGCACAGGCTCCTGCCTGTAGGTCGAGTTTCCAGAACTACATGGTAAAATTACTACGTGACAACCACTGGCACATTAGGAATTGACGCGTGTTTCGTTTTCCCTTTTGTCTTTGTTACTTGCATCATTTTGTTCCGTAAACTAACGTGTAAGCACCTCTGTCCACTACCTCCATTAAAATATGTCTTGTGTTCTCATTTTTATTAACACTATGAGTCGACTAAACCACATCATATCAAGTAGCTATGTGCCTTCATATTCAACAGTCCATAATATCCTGGAAAATGATTTCCTAAAAACAGGGGGAACCCTGATATATAATAGTACAAATTAGTCAAAGAATTACTCCACCATCAAATAATATTAAGTCTCATTTAAGGAAATAATATTCTTCAATATTGTCAGAAATTCCATGTGAATTATCTTCCCCTGCCACTAGGGGGACAAATCGCCAATGGGATATTGGCGCGAGAATCAAAACGCCAGCACTAGTCTGTGGGCCATCTTCTGGGACGGACGTACTTATCAGGGAACCGTTAACAACGAGAGACGTAAAAACAAACGCTCTCACTCACTTAGCCCCAAAACAGGGTCCATTTATCACAAGAACCTTACAACCAGATTCCGTCTAAGGCACCGCACCAGCATACTACAGAAAGGCCGGTGCGAACGCACACTGACCAAAGGAAAACAACTACCGAGACGAAGCGTCTTAACTACATTTCCCACCGACGAGAAGAAAACTGTGTTATCTCCATTACTACAGGAAATCCCTCCACAGATGAGTCTTGTAGCAAATACCATTAAATTTGCAACATTTTATGTAATTTTATGTCAATACAGTGTCTGCATTTACTTTTGTGTTGTTCCTTCTTTGTCCGACAATTTGCTTCCAACTACGGAGAAATAAGGGCTCCTTCGAATCCGTAAATACTCTTAATATAAAAGTTATAAGAAAACAGTTCAGTTAGATGTTGTAAAGAATAGTTAACGACACACAAGGCTTATAAACAAAACAGAGGCTTTATCGTAGCAAGACAAAGTTATACAATACAATACAATTACAATGTAAGTTGGTACAAAAGTTTGTGTAAGTTTACAATGTGTAATGTTTGTAAATGTTCGAGTTGTGAGTTGTTTGCGATTTGATACCTATCGCGGACTTATCTTAAATCCAGGTAGAAAGTCTTGCTAGTTGGTTAGTCGCCTTTTACGTGGACAGCGGCCCTGCCTTTGCTGTTCCAATTTCTTCTCGTTCCGTGAATGCCTGGAGTATAAATTTACGTCCTTCCGAAATAGATTCCAGCGGCAAGAGGGGGTAGCAGTTTTCACTATCAAAATTGGCGGTCCAAACTGAGCCTCATAACGTGTGCTCTGATTGGTCGCCGACAAAGGCCCTTAGCCAATCGCATGAGTTTTCTCATCAGTTTATGGCTAAGACATTAGGGCTCTGTTGCTATAGACAAAGGGAGATAATTAGAATCGTTTTGGGCTTATTATGTTTATTATTTGCATAAGGTGGAAAATAGATAATATTATTTTCCATAAAGTCAGACAAAATTCTTTTAAAAATAAAAAGACATTTTTAACATTTTAACTTTTTCAAAAACCATTTAGCTTGAAAGAGAACGAATGAAAAAGCTGCCTTTTTTTTTTTTTTTACATTTTTTGATAGTCTGTAATTTTTTAAAGTTTGTTTTTTCCCAAATTGAAAGTTTTACAACAAAGCCTGACATTATGAAAATTTCAAACATTATATATTAAAATAATTCTGAGACTTTCTTCTATTAATGAGACATTGCTCTTTTTTGGTACTTTATAATTTTTGAAGGAATTTGTTTCCACGGGTCGGAGAAGAAATGAATATCTTCCTGGTTGTAGTTTAAAGTGTCTTCTAAATACGTGTATAATTTCAAGAATATTGATAAAGATTAGTCGCTTTGATTTAGCGAAGCTAGATATCATGTAAAATTTAGTCTCAGAGAATAAATGAATAAATAAATAAAAATGAAAAAAAAAAAAAATTCGCATTTTCGTCTGTTTTTAACTCGCTGTAAAAAATAATTTAATGGATAAAAGCACATACAAATTACATATTTAGAAATATTATTTTCTTTTCTTTCCAACCATATAACTATTTTTTAAGATGGGACCAGAAATACATGAGAAATTGCGAGTTGAGTGGAATAAGTTGCAAATTTGTCAATCTTAACAGAAATCAGATATTAACAGGAAATGCTATCATTACACAAGAAAATGGATGGTTTTCTGAGAAAGCAAAAATACTTTATTAAAAACCGAAAAACCGAACCAAAGGAAAAATGAAAACCGATACCGAAATATAAGTAGCTAAACCACCCAATAATATATATATATATATATATATATACATTTGAAAGGAAGAAAAAACTCAATAAACCGTTTATTGAGTTTTTCCTTCCTTTCAAAGGTAAATATTGCTCAGTATTTAATCTAAATTATAGATTACTAGCAAATATATGCACCCTCCGGGTGCAAGTATTTAAGTTTTAATATAATAAAAATATCATATTAAATTAGAAAGGCTAATGAAACTGAATAAGAATGCAGATAAAAAGATTAGTAACAGAGGGGGTATGATTGAAAAATAGAACAACTTTGAAACTAACCCTTCCATCATTTTCCATTACTCCCTTTTTTCATTGGTAAATTTTCCTAATTTAACTATTTAGTTAAAATAGGAAATAAAGAATAAAATGACAGTTATTTCTTCTTGCTAATGGATTTCTTTTAAGATTTATCCCCGAGATGTTTGCTCATATTCAATAAGGTAAAACCAAACAATTAGAAATCAATAATACTAAGCATATATTTATTAAAATAAAAATTTTAATATCAATATACAAATTAGCCTTCCCATTCACACTGTAATCCGCCATTTTGTTGTATATATAAATACAATTGCATGTTGTTAGTATGTAGATATGGTCAACAGTCTTAATGATGAAAAACAATTTTATTAATAATTAAAGTTTAAATAAAATAAAGTCATGGAGAATGTGATGTAAATAACAAAGGGAATTGTGACTTGTATAGTAATATAGTTTCGGTTACAGACAGACAAACACACAATCTCCATTATAATAAGATTATATATTGAGGTCTCTCTAGGAATTTATATAAAAATCCCTGTATTTGCACCTACTAAAACATGCAATAATTATACAGTGAGATTTTGAAGATCCCATGTAGAATCATCCCTTACTACCAGTTTTAGATACCTTACATATATATATATATACTAGCAAATATATGCACCCTCCGGGTGCAAGTATTTAAGTTTTAATGTAATAAAATATTGTATTAAATTAGAAAGGCTAATGAAACTAAATAAGAATGCAGTTAAAAAGATTTGAAACAGAGGGAGTATAATAAAAAATGGAACAACTGAAACTTACTCTTCCATCACTCTCGTCTTTCATTGTTATTTTTTCTAATTTAAGTATTTAGTTAAAAGAGGAAGTAAAGAATAAAATGACAGTTATTTTATCTTGTTAATGGATTTCATTTAAGATTCATTGAAGAGATTTTTGCTTATATTCATTAAAATAAAAACAAACAGTAAGAAATCAATAATACTAAGCACATATTTATTAAATTCGATTTTTTAATATTATTATGCAAATTAGCCTTTCCGTTCACACTGTAAACCTCTATTTTGTTGTATATATAAATACAATTGAATGTTGTCAGTATGTAGACATAGTTAACAGTATTAATAATGTAAGACAATTTTATTAATAATTGAGGTTTAGATAAAAATAAAATCATGGAGAATGTGATGTCAATAACTAAGAGAATTGTGACTTGAGTAGGAATATAATTTCGGTTACAGACAGAAAAACACACAATCTCCATTATAATAAGATATATATATATATATATATATATATATATATATATAATATATACTGTTTGGGATTTAGCATGAAGCATTGGGTGTGAAATATAAGAAACTCAGTTTTTGAGTTGTTAAGTTTTGTTTTATTTTGTTAGATTTTCGGGGATGTTTATACCTCTTCTTCAGAACGAATAGACTGAGAATATGAAAGAGCATACAGTAAAAGATAAATAAGCATAAAGAGAAATACACACACACACACACACACACATATATATATATATATATATATATATATACTAGCAAATATATGCACCCTCCGGGTGCAAGTATTTAAGTTTTAATATAATAAAATATCATATTAAATTTGAAAGGCTAAAGAAACTGAATAAAAATGCAGATAAAAAGATTTGGAACAGAGGGGGTATGATTGAAAAATAGAACAACTTTGAAACTAACTCTTCCATTATTTTCCTTACTCCCGTCTTTCATTGGTAAATTTTCCTAAATTAACTATTTAGTTAAAATAAGAAGTAAAGAATGAAATTACAGTTATTTCTTCTTTTTAATGAATTTCTTTTAAGATTTATACCCGGGATTTTTGCTCATATTCATTGATATAAAACCAAACAATTAGAAATCAATAATACTAAGCATATATTTATTAAAATCAAATTTTTAAGATCAATATGCAAATTAGCCTTCCCATTCACACTGTAAACCGCTATTTTCTTGTATATATAAATACAATTACATGTTATTAGTATGTAGATATGGTCAATAGTCTTAATGATGTCAAAGAATTTTGTTAATAATTGAAGTTTAAATAAAAATAAAATCATGGAGAATGTGATGTAAATATCAAAAGGAATTGTGACTTGAATAGTAATGTAGTTTCGGTTACAGACATAAAAACCCACAATCTCCATTATAATAAGATATATATATATATATACTTCTTTTCATGATTCCCTAATAATTAGAAATCCTCAGCACAAATTTAGAAGGGAATAATTACTCAAAGGTTTGTAAATTATACAGGAATAAATAATTGAAGATACAAAATTGCTAGAAAATTATTATCATCAAATAGGAATAGTTATTTGAAACCCTATAATTGCTTGCAAATTAGATAGGAATACTTGAAACCATATAATTGAGGGTAAATTATCTATTTGATTCTTTACCTATTTTAAACTGCTTATAGCAGTTCTCCCAGCACTGCGATCCTACCATAATCCGCTCACGGTGGCTCTCGCACTTGTCACTAGTATACCCTGAAAAGTCACTAGGTAAACACTCCTGGCATCTTTATTTGAATTTATTTTAAGCAAAAGATTATTCATTCTTGTTGGGTATTAAAGTTTTTTCAAACTCAGTTTTTTAGATACATTTTTAAACTAATTTTTTTTTACGTCTATTGAACCAATAATAGGACCCTAACACGTACTACCACTCTGAATCAGAGTTGACCTGGGAGTAATGGCAATAAAGGGGTACTCCACACTCCCCAGAGCTCCAGAATTGGAGCTTCACCACTAGATGCAATTTGACATCATACCCAAGAGACTAAGACTCTCAGCCACTGGCTTCTAGTACAAGGGTTGGGGATGACCATAAGGGCAATAGGATTGGGATACTCGTGTAGGTGCCAGGGCTTGAGGACACCAGCCGATTGATCAGAGAGGGCCTCCTCAGCTGCCCATCTAGCCAAAGTAAGGGTTAAAGTGGAGTGATGCATGTCATGGACTGCTCACAATCACCAGGATTCCATCTTTAAGCAGCACGGGATGCCACCCATGGCCAGGACAACAGGTGTCCCCATTGCATTGTGTGTGTGTGTGGGGGGTCTTACTCCTCTGAAGAAGTGCAGTCAAGGTATTCTACAGCCCCATCTGACCTTTGAAATATCCTATCATACAGGTAAAAAAAATACCTAGAGAATTTGGTATCAACCGTTGGGAAAAATGCCGTAAAACCAACTAATTTCTTTTTCTGTTAATTGTAGTTGTCATGCTATGCATTTTGATAAATAATCCTTAGAGTTACTTTCCTTAACGGTCTATTTTAACCGATGGGGATGGCCATAAGGGCAATAGGATTGGGATACTCGTATAGTTGCTAAGGCTTGAGGACACCAGCTGATTAATCAGAGAGGGCCTTCTCAGCCATGAGGAGTCCATGACATGCAACACTCCATTTTAACCCTTACTTGTTCGAGGGAGTTTACCTACACACAACTAGACACAGTGCCTACGCCTTCAGAAGGACAACGGCTGAGTAAAGAGGAGGATTGATAATAATTAAATATATTTTTGTTACCTACATTCATATCTACCTTTAATTTGTTTCTTCTTTCATATCATAAAGATAAAAGTAAGAGATAATATGAAATAAGCTCTTGCAAAGAAAATGTCACACTGAAAAGCACCGGTTTTCACCAGATCTCTGAAGTTAAGCCACAATGTGTCAGTTCACAACTTAAATGAGTAACCCTCAGATAGAAGCAAAACACAGGGTAATTTTCACCTTTAGTTGTTAAAATTCCTCGCAAATAAGGTAATTAGACTAACCTCCCTTGACTTTCACTTTGAACTAAGCCGGTAGCTATTTTGAAAGTCTCTGTGCGAAATACACAAATCTTAGAAACTTTTTTGAAAACAATACAACTGCATGCTTTAACACAAAAATATCATAAAATGTGTTCTTAATAACAATTAAGTTCATTTTATGCTACGAATTTAGCCAACTGACTTTCACTTTGAAACAAGACAGTAGCCATTTTGAATGTATCCATGCAAAATATACAAATCTTAGAATCGTTTTGAAAACAATACAACTCAAATTTGTTGAACTGTATTTGTGTGAGATGGGCATGGGTTTATGAGGAAGAGAACAGATAATGTTAGAGGAATGCACTTGGGGAATTTTTCTTCAAGTGAAGATAAAAGAACATCTGATAAAAGAATAGGATTATGTCTAGAACAGATGGACCAAATCATGTAAAAACCCTAACAGATTAAGAAAAGAAAATAGTCTTGTTACTTTCATAATAAATTGTCTGCAATATCAACTCTAATAATCAAGTGTTACTTTGTTCTAACTTATGTAACAATGACAAAGAGAAAGAAAAGAAAAAAGAAAGAAAGACAGAAAGAAAGTAATAAAAAAAAGAAGAAAGAAAAAAAGAAAGAGAAAGAAAAAAGAAGAAGAAAGAAAAAGAAAGAAAAAGAAAGAAAAAAGAAAAAGAAAAAAAAGAAAAAGAAAGAAGAAAGAAAAAAGAAAAGAAAGAAGAAAAAAAGAAAAAGAAAAGAAAAAAGAAAAAAAAAGAAAGAGAAAGAAAGAAGAAGAAAGAAAGAAAGAAAGAAAAGAAAAGAAGAAAGAAAAAAGAAGAAAGAAGAAAGAAAAAAAGAAGAAGAAGAAAAAAGAAAAGAAAGATATTTATTTTTTTAAAAAACAACAAAAAACACAACAAATAATTAATGTATTATCTGTCAAGGCAGATCACTAATTAGGACTGAGCCTATTCTAGTAGTGACCACCTCTGATATTTCAGAGGTTTTCAAATTAAATTTGAAAAGAGTGAAAACAGTTTTAAATGTTATCTTATTTATTTGTTTTTTTTAGATGGATCCATTTTAATATTTTTCTTTAGTTTTCTAAGATTTTATTTGTTTACAAGTAAACAAGACAACTGTTACCCATGGGATATAAGCTTTTATGTGAGATTAGGTTTTTAGTTATTTGGTGGGATGTTACTGCTGGTGTTGTTAGTTTCTTTTCTTAAACAGCATTATATGTGGTTATTCTTTGTTGGTTGTTGAGCTGAAAATTGATTAAAAGAAGATAAAAGAAGATACAAAAATCAAGATACTTTTGAGGTTTAGACTTTATTTCTTGGTTAGGAAATTTTCTACTGAGCCTGTCAATAGTTTCTGTTCCCAGTCAAGGCCTGCATTGGAATGGCCAAGTGATCTTTTTGGCACAGGAAGGGGACTTTTTCTCTGTGCATGTCCACAGGTTCTTCTTGTCTGTTGCCTCCTGGGAAATTGCTATTTTTTATCTTTATTTTATTTCAATCTCCACATACCCTCAAGTCATGTATGATAACACAAGAAAATTCTCGTGATATTGCTGCAAAAATCTGTATTTTACAAAAAATTACCAAAATTAGGGAATAATCCAATTTTAATAAAATTTCAGTGTTCATTTATCAATGAATGAATTTTATAATGCATTACAAAAGGGATGAAAAGTTCAAAAGTCCTTAACAGACCTCATGGTAAAGAAGTATTGAGTCTATCAGGTTTATCGTAGAGCAGTTAAGATATGCATGGTGTCGTCTGGGTTTTTGGTAGAAATGGCGAATTGTTCAAACACATAGGGAAAGGGTTCTTGTTGGGTACGTGTTCATCATCACATACGCACTGGGGTGGGTAGGGTGTACATGCAGCTTGTCACATAATCCTCAAAGTTCATGGTGAGGTCGGACACAAAGGTGGGAAAGAAGAAATAAGAAAGAGATTCGGAGAAGAATCAATGAATGTATGTATGTATTATAGAAGGGGGGAAAATATATGGGGTGGAAATAGATATTCGAATCAAGAAGTTCCTGCTGAGGGGGGGACCAAAAACAAGCTAGTTCACAGTCTTTTCACAAGCCAGACTTTCTTTTGGTCAACACATTCTTCGTCTTCGTCTAGCAGCTGGAAAATCCGTCGTCGTAGTCAAATTAATCTTTAACAGTTCAAAATCGCATTTCCTATTTAGTTTTGTTTCTGTTGGACTAAAATCCATTTCTTTACTGGGTCGTTAACAAAGCGCTTCGTTGTCGTCGACTGCTTCTGCTGACTGCCCAGCGCTCGACTCACTTGTTATGGACATATTTACCAAAACATCCGGGCACATCAGTCGAACCTCGTGTCCGTCCAGTGCCCAAATCGCATTTGTTTTTGCATGCGGGAGGACGCGAGTTTGATCCCAGCAGGCAAGACAATGTCTTGCTCTTTTTCCTTTCTCGTTCTCCGTCACATGTATGTATGTCAGGGACTCCCAATTATCGAATACTATACACTTTGGTATTAGCACACTGACATCTGATTGTGTGCAATGGAGGGGTGCAGAACTGTTTGAAGCTGCAAGGGGGGACCAGGCAAAACTCGGGAGAGTGTACCGAAAATGTAAAACTCTGCCGGCCAATTTTGGTGATGTGTGGATCTGTGAGGAGTGCCCTGTTGTCAGTAGGTCTGGTCAGTCACCTGAAATCACATGAGAGCTACCCAACTGCAATTGTTGTCTACCATGCCACACTCTGATTCCCAACATGATCCCAAGCATGAGGACAATGATGAGTATACAACACCTGTCGACTCAGTCAACACCAATCGTTATGTGTGCCAGATATGTTCTAAGATATGCAAGACTTTGGCCGGATTGAAAAGTCACGAACGAGCCCACAAACGGACAATGAATGAAGGGTGGCAGTCGCCTGATAAGACGTTGCGATCAATATGTATGTACGTAGGCAGAACACTCACACTAGCAATTTTAATAGAAATGTTTAACAAATTTGTAAACCAAATGCCCAAGACATGCTAGATGAGTAGTGCCGTTCCCCCCCCCCCCGACCAAACCAAATTACAGGCTAAGAATGATACAAAGTGAATTACATTATAAAATAAAACACAATAAGATGAAAAATGACTGGAAACTTGTTTGTGAATGAGAATAAAGTATTTCTCTGAATTATTGGATGAAGCTTGATAATTAGTATTATTTGGATAATTTGAACTATTGTCCTCATCTTTATTATTATATGTACAATGTTTCGGCCGATGAGCCCTCCAGCCTTCTTCAGGTATTTCTTGTCGGACTCGGGAGGCTTCTTGAACTCGGGAATCTTCTTTTCGAACTCAGGAACCATCACGGAACTTTGAAACCAACCCTTTATTCAATCCACGGGGGTATCCTGTTCTCATTCCGCTAACCATAGCTGGGGTACAGGTGTTAAGCTGTGTTAATTACTATTCTATATTACTGTTGCCCTTGACCAGTATTGAACCTGCTGCCTAGAGATAACTGTCACTTGCTATGTGTCCAGTCCGATGGTGGACAATAGTCTGAAATATCAAAATTATTCATATCAAGTCTCATCTCATTATATGAAAATTTAACAATATCCACTGGGATTTGATATTAGATATTAATACATATAATAAAATTTAAATATTTAAACTTCTTCCTCATTTAACTGATTTGATATTAAATATTAATACATACTAGCAAATATATGCACCCTCCGTAGGGTGCAAGTATTTAAGTTTTAATGTAATAAGATATTATATTAAATTAGAAAGACTAATGAAACTAAATAAGAATGCAGATAAAAAGATTTGGAACATGGGGAGGGGGTAGATAATAAAAAAATAGAACAACTGAAACTTATTCTTCCATCACGACCGTCTTTCATAGCTAAATTTTCCTAATTTAACTATTTCATTAAATTAGAAAGTAAAGAATAAAAATAGTCATTTTTTTCTTGTTAATGGATTTCTTTTAAGATTTATCCTCAAGATTTTTGCTCATATTCATTAAGATAAAACCAGAGTTGCGGAGACATGGAATAAACTGCCCGCGTCTGTTGTGGGCTGCCGAAGCACTGAGTCTTTCAAAGCCTCCATGCTTCCTGTAGTCCGTCGACACTATACCTGATGCCACTCTCCACATACATATGCACACACGCGCACACATACATGCATATTACTACTGCAAACTGTTCATGTTCCTGACACTAATACATTATTCTGTGTACTTGACATGAGACTTTGATGAGTTGTGGTGCACCTGAGCACTATACACAATAAATTTCATTATTATTATCAATACCAAGCACATATTTATTAAAAATCAATTTTTAATATCAATATGCAAATTAGTTTTCCCATTCAAACTGTAAACCGCTATTTTGTTGTATATAAAAATACAATTTCATGTTATTAGTATGTAGATAAGGCCAACAGTATTAATAATGTAAAACAATTCTATTAATAATTGAAGTTTAAATAAAAATAAAAACATGGAGAATGTGACGTAAATAACTAAGAGAATTGTGACTTGAGTAGTGATATAGTTTCGGTGGTTATTTCCTATAAGTCTAACATAAACAAAGGGGAACCACTCTTGACAGATAAATTATTTATTGATCTATTAGGAAAAAAGAAGATGGGGCTAGGGTTAGTTTAATGGGAAAATAAATAAATAAATTATAGGAAATAACTGTTTTGGTTACAGACAGACAGACACACAATCTCCATTATAATAACTAGCAAATATATGCACCCTCCGGGTGCAAGTATTTAAGTTTTAATGTAATAGAATATTGTATTAAATTAGAAAGGCTAAGAAACTAAATAAAATACAGATAAAAAGATTGAAACAGAGGAGTATAATAAAGATTTTGAAACAGAGGGAGTATAATAAAAAAAGGAACAACTGAAACTTACTCTTCCATCACCCTCGTCTTTCATTGTTATTTTTTCTAATTTAAGTATTTAGTTATAAGAGGAAGTAAAGAATAAAATGACAGTTATTTTATCTTGTGAATGGATTTCATTTCAGATTCATTGAAGAGATTTTTGCTTATATTCATTAAAATAAAACCAAACAGTTAGAAATCAATAATACTAAGCACATATTTATTAAATTCGATTTTTTAATATTAATATGCAAATTAGCCTTCCCATTCACACTGTAAACTGCTATTTTTTGTATATATAAATACAATTGCATGTTATTTGTATGTAGATATGGACAACACTAATAAAAAGGTGAAGCAATTTTATTAATAATTGAGGTTTAAATAAAAATAAAATCATGGAGAATGTGATGTAAATAATTAAGGGAATTGTGACTTGAGTAGTAATATAATTTCGGTTACAGACAGAAAAACACACAATCTCCATTATAATAAGATAAGATAAGTATTAAAAAAAAAACTGTGTTAGAGAATTAACTGAATCTTTACATTTTACCCTTTTTTGTTTTTTTGGTCTTTTTTTCCTGCAAAATATTAAGATGGACATTTATCGATTTGTGGAGGTGAAAAAAAACAACACACGAAAGAAAATGTATATAAATAATTTTTAATGAATTTTAAAAAATTACAAAATATTTCTATAAAGGCATTGACAGGATTTTAAAATTAGGAAATTGACCAAACCCAGAAAAAAAAAAAAAAAAGAAAGAAAAATATGGTCATGGATTTTTTTATTTTTAGAATTTACAGGGTGATATATAAAAGATATAGTTTCAATATTTGTAGCTCAGCTGATATATCTAACCAGGATACCATTTAATCTTTGAAAAGGCTCATTCTTTATTAACCAGGATTCTTATTATTTCTTCATATTCCTCATTGTTCTATAATGACAATTCCAGTAGGGCAGGTTGATTTTGGAATGTAATGTCTCCCATGTGGCACAAGTTGCAAATTAACAGAAGGAATTGCTCCACAAAATATTTGTATTGAAAACTTTACTCTCATTTGAGGAATAGATTTAAATCTTTTAAGATGTTATCCCTGTTACAGCTTAATTAATGAAGTAAAAATCAGTATATTGGAGATGTTGGCGATAATGGGGGGGGGGTATTTTAATTTTAATTCTAGTATAATATTGTGTAAGAGAAGTAACCCGCACGTATGCAAATGAGATACGTATTAAAAAGCAACAGTGGATTAGCTCAGAGTGATGCGATTTGATCTCCAACACGAACATTGTTTTGTATTCTCAGATTGCAAACACACGTGTACAACTTTTCAAGATAAGTAATCTTACCAAGAGACTTTTTTTCCTTGCCGGCCGGAAGCCGTTTTATTTTGTTATTTGTATTATTTGTAATAAATTATTATTACAACCACTCAATCTTCTCGTATTTATTATGTATTTCCAATACATAACAAATATATTATTCACTTCATCTTAGTAAAATAAAATTTCTGTTTAAATATTGAAATTGCTAAATTTTCTAACTAATTTCTAGGTCAAATGTTGTAAAAATGAAGATTTTTCCTCAATTTTAACTGACGATCTTTGATGCTATTTCCTCAAACAATGGTGCAAGTAAAAATCTAGTTTTTGGTATCAGTATTCATATACCAACATACAACTTTTGTTGTTTCAGAGAATTTGATTTTTTTTTAAAAAGTGAAAAATCAACCTACCCGAATCTCCAGTAACTTTAAAAGGAAAATATGCCCCCTCTGGTGCAAGTATTCAAGTTTTAATCTAATAAAATTAGAAATTTTTAATTTGGCTATAACACTGACCCTCATTAAAAGTTGTTTTTTTTCTCCGAAGATTAAAGGTTTACCTAATGGTATATTGATTGCCATTTTATGCTGAATTCAAAAATACCATTCATTGTGTTTAGTCAGGTCTGGTTTTTAAGTGGTACATAATAATAATAACACTTATTTAAATGCCTGTGGACTCTACTTGTCATAAATAGAGTTATAATTCTGTTCTATACATTTCAAGTAAGAGCTTTTATCTTAAAAATTTGATCTGATTAGAAAAAATGATATGATTTTTGGATTCAGTGTAAAAAAAAAAAAAAAAAAAAAAACTGCTTTAAAATCAGTTATCATATTTTTGACCTTGAAAACATTACAGGCGAGTATAATCATTTTTTTGCACATAGTTATATGATATCAAAGTGTTGCCTATCCAATACAAATAATTTTAAAAAACAGGTCTATGATAATAAAATGTTCTAATATATCTGTTACTAAGAGTCCATACAATGTGCACATGTAAGATGCTGTAATAAACTTTTAAAAACTTCATTGTTAGTATATCTAGTATCTTAATTAGCTTTGAAAGTGTCTATTTCTTTTGTAACACCCAGTATATATTTGAGTTAATGTAGCGTGGACATGGAGTCAACATCTGGTTACTGACAGTTTCTCGCCTACAGACCAGATTTGGTCTGACGATCGCATAGGTGAGAAACTGTCAGTAACCAGGTGTTGACTTCATATCCATGCCACCTTAACTCAAATAAAAATGCTCTATCAATGAATTGAGCACTATCTGCTTAGAAATATAGCACCCATATTATCCACAACAATGTATAAAAATGTTTCATTAAAAACGATCTCCACAACATCGGAAGAAAGAGACTTAAGTTGAGGTTGAAGGTTGTTGTTGTCGTATTTCTTTGCTTCCATCACCCACCCTTCGATCATTTTTGCTTCTTGACCTCTCACCTTCATGACACTGACTGGATCCTGGGATTGTGACCTCTGAAACAAAATTATTTGATACATAAAAATCATTTCTTTTTCTCTCCCACATTATTTGAGACACACAGAAAATTTTAAAGAGGAAAAAAAAAAAGAAACATGTAATTCAGAACAACCAGATATGGTGGGTGTTTCATAAATAATAACATTCATGCAGAAATAATTTGCAAACGGTTATTTGGTTTATTGTTTTTGTTTTATGACACATCCTACTAGTGTGGAGTGTTTGGTGTGTGTGTGTGTATATATATATATATATATATATATATATATATATATATATATATATATATATATAAGATAAAAAGAATAAAACATTTTTTCTGAGAACATAATACATTTTGCGGACCTTCTTCTTTTTTTTATAAAATACTAAATTTTCTCCTGTTGGAACCTGAACAACATTTTATATATATATATATATATATATATATATAATATATATATATAACAATATCTTAAAAAATATTGTGCATTTTCATACCCTTTTATCTATCTACATATATTATATATAATTACATCTGTCATAGAATAGTGTTACATCTATATACATATATAAAAGGGCAGTTTTGTGAATCTATATGCCAGAGGAAACTTCGAAAACAAAACAATTAACGACAAAGTAAATATATATACACATTGAATATCACCAGGGCTTGGTTTTTGAGCAAAAATTGTGAAGATTTTTGATTTATATTCGTGAAGAAATTGAAAAATAAAATTTAAATGATAATAGAATGGAATTTTTTTTGCATTTACTATTTTAAAGTGGAGACATCAATTTTCTTTTCAGAGTGGCTGGATCAATGCAAGCTGTTTTTTGTTTTGTTTTATTTTTACGGAGGGATTTTAATGGGCATCCTGCGATGATCCAACTCGAGATTCAATCATAATGGATCTGCGAGACTAACTTTTTGAGTCCCCCCTTCTACCAAGGTGACACTGGGTAGCCGCTTCTAGTTTATATATAAATCTCATTTATTAAATGTAGCTAACGAGTGAGTTTTTATGAAAGTGCAACTGAGTCATCTCCCTTTTCATAATTTACTGTTTGGAGAAAATAAAAGGTAGAAGATGTTACTGCATTCGTGATTCTTAATCACAATTAAACTTCTTATTGGCTGCTCTGAAAGACTTAATATATATATGTATGTGTGTGTGTGCATGTTTATATATATATATATATATATATATATATATATATATATATAGTAAAATGTTATAGACAGATAACCTACTGAAGTTTCATCAAACGGATCATCAGGCTAACTGCAATGAATTAATCAAAATAATTGAGTAATTAAGAACAATAATATATATATATATAGTAATCTCAGTTCTCATATTTCAGGCCTTGTGCCAAACTAGGCTAAATAATAAATATGATTTGTTTTCTTTTTGTAAAATGGCACAAAAAAAAAAAAAAAAAAAAAAAAAAAAAGAACTGACCTCAAGTCAAATGATGCGGCTCCACCTTTAACCATAAAAGCTCGGACACTTTTTGAAACACGCCTCAGCACCTATAAATAAAAATTCAATGTTATTAGTTAAAGATATTTTGTTTTAATAAAATGATACTTTATTTATACAAAAACAAAGTTTTAGAAATGCCACAAGTAGAAAAAAAATATTTGTTGCAAAAAAAAACAAATAAAACAACAATAAAAAACGACAAAAAAAAAAAAAAAAAGGAAAAAAGAAAAAAAAACCCAATAGAAATGAAATTAGTATTATTTGGATTATTCGAACTACTGGTCCTCATCTTTATTGTCATCTGTACAACGTTTTCAGCCCGATGTGCCTCTGGCCTTCTTCAGGTATTTCTTCTTGAACTTGGAACCTTCCTGGGTCCCGAGTTTGAGAAGGAATACCTGAAGAAGGCCGGAGGGCACATCGGCCAAAAACGTTGTACAGATACAATAAAGATGAGGTCAGTTGTCCGAATAATCCAAATAATATGAATTGATTTCTTATTGCGTTTTTTTTCTTTTTTCCTTTTTTTTTTTCTTTGTCCGTTTTTATTGCTTGTTTTATTTTTGTTTTTTATTGCAAACAAAATATTTTATTTTCTGACTGTGCATTTCTAAAACTTGTTTTTGTATTAAAATAAAGTATCCATTTTTATTAAACAAAAATTCTTAACTTATTAACATTGAATTTTTATTATAGGTGCTGAGGGCGTGTTTCAAAAAAGTGTCCGAGCTTTATCGGATTAAAGGTATGAAGCCCATCATTTTGACTTGAGGTCAGTTCTTTTTTTTTTTTTTTTTTTTTTTTTTTTTTGTGCTCATTTTACAAAAAGAAACAAAATCATATTTATTTATTTAGCCTAGTTGCGCACAAGGCCTGAAATATGAGAACTGAGATTTACTATATATATATATAATATTTGGTTACTTAATTACTCTAATTCATTTTGATTAATTCATTGCCAGTTAGCCCTGATGCATCCGTTGATGAAACTTCAGTTAGAGTTATCTGTCTATAACATTTACTATATATATATATATATATATTATATATATATATATAAACATGCCACACACACACATATCATATATATATTTAAGTCTTTCAGAAGCAGCCAATAAGAAGTTTATTGTGATTATAGAATCACGAATGCAGTAACATCTTCTACCTTTTATTCTTCTCCAAACAGTAAATTATTGAAAGGGAGATGGACTCAGTTGCACTTCATAAAAAAAACTCACTCGTTACTACATTTAATAAATTGAGATTTATATATTAAACTAGAGCGGCTACCCAAGTGTCACCTTGGTAGAAGGGGGCGTGACTCAAAAAGTTGTCTCGCAGATCCATATGATTGAATCTCGCAGTTGGATCATCGCAGGATGCGCCATTAAGAATCCCCCGTAAAAATAAAACAAAAACCAAAAAACAGCTGCAATGCATCCAGCACTCTGAAAAAAAAAATTGATGTCTCCGCTTTAAAATAGTAAATGCCAAAAAAAAATCCATTCTATTATCATTTAAATTTGGTATTTTTCAATTTCTTCACGAATATAAATCAAAATCTTTCACAATTTTTTGCTCAAAAACCAAGCCCTGCCGTTGATATTCAATGTGTATATATATTTACTTTGTCGTTAATTGTTTTGTTTTCGAAGTTCCTTCTGCGACATATAGATTCCACAAAACTGCCCTTTATATATCGTATATAGATGTAACAACTATTCTATGGACAGATGTAATTATATATATAATAATGTAGATAGATTAAAGGATGAAAATGCACAATATTTTTATATTGTTATAATCTATATATATATATAATATATATTACTATATAATAGTATATATAAAATGGTTGTTCAGCGTTCCAACAGGCAGAAAATTTAGTATTTTATAAAAAAAGAAGAGGTCCGCAAAAAATGTATTATGTCTCAGAAAAAGAGTTTATTCTTTTTATCTTATATACATATATATATATATATATATATATATATATATATATATATATATATATACCACACACACACACACCAAACACTCCCACACTAGTAGGATGTGTCCATAAAACAAAACAATAAACCAAATAACCGTTTTGCAAAATTATTTCTGCGATGATGAATGTTATTATTTATGAAACACCCACCATATCGGTTTTTCTGAATTACATTGTTTTCTTTCTTTTTTTTTTTCCTCTTTAAAATTTTCGTGGTGTCTCAAATAATGTGCTGAGAGGAAAAAGAAAGATTTTTTTATGTATCAAATAATTTTTGTTTCAGAGGTCACAATCCCCAGGATCCAGTCAGTGCATGAAGGTGGAGAGGTCAAGAAGCAAAAACATGATCGAAGGTGGGGTGATGGAAGCAAAGAAATACGACAACAACAACCTTCAACCTCAACTTAAGTCTCTTTCTTCCGACTGTTGTGAGATCGTTTTTAATGCGAAACATTTTTATACATTGTTGTGGATAAATATTGGTGCTATATTCTTAAGCAGATAGTGCTCAATATCATTGATAGAGCATTTTTATTTGAGTTAAGGTAGTGTTAGACATTGAGTCAACACCTGGTTACTGACAGTTTCTCGCCTATGTGATCGTCAGACCAAATCTGGTCTGTAGGCGAGAAACTGTCAGTAACCAGATGTTGACTCCATGTCCACGCTACATTAACTCAAAATATAATACTGGGTGTTACAAAAGAAAATAGACACTTCAAAGCTAATTAAGTTACTTAGGATATACTAACAATGAAGTTTTTAAAAGTTTATTACAGCATCTTACATGTGCACATTGTATGACTCTAGTAACAGATATATATAGAACATTTTATTATAATAGACCTGTTTTAAAATTATTTGTATTGGATAGCAACATTGATATCATATAACTATGTGCAAAAAAAAATGATTATACTCGCCTTGTAAGTTTTCAAGGTCAAAATATGATAACTGATTTTAAAGCAGTTTTTTTTTTTTTTTTTTTTCACTGAATCCAAAAATCATAATCAATTTTTTCTAATCAGATCA
The DNA here is from genome assembly GCA_023376005.1 of Doryteuthis pealeii. Classification (NCBI taxonomy): domain Eukaryota; kingdom Metazoa; phylum Mollusca; class Cephalopoda; order Myopsida; family Loliginidae; genus Doryteuthis; species Doryteuthis pealeii. The sequence goes on along the minus strand of CM042165.1, from coordinate 23,140,058 downwards.
AAATTTTAGATAAAAGCTCTTACTTGAAATGTATAGAACAGAATTATAAACTCTATTATGACAAGTAGAGTCCACAGGCATTTAAATAAGTGTTATATTATTATGTACCACTTAAAACCAGACCTGACTAAACACAATGAATGGTATTTTGAATTCAGCATAAAATGGCAAATCTTTATACCATTAGGTAAACCTTAATCTTTGGAGAAAAAAACAACTTTTAATGAGGTCAGTGTTATAGGCAAATTAAAAATTTCTAATTTTATTAGATTAAAACTTGAATACTTGCACCCAGAGGGGCATATTTCCTTTTAAAGTTACTGGAGATTCGGTAGGTTGATTTTTCACTTTTTTTAAAAAAAAATCAAATTCTCGAAACAACAAAAGTTGATGTTGCGTTATAATGAATACTGATACCAAAAAAACTAGATTTCTTACTTGCCACATTGTTTGAGGAAATAAGCATCCAAGATCGTCAGTTAAAATTGAGGAAAAATCTTCATTTTACAACATTTGACTAGAAATAGTTAGAAAATTTAGCAATTCAATATTTAAAAAGAAATTTATTTTACTAAGATGAAGTGAATAATATATTTGTTATGTATTGGAAATACATAAACGATGAAGATTGAGTGTTGCTAATAATATTTATCCAAATAATACAAATAACAAAATAAAACGACTTCCGGCCGCAAGGTAAAAAAGTCTCTTGGTAAGATTACTTATCTTGAAAAGTGTACCGTGTGTTTGCAATCTGAGAATACAAAACAATGTTCGTGGTTGGAGATCAAATCGCATCACTCTGAGCTAATCCACTGTTGCTTTTTAATACGTATCTCATTTGCATACGTGCGGGGTTACTTCTCTTTACAACAATATTATAACTAGAATTAAAAATTAAAAAATACCACCCCACCCCATTATCGCCAATATCTCCAATATACTGATTTTGTACTTCATAATTAAGCTGTAACAGGGATAACATCCTAAAAAGATTTAAATCTATTTCCTCAAATTGAGAGTTAAAGTTTTCAATACAAATATTTTGTGGAGCAATTCCTTCTGTTAATTGCAACTTGTGCCACAAGGAGACATTACATTCCAAAATCAACCTGCCCTACTGGAATTGTCATTATAGAACAATGAGGAATATGAGAAATAATGAAGAATCCTGGTAATAAAGAATGAGCCCTTTTCAAAGATTAAATGCTATCCTGGTTTAGATATATCAGCTGAACTACAAATATTGAAACTATATCTTTTATAATCACCCTGTAAATTTTCTAAAATATAAAAAATCCATTGACTTATTTTTCTTTCTTTTTTTTTTCTTTTTTCTGAGGGTTTGGTCAAATTTCCTGAAATTTTTAAAATCTGTCAATGCCTTTATAGAAATATTTTGTAATTTTTTAAAAATTCATTAAAAATTATTTTATATACATTTTCTTTCGTGTGTTGTTTTTTTTTCACCCTCCACAAATCAATAAATATTTTATATATTTGATATACATTATTTTATATACATTTTTTATAAAATATATATAAATTATATTCATATATATACATTTTATAAAATATATATAAATAAAAATATATATACATTTTTATAAAAATATATATGAAATTATATTCATATATATAAATTATATCATATATATAAATTATATTCATATAAATAATTATTAAGAATATATAAAGTATATTTGATTACATATTTTATTACATTTTTCACCTCCCCAAATCGATAAATATTTATATACATTTTCTTTCATGTGTGTTTTTTTTCACCTCCACAAATCGATAAATGTCCATCTTATTATTTTGCAGGAAAAAAAAGACCAAAAAAAACAAAAAAGGGTAAAATGTAAAGATTCAGTTAATTCTCTAACACAGTTTTTTTTTTTTTTTTTAATACTTATCTTATTCTATTATAATGGAGATTGTGTGTTTTTTCTGTCTGTAACCAAAACTATATTCCTACTCGAAGTCACAATTCTCTTAGTTATTTTGACATCACATTCTCCATGATTTTTATTTTTATCTAAACCTCAATTATTAATATAAAATTGTCTTTACATTATTAATACTGTTACCTATGTCTACATTACTGTGACAACATGCAATTTATGTTTATATATACAACAAAATAGCGCGTTTACAGTGTGAACGGGAAGGCTAATTTGGCATATTAATATTAAAAATCGAATTTAATAAATATGTGGCTTAGTATTATTTGAATTTCTAACTGTTTGGTTTTAATTTAATGAATATAAGCAAAAAATCTCTTCAATGAATCTGAAATGAATCCATTAACAAGAAAAAAATAACTGTCATTTTATTCTTTACTTCCTCTTATAACTAAATACTTAAATTAGAAAAAATAACAATGAAAGACGAGGAATTGATGGAAGAGTAAGTTTCAGTTGTTCCATTTTTTATTATACTCCCTCTTGTTCAAAATCTTTTATTTTATACTCCCTCTGGTTTCAAATTTTTTTATCTGTTTCTATTTAGTTTCATTAGCCTTTTCTAATTTAATTACAATATTCTATTACATTAAAACTTAAATACTTGCACCCGGAGGGTGCATATATTTGCTAGTATTATAATGGAGATTGTGTGTCTGTTCTGTCTGTAACCAAAACAGTTATTCCTATAAATTTAATTATTTATTTTCCCATAAACAACCCTAGCCCCATCTTCTTTTTTCCTAATAGATCAATAAATAATTTATCAGTCAAGAGTGGTTCCCCTTTGTTTATGTTAGACTTTATAGGAAATAACCCACCGAAACTATATCACTACTCAAGTCACAAATTCTCTTAGTTATTTACGTCACATTCTCCATGTTTTTATTTTTTATTTAAACTTCAATTATTAATAGAATTGTTTTACATTATTAATACTGTTGGCCTTAATCTACATTACTAATACATGAAATTGTATTTTATTAACAACAAAATAGCGGTTTTACAGTTTGAATGCGGGAAAACTTAATTTGCATATTGATTATTAAAAATTGATTTTTAATAAAATGGCTCGGTATGATAATAATAATGAAATTTATTGTGTATAGTGCTCAGGTGCACCACAAACTCATCAAAGTCTCATGTCAAAGTACACAGAATAATGATTAGTGTCAGGAACATGAACATTGCCAGTAGTAATATGCATGTATGAGTTGTGCGCGTGTGTGCCCATATGTATTGTGGAGAGTGGCTCAGGTTATAGTGTCGACGGACTTACAGGAAGCATGGAGGCTTTGAAAGACTCAGATGCTTCGGCAGCCCACAACAGACGCGGGCATTTTATTCCATGTCTCCGCAACTCTGGTTTTATCTTAATGAATATGAGCCAAAAATCTGAGATAAATCTTAAAAGAAATCCATTAACAAAGAAAAAAATGAACTTTTTATTCTTTTACTTCTTACATTTAATGAAATAGTTAAATTAGAAATTAGCCTATGAAGACAGTCCGTGATGGAAGAATTAAGTTTCAGTTGTTCTTTTTTTTTTTATTATCTCCCCCTCCTCATGTTCCAAAATCTTTAATCTGCATTCTTATTTAGTTTCATAGTCTTTCTAATTTAATATATTTTATTACATTAAAACTTAAATACTTGCACCTACAAGAGGGTGCATTATATTTGCTAGTATGTATTTAATATTTAATATCAAATCAGTTAAATGGAGGAAGAAGTTTAAATATTTAAATTTTTTAATTTTTTTTTTTTTTTTCAATTATGTATAATATCTAATATCAAATCCATGGATATTGTTAAATTTTCATATAATTGAGATGAGACTTGAATATGAAATAATTTTGCATATTTCAGACTATTGGCTCCACCATCGGACTGTGCACAATAGCCATAGCTGGATAAAGGCGATGGATTAAGACAATTCTAACGTGACATTATCTCTAGGCAGCAGGTTCAATACTGGTCAAGGGCAACAGTAATATAGAATAGTAATTAACACAGCTTAACACCGTACCCCAGCTTATGGTTAGCGGAATGAGAACAGGAATAACCCCCGTGGATTGAATAAAGGGTTGGTTTCAAAGTTCCGTGATGGTTCCTGAGTTTGAAAAGAAGATTCCCGGAGTTCAAGAAGCCTCCCGAGTCCGACAAGAAATACCTGAAGAAGGCTGGAGGGCTCATCAGGCCGAAACATTGTACATATAATAATAAAGATGAGTTCAATATCCAAATAATTACTAATTATCAAGCTTCATCCAATAATTCAGAGAAATACTTTTATTCTCATTCACAAAACAAGGTTTCCAGTCATTTTTCCATCTTATTGTGTTTTATTTTATAATGTATTCACTTTGTATCATTCTTAGCCTGTAATTTGGTTTGGTCGGGGGGGGAACGGCACTACCATCTAGCATGTCTTGGGCATTTGGTTTACAAATTGTTAAACATTTCTATTAAAATGCTAGTGTGAGTGTTCTGCCTACGTACATACATAATTGTCGCAACGTCTTATCAGGCGACTTGCCACCCCTCATTCATTGTCCGTTTGCTGGGACTCGTTCGTGACTTTTCAATCCTGCCAAAGTCTTGCATATCTTAGAACATATCTGGCACACATAAACGATTGGTTGTTGACTGAGTCGACAGGTTGTTGTATACATCGTCATTGTCCTCATGCTTGGATCATGTTGGGAATCAGGAGTTGTGGCATGGTAGAGACAAATTGCAGTTGGGTAGCTCTCATGTGATTTCAGGTGGCTGACCAAACCTACTGACAACAGGGCACTCCTCACAGATCACACATCACCAAAAATTTTGGCCGCAGAGTTTTACATTTCGGTACACTCTCCCGAGTTTTGCCCGGTCCCCCCTTGCAGCTTCAAACATTTCTGCACCCCTCCATTGCACACAATCAGATGTCAGTGTGCTAATACCAAAGTGTATAGTATTCGATAATTGGGAGTCCCTGACAATACATACATGTGACGGAGAACGAGAAAGGAAAAAGAGCAAGACATTTGTCTTGCCTGCGGATCAAAACTCGCGTCCTCCCGCATGCAAAAAACAAATGCGATTTGGGCACTGGACGGACACGAGGTTCGACTGATGTGCCCGGATGTTTTGGTAATATGTCCATAACAAGTGAGTCGAGCGCTGGGCAGCAGCAGAAGCAGTCGACGACAACGAAGCGCTTTGTTAACGACCAGTAAAGAAATGGATTTTAGTCCAACAGAAACAAAAACTAAATAGGAAATGCGATTTTGAACTGATTAAAGATTAATTTGACTACGACGACGGATTTTCCAGCTGCTAGACGAGACGAAGAATGTGTTGACCAAAAGAAAGTCTGGCTGTGGAAAAGACTGTGAACTAGCTTGTTTTTGGTCCCCCCCTCAGCAGGAACTTCTTGATTCGAATATCTATTTCCACCCCATATATTTTCCCCCCTTCTTATAATACATACATACATTCATTGATTCTTCTCCGAATCTCTTTCTTATTTCTTCTTTCCCACCTTTGTGTCCGACCCCACCATGAACTTTGAGGATTATGACAAGCTGCATGTACACCCCACCCCCACCCCAGTGCGTATGTGATGATGAACACGTACCCAACAAGAACCCTTTCCTATGTGTTTGAACAATTCCCATTTCTACCCAAAAACACCCCAGACGACACCATGCATATCTTAACTGCTCTACGATAAACCTGATAGACTCAAACTTCTTTACCATGAGTCTGTTAAGGACTTTTGAACTTTTCATCCCTTTTTGTAATTGCATTTATAAAAATTCAATTCATTGATAAATGAACACTGAAAATTTATTAAAATTGGATTATTCCCTAATTTTTGGTAATTTTTTGTAAAATACGGATTTTGCAGCAATATCCACGAGAATTTTCTTGTGTTATCATACATGACTTGAGGGTATGTGGAGATTGAAATAAAATAAAAGATAAAAAATAGCAATTCCCAGGAGGCAACAGACAAGAAGAACCCTGTGGACATGCACAGAGAAAAAAGTCCCCCTTCCTGGTGCCAAAAAGATACTTGGCCATTCCAATGCAGGCCTTGACTGGGAACAGAAACTATTGACAGGCTCAGTAGAAAATTCCTAACCAAGAAATAAAGTCTAAACCTCAAAAGTATCTTGATTTTGTATCTTCTTTTATCTTCTTTTAATCAATTTTCAGCTCAACAACCAACAAAGAATAACCACATATAATGCTGTTTAAGAAAAAGAAACTAACAACACCAGCAGTAACATCCCACCAAATAACTAAAAACCTAATCTCACATAAAAGCTTATATCCCATGGGTAACAGTTGTCTTGTTTACTTGTAAACAAATAAAATCTTAGAAAACTAAAGAAAAATATTAAAATGGATCCATCTAAAAAAAACAAATAAATAAGATAACATTTAAAACTGTTTTCACTCTTTTCAAATTTAATTTGAAAACCTCTGAAATATCAGAGGTGGTCACTACTAGAATAGGCTCAGTCCTAATTAGTGATCTGCCTTGACAGATTAATACATTAATTATTTGTTGTGTTTTTGTTGTTTTTTTGTAAAAAATAAATATCTTCTTTTCTTTTTCTTCTTCTTTCTTATATTTTTTCTTTCTTATTTTTCTTTCTTGTCTTTCTTCTTCTTTATTTTTTTTCTTCTTTCTTTTTTTTCTTTCTTCTTTCTTTATTTTTCTTTCTTTCTTCTTCTTTCTTTTTCTTTCTTTCTTTTCTTTCTTTCTTTCTCTTTCTTTCTTTCTTCTTCTTTCTTTCTTTCTTTCTTTCTTTTTCTTTTCTTTCTTTTTTCTTTTTTTCTTTCTTTTTCTTCTTTCTTTTTTCTTTTTCTTTTTTTTCTTTCTTTTTTCTTTCTTTCTTTTCTTTCTTTCTTTCTTTCTTTTTTTTCCTTCTTTCTTTCTTTTCTTTTTCTTTCTTTCTTTCTTCTTTCTTTTTTCTTCTTTTTTCTTTCTTTCTTTCATTTTCTTGCTTCTTTCTTCTTTGTCATTGTCACATAAAGTTGAACAAGTAACACTTGATTATTAGAGTTGATATTGCAGACAATTTATTATGAAAGTAAACAAGACTATTTTCACTTTTCTTAATCTGTTAGGTTTTACATGATTTGGTCCATCTGTTCTAGACAATAAATCCTATTCTTTTATTCAGATTCTTTTATCTTCACTTGAAGAAATTCCCCAAGTGCATTCCTCTAACATTATCTGTTCTCTTCCTCATAAAACCCATGCCCATCTCACACAAATACAGTTCAACAAATTTGAGTTGTATTGTTTTCAAAACGATTCTAAGATTTGTATATTTTTCATGGACACATTCAAAATGGCTACTGTCTTGTTTCAAAGTGAAAGTCAGTTGGCTAAATTCGTAGCATAAAATGAACTTAATTGTATTAAGAACACATTTATGATATTTTTGTGTTAAAGCATGCAGTTGTATTGTTTCAAAAAGTTTCTAAGATTTGTGTATTTCGCACAGAGACTTTCAAAATAGCTACCGGCTTAGTTCAAAGTGGAAAGTCAAGGGAGGTTAATCTAATTACCTTATTTGCTAGGAATTTTAACAACTAAAGGTGAAAATTACCCTGTGTTTTGCTTCTATCTGAGGTTACTCATTTAAGTTGTGAACTGACACATTGTGGCTTAACTTCAGAGATCTGGTGAAAACCAGTGCTTTTCAGTTGACATTTTCTTTGCAAGAGCTTATTTTCATATTATCTCTTACTTTTATCTTTATGATAAATCATAAAAAACATGTGTGAAAGAAGAAACAAATTAAAGTAGATATGAATGTAGGTAACAAAAATATATTTAATTATTATCAATCTCCACTTTACTCAGCCATTGTCCTTCTGAAGGCATAGGCACTGTGTCTAGTTGTGTGTAGGTAAACTCCTCGAACAGTAAGGTTAAGAGGAGTGTTGCATGTCATGGACTCTCTCATGGCTGAGAAGGCCTCTCTGATTAATCAGCTGGTGTCCTCAAGCCTTAGCAACTATACGAGTATCCCAATCCTATTGCCCTTATGGCCATCCCCATCGGTTTAAAATAGACCGTTAAGGAAAGTAACTCTAAGGATTATTTATCAAAATGCATAGCATGACAACTACAATTAAACAGAAAAAGAAATTAGTTGGTTTACGGCATTTTTCCAACGGTTGATACCAAATTCTCTAGGTATTTTTTTACCTGTATGATAGATATTCAAAGGTCAGATGGGCTGTTAGAATACCTTGAACTGCACTTCTTCAGAGGAGTAAGACCCCCCCACCCCCACAATACAATGGGGGACACCTGTTTCCCTGGCCATGGGTGGCATCCCGTGCTGCTAAAGATGGAATCCTGGTGATTTGTGAGCAGTCCATGACATGCATCACTCCACTTTAACCCTTACTTGGGCTAGATGGGCGGCTGAGGAGGCCCCCTCCCATCAAATCGGCTGGTGTCCTCAAGCCCTAGCACTTTACGAGTGTCCCAATCCTATTGCCTTTATGGCCATCCCCAACCCTTGTGCTAGAGAAGCCAGTGGCTGAGAGTCTTAGTCTCTATGGGTATGATGTCAAATTGCATCTAGTGGTGAAGCTCCAATTCTGGAGCTCTGGGAGTGTGGAGCTACCCCTTTATGCCATTACTCCCAGGTCAACTCTGAATCAGAGTGGTAGTATGTGTTAGGGTCCATTATTGGTTCAATAGACGTAAAAAAAAAATTAGTTTAAAAATGTATCTAAAAAACCGAGTTTGAAAAAACTTTAATACCCAACAAGAATGAATAATCTTTTGCTTAAAATAAATTCAAATAAAGATGCCAGGAGTGTTTACCTAGTGACTTTCAGGGTATACTAGTGACAAGTGCGAGAAGCCACCGTGAGCGGATTATGGTAGGATCGCAGTGCTGGAGAACTGCTATAAGCAGTTTAAAATAGGTAGAGAATCAAATAGATAATTTACCCTCAATTATATGGTTTCAAGTATTCCTATCTAATTTGCAAGCAATTATAGGGTTTCAAATAACTATTCCTATTTGATGATAATAATTTTTCTAGCAATTTTGTATCTTCAATTATCTATTCCTGTATAATTTACAAACCTTGAGTAATTATTCCCTCTAAATTTGTGCTGAGGTTTCTAATTATTAGGGAATCATGAAAAGAAGTATATATATATATATATATATATATATTATATATATGTGTGTATTTCTCTTTATGCTTATTTATCTTTTACTGTATGCTCTTTCATATTCTCAGTCTATTCGTTCTGAAGAAGAGGTATAAACATCCCCGAAAATCTAACAAAATAAAACAAAACTTAACATTCAAAAACTGAGTTTCTTATATTTCACTTCGTCTCGGTAGTTGTTTTCCTTTGGTCAGTGTGCATTCGCACCGGCCTTTCTGTAGTATGCTGGTGCGGTGCCTTAGACGGAATCTGGTTGTAAGGTTCTTGTGATAAATGGACCCTGTTTTGGGGCTAAGTGAGTGAGAGCGTTTGTTTTTACATCTCTCGTTGTTAACGGTTCCCTGATAAGTACGTCCGTCCCAGAAGAGGGCCCACAGACTAGTGCTGGCGTTTTGATTCTCGCGCCAACATCCCATTGGCGATTTGTCCCCCTAGTGGCAGGGAAGATAATTCACATGGAATTTCTGACAATATTGAAGAATATTATTTCCTTAAATGAGACTTAATATTATTTGATGGTGATGGTGGTGGAGTAATTCTTTGACTAATTTGTACTATTATATATCAGGGTTCCCCCTCTTTTTAGGAAATCATTTTCCAGGACATTAGGACTGTTGAATATGAAGGCACATAGCTACTTGATATGATGTGGTTAGTCGACTCATACTGTTAATAAAAATGAGAACACAAGACATATTTTAATGGAGGTAGGACAGAGGTGCTTACACATTAGTTTACGGAACAAAATGATGCAAGTAACAAAGACAAAAGGGAAAACGAAATGCGCGTCAATTCCTATGGTGCCAGTGGTTGTCACATAGAAATTTTACCATGTAGGTCTGGAAATGCAACCTACAGGCAGTAGTCTATGCATACCTTTCCCAAGAGTATTAGCACTATGTGAAATGCAAACAGCTTCGTCCTGGATTTGGACTCGGGTCGACGAGTCCATTTCTTACAATTCTCACCATTACACCACGCACCTCTTTGAAAAGAAGTATATATGCCGACAAAGACAATAATATTGGGAATTTACAAATTTAATTCCACATAAAAAGAGACTTACCTTTTTATCTCAGGTAAGCACAGGTACTCATCTTGACATATTAAGAGTATTTACGGGTGAACCAAATAAAATTTGAAAAATAAGAGTATTTACGGTTTTTGAAGGAGCTCTTATTTCTCCGTAGTTGTAGGCAAATTGTCAGACAAAGAAGGAACAGACACGAAAGTAAATGCAGACACTTGTATTGACAAAATTACATTAAATTGTTGCAAATTTTAATGTATTTGCTACAAGACTTATCTGAGTTAGTAATTTTCTTGGAGTAATGTGATAACAGGGTATTCTTTTTGTCGGTAGGAAATGTTGATAAGACGCTTCGTCTCGGTCGTTTCTCGTCCTTCAGTAAGTGTGCTATGTAACCGGCCTTTTAACGTATGCTGATACAATGCCTTAGAAGTGAGCTGGTTATAGAGTTCTGTGATAAGTGGGCCCTGGTAATGAGAGCTTGGTTTTTTACGTCTCTCCTCCAGTACTGCTATGCGATAAGAAAGCCCTGTTTTTTGGCTAAGTGATGAATGAAGTGTAGGGACCAGTATTTTACACGACTACCCTCAGTGGGTGCTCTGTGATAAGTAGGCCCTGTTTGGCTAAATGATAGTATGCTTATTTTTACGTCTCTCCTCCAGTAACCGCTTTTCGAAGATTTTTGCGTGCTAAAAGTGAAGTTTTTGGCGCCAACATACGATGTTGGTGATTCGCCCCTAGCGGCAGGGGGAGATAATTGGTTATAGAATTTCCAATAATATTCCATGCAAGATACCTTAAACTCAATTAACAAGGTAACACATCTGGACCGCTTTTCATTCTACGTGAGGTGTGCATTTTTATTTACAGAGACTGACTTAAAAGGGATAAAGGGGCAGGTAACTAACCCTGTAGTCGCAAAAAAGGGATTCAGGCAGATAACTCTGACCCGACTATTACAGCTCTTGGATTTTAACAAGTACTTACGAAAGTGAATTTCAACAAATAATTCATATCGAAAGGAAAACAGCCTTTTTTATGAATGAATAGTAACATTCCTGAGTGCGTAGGTGTATGAGAAAATCGTTATGTCGATTGAAAAATCATTGTACAGGGTGGAGTGGGGATAAAATAATCAGATACATTTGTAGGTTTAAGAAAATCAAAATAGAATAAATAATGAAAAAAAGTGTTTGTTTTTTGTTTTTAATTTTCCAAATGTACATATTTTGGTTTGGTTTGTTTTGTTTTACGGCATATCAACCTCAGTGGGTCATTTAATGCCGATAAAGTTTTTAAATAAATCAATTCTAAATGGATAATACAATTTTTTATAAATACATTTTTCTATTTAACTCATGGATGGGACCCTAACAGGTACTACCACTCTGGGTCAGAGTCGACCAGGGAGCAATGGTGATGAAGGGGTGCTCCACATTCCCCAAACCTCCAAAACTGGAACCTCACCATCAGATAGAGTTTAACGTTATTCCCATGACATGTAGACCCGCAGCCACCGCCTTCTAGCACCCATATGATAAAAAGGAGTTGGGACTTGCCATAAGGGCAAACTAGGGTTGGGAAAATCATATAGGTGCTAGGGCTTGACGTGACCAGCCGATTGATCGGAGGGGGCCTCTCCGACCGCCCGTCTAGCCCAATATAGGGCCAAAGTGGAGTATTGTATGTCATGAACTGCTCATCCACCTGGGCTCTATCCTTAAGCATCACAGGTCGCCACCCACGGCCAACAGGTGGCCCCATTGGGGGAGTCTTACCCCTCTGCAGAGGTGCAGTCGGTGTATTCTAACGCCCCAGCCGACAAGGCAGAAATGTACATATGATGTCATTTTATTTTATTTTGTTTTAAAATTTACGTCAATCAAATGGAAAAGCCAAGAGCTGCGGCCAAGTGTTTTCATGCCAAACGTCGTAGAGAAGACTTTTGGTTACAAATGCAGAATAGCGCGCAAGAGACAATATCATTAGAATTGCATCTTATGCACAAATAGCATTAGATGTCAAAAACTCCTGAAACCTAACCCTAACTCTAACACTGATCCTAACATTAATCCTCAAACTAACACTAACTCTAACGCTAAACCTATCGTCTCAAAGGTTTCAGTATTTCCGCGAAACGTAATGCAATTTAATGATATTACCTCTTGCGCACTATTCTGCATTAGTACCAACTGTTGAATTGAAACATTTATGGGTGGCAAGGGGTTTAACGTTTTAGGTTTAAAAAGTGGCTGTGTATTCTTGGTGCGTGTTCTTAGGGTTTATTTTTAACCCCATCATATTTGGTGGTTGAGCAGAAAAGAAAGAATTCAAGAAACGAAAAAGGAAGAGACAAAGACAAAAGTTGGTTTTATAATTTAGTCTTTATTCACAGTCATAGCCACCACCTGGCAAGAGAGTTATCCCTGGCCAGTAGTAGTGTCTTGTCCGAGTTTAAGGTCTAAGGTCAGAATGTCCGAGAGATTCTGACAGTGGGTCCTTTTTCCGCACATGTGCGGAGGTTCTTCCAGTGAAAGCTCATGGGAATTTTTTTTTTTTGTTTTTTTTTTTTAATTTTATTTTACTCCCCACACATTTAGTGTGTCGACATTTATTGGAATTCTGGCGGTCCGCTGGCGTGCTTAGTTTCAATACTGATCCATTAAAGTTGATAACCCATAATAAAACGTGTTTTGAGTAGGTACAGGATTATCTCTACCAATTCTAAAGTGCCTATGGAATGATCTTTGCTCTCCAGTTACCGATTCCTTGTTCATGATAAACGTTTCAACAATGAAAATACAATGCTTGCCTATCCAATGCATATGGGTTGGTTGGTTGGTTGGTTAGTTTTATGGCATATCAACCCATTGGGTCATTTTATGCCGAAAATGTTTTTATTTTATTAATTCTTGATGGGTACTCAATTTCTTTTTTAAACACATTTTTTCTATTTAATCCATAGATGGGACCCTTACAGGTACTACCACTCTTGGTCAGAGTGGACCTGGAACAATGGTGATGAAGGGGTTCTCCACATTCCCCAGAGCTCCAGTATTGGAACTTCACCGTCAGAGTTTAACGTCATACCCAGGACATTAAGACCTTCAGATACCGCCTTCTAAGTAAGGGCCTAAGTGGAGTGTTGCATTTCATGGACTGCTCAGCCACAAGGATTCCATCCTTAAGCATCAGGGATCGTCCTTATGAATAATCTGAAACGAAATAAAACAAAATGGTATCATATATACATTTGGAAAGTAAAAATATTTTTTTTTTTCGTTATTTATTCGATTTTGCTTTTTGTAAAGACCCAGACCTAACGAGTTGCTCCACTTGATCAATAAGGGGCGGTTGATTTCCTTGGAGGTTGCATTGTGGGAACCCGGAAATGGGGTTTCCACTATGACACCTTTGGATTGGGGTTCGTGCTGAGTGGACACACATACACACGTTGCTGCTAATTAAGTCACTTTTAGGGTAGAAGCATTTCTCTACCTTATGTTAAATAAAAATTTGTTAACATGAATGAAAATATCCCCCAGACGAAGTCTCTTAGATTTAGCAAGAATCATACTGGTTGGTTAAATATAGATATGATCTAAAATCGCCAAGGGAGATAATAAAAAGATTGTTTCATTTTTAAAATTTTCAAACCATTACCAAAATTAGCAAATTGTACGACTTTATTGAAATTTTCACCAAATTATTCATTAATGACTTAATTTTATAATGAATAGTGCTGAGGTTAAGTATTCGTATTGCATAGTGGAAACAATGCGTGAGAGAAAAGAATTTACAATAGGTAAAAGAGAAGGTGAGGAGATGGACGCACACACGAGGTTATTCAACAAAAAGTTTATTACGAACTGAACAGTTTATAAAGAGGCGGGGAAAATGCTGGCGGAAGTAGGTGGAGTTTGAGCTCCTGCTGATGTCACATCCTGAAGAACACATAAAAAATAAAAATTCAATACCCGCAAGAGTGACATGAAAATTTAAAAGTCATTTTCTTAAAACTTAAAAAATGATTTTTGCAGCGTTTTTTTTTTTTTTTGTTTTTTTGGGGGTTTTTTGTGTGTGTGTGGCGGGGCGGGGTCCCTTTTTTGTGGTTTTAAAAACAATATTTTTCTTTGAATTGATGTGAAAAAAAAAAAAGAAAGAATTTTCCCTGATTCAATTGGCGTATTTTATTCACTTAAAGCCTTAATAGCGAATTTCTGAAGGTCCTATGTCGAACTCAATATTTTAACTGTAGATCAAGATTTATTTAATCTATCTAAAAATGTAAGTTTAAAAATGCGCAATTTTTGCGCAACGTATTTTATATATTAAAAAAAAATAATTTCTAACGATCTTTTTTCGTGTACGGATCATCAAACGTATTAAAAAAATGATTTCCCCTGATAACCCGGATCTATGAATACACAGAATAATTTCACAATATAGGCTTCCATAGATTTTCATTTATTTAGCACGCAAAAATCTTCGTTTGTGTTGATTTTTTTTGCATTTATCTCCTTTACACACCAAATTTTAAAAACTACCTAATCAAATAATACTTTTAATTTCCAAGTTCATAAAGGAAGGGTACGTTGAGCCTCTTTGGTACAAATTTTCGTCAGATGCCTTGGAAGTGGTAACTTTCTGGAAAATCCCATAATACAAATAATTTGTACACAATTATAAAATGTTACGTCTTCCTATCAAATAATTATAATAACTAGCAAATATATGCATCCTCCGGTGCAAGTATTTCAGTTCTAATTTGATAAAATATTATATTTAAATTAGAAAGGCTAATGAAACTAAATAAGAATGCAGATAAAAATATTCGAAACAGAGGAGGGTACTCTTCATATCTCTACCGCCTTTCGTTGCTAACTTTTCCTAATTTAATTATTTAGTTATAATAGGAAGTAACAAATAAAATTACAGTTATTTCTTCTTGTGTAACGTAGTGGCTTTTTTTTTCACGGCACTAATTCGTATATGTTATGTGGCCGTCGTCTTCTCATAAGGTGTGGAACTTCTTGGGGTTGTTTACAACTCCACACACTCGCAGAATCTAGTAGTTCTTTGTCAGTCAGCGGTGGGTCAAGGGAGTATCAACTTACACAGGCCGCGTGCTTTTCGTTACGGCCAATTTGACTTGTTGACAAGTATATACCCCCTTAGCATCAGTCAAGGGTCTGCTCACGTTTGTTTGTTCAATGGCTTTCATTCATGAATTCCCGTACGATTTCTTTGGCGTGTAGTAAATAAAGATGTGGATAGTATTTCTTGCTTTTCATGAATTTATTTCTTAATGAAAGTTATGAGAGAGAGAGAGAGAGAGAGAGAGAGAGAGAGAGAGAGAGATAGTCGGCTTCCTTAAATATGTTTTTAATGATGCTCTTAACTTCGTTCCAATTATCAGGCTTCACACTTCATCGTCACCAGCCTCTGACTATTAACTCGGCCAAACTCCACGGGCCGCAGACCAAAATTCAATTCGTCTTCCTCTCTCGTATCCAGGGCTCAACTCATTCAAGATCTAAGGTTCCCTCATTATATAGAAATCGAAGTCGAGCTTTCTAGAGTCTTCTGGAACCTTTCGAACGTTCTTTTTTACCAAATTACACGTGTCACTTAAAAGGTCAACGGGTCAACCATCCTTTCTTCTGACAAACCGATTAAACTAAATTTACTAGCATAATCCTAAACTTAATGGCTCCGAATAGACTCAAAGGTGCTAACGACTTTCACACTGCTTTCCCACTCCCGTAAGGTCTGAGAATCATGCTACATTCCATTAAGTTTCTCCGTGTCTGGCACAAGGCCACAAATATAGGTGTTCCAGGGTCCATTATGCTACACTTGTTAATGGTTCTTTTAAGATTTATTCCCGAGATTTTTGCTCATATCCATTAAGATAAAACCAAACAATTAGAAATCAATAGTACTAAGTACATATTTATTAAAATTATTTTTTTTAGTGTCAGTATGCAAATTAGCCTTCCCATCCACACTGTAAAATGCTATTTTGTTGTATATATAAATACAAATTGCATATTTGCACACCCACCTCTCGGGCGTGGGTCCAGTGACTTCAGCCGAGGCCTACGAGAAAGTATATCGGTGGCCTCGCTTCAGCCCTGGACTGCATAAGTTAACATCGTTGATCACAGGGGTCATCCGCCCAGGCAACACCTGCCACCTTGATTTAAAGGGGGTAGAGCTGGGTTTATTGCCTGAGGCACACCTCTTGAGGGTGAATGCCGATGTGATCAACGCATTTTTGCACCCGCCACCTATGAGCTTCGGTTCCTGGCCTCACCCGTACATGTGGGGTATGTGGTAAATATAGTATGTAGATAAGACCAACAGTATTAATAATATAAAATAATTTTATTAATAATTGAGGTTTAAATAAAATAAAATTCATGGAGAATGTGACGTAAATAATTAAGGGAATTGTGACTTGAATAGTGATATATAGTTCGGTTACAGACAGACACTGAATGTCTATTATAATAAGATAATATTCTATGTTTGTAAAACTTTCAATTTGTGAAAAAAAACGAACTTTAAAAAATTACAAACTATCAAAAAAACGTAAAAAAAGGGCGGTTTTTCATTCGTTCTCTTTTGAGCTAAATGGAGAATGTGACGTAAATAATTTAGGGAATTGGCTTGAGTAGTAACATAGTTTCGGTTACAGACAAACACCCAATCTCCATTATAATAAGTTTTGCAAGCAATTTTATTTTTCAAACCGGTTGATCTTCTTCCATCTTCATACTTATATGGGAAACAGGGCCAGGTTTAATCACAATAGAGTATCGATTAATGTTGGAATTGGGAACGATCAGCTAGTTTATAAATATAAGTTTAAGCAGTAATAAAGGTTATTTGCTCGTAAATTCCTACATAAAATAAACTGAACCCCCATTTTATGTCCGTGTTTTTGTATTAAATGTTTTATTTGCTTGCACCCGTTATGTTTACAATACAAATATATTTTATTTATCTATTTTAATATTCATTTCAATGTGCATATTCTAAAAAAGATTTTATTTTTGTGAGAATGCTTAGTTTTAAAGTGAGGGCTCGTTTTACAATTTAGGCATTAAATTGGATCCTCCTTTTATGACCGTAATTTGTTTTTTTCGTCGACGATGATTAAAATCTGACGTTTTTTTATTTTAGAGTAACCCCCAAAGGCCAAAAAAAAAAAAAAGGGGGAAAAAAAAAGGGGAAAAAAAAAAAAAAAAAAAAAAAAATTCCCCGC
>CM042165.1:22998628-23122475 GCA_023376005.1 Doryteuthis pealeii | reverse complement strand
CGAGAGTGTTAGAGAAGCTAAGAAATGTAAAGTTCAACGAGGCCCAGCATGATCGCTTCTCCAGTCTGGAATTACTCATAACTTAGAAAAAATACAACAAAAAAAAACAAGATTTGTTACATTTAATACAATAAATTAAATTTCATATTATTTAGTAATATATTATAACTGTTAAATCTTCTTACGTCCGTGTGAATTATTTTTTTTGTTTTAAGTTCACCTAAATCGCCAAGACAAATGACAGGTGTAATGTTGTCAAAAAGATTTTTTTAGGAGTTTTTTTAATTTTTTTTTTCATTAATCAATCAAATAGATGAATGAAAAATGATTACATACCGAAACAAGTTGTATTTTCCGACTTCACCGTAGTAAGAAAAATTGATAAACCAACAAAAAGATTTGTTTATAAATCACCGGCCATGATTGTTGGACAGAGGAATTTTGATGTTCCTCTTTTCAGGTAATTCACAGGTAGATAAAATGAAATTTTAAATTGTTGGTTGTTAAGAAGGAGGAGAGGAAGTTAAAGAAGAATTATATAATACTGAAAGAAAACACTGACTTCGGGGATTTTCTAGAGAGATAAAGTGGGTAGTAAACATATTTGAATTTAGAGAAAAAAAAAAATCAAAAAATTTTATATTTTACAAGGTAAGAAAAGAGACGCAGAGGAAATAATTTTTAATGAAAGATTGAAAAGGGAGAAAAATGATGGGACGATTTTCCTATGACTAAATGTAGTATCAAGTTTTAGAGAAACTTTTTAAAGAAAAAAAGGGGGGGTTAAAAGAAAATTAAAAGTATATATAAAAAAAAGAAAGTTCTAGTTATATAAAACGTTTGTCGCAATGATTTTTTCTTAAAAAACAAATCCACTGAAAAGTGAAAGAGAGAGAGCGACTAATTATTACAACGACGCGCATTCAGCATAACAAACTGATTGTCGCCTCTCCTCCTTCTTCAATTTAATAATCTTTTCTTCTTCTCGGGTGGCTCTCCAAGCAAGCAACAGTTTCCCCCGTTTGGTTTAACAACATAATTGTAGATAATAACCGAGAGAAACCGATTATTTAGTATGATACATCATCCAGACGATGTAACTTCCTAACTTCTTATCGAAAAAGTAAATCAAGTAAACGACAACAGGGTGTGTAACTAAGTGAACCCACTCAGGTGAATTAACGCTATTTCATGAAACATTAAAAAGTCGTTGTAGATTAGCAGAAAACGCCAAATAAAATAAGAATTAAACCTAAGATGTAATTGTATTTTCTCATGTTTGGAAAGAAAAAAAAAAACGTCACAAAACTCCCAACCGAATAGACAAAAACAAACAAACAAAATAAAACTAATAACTTTACAAAACCGGAAGTACAATAGGTTGGACAGGACGAACCGGGTTAACTGTCTTAATATATTCGTATTGTTTATATTAAAAGTTAAACTGATTTTGACTTTGATATCCGGTTACTTCACCGTCCCCACCCCTAACCCAATGAGATAGAGGTGTCATTTAAAACGCAAACGCCATAAGTAAAGTGGTCGATATCATGACAGGTGATATCTAAGGACAACTCATTTGGATTTTTATTTTTCTTTCTTTATAATTACCACTGCTTTGTACATTTACTACTACTACTACTACTACTACTACTATTACTACTACTACTACTACAAATGACATAATCGTTGTATTATTGTGATTATCTTTTTATTTCCATTAAGAAAGGTCAATTTTACGTTGTTTAATGAAGGCGAAATGAAAGTCTTGTCAGTTTTAGGTCGACATAAACAATTTTGGATTTTTCGGACAATTGTACTCAATTATCATATACACAACGTTTCAGCCGATGTACTCTCTGGCCTTCTTCAGGTGTTTCTTGTCGAACTCTGAAATATCTCGAACTTGGGACTTCTCTTCAAACTCGGGAACCTTCTTGTCGAAAACATTATGTATATACAATAAAGATGAGGACAATAGTCCAAAAAATACAAATTATCAACCTTATCTAAAAATCAGACAAAAAAAACTATCATTTTTTTTCAATTTTTATTTTGTGTTTCAAGCCAATTGAAATACCGCCCTGTCGTCTGTGGCTATAGAATACGGTGACGGCACCTCTGTAGAATGGGTAAGAACCCCCTCCATTGGGGCCACTGTTGGCAGTGGGTGGCGACCCATGAATACTTAAGGACGAATCCTGGTGCCGAAGATGTCCATGGCTTGCAACACTACACTTTGGTCGTTACTTGGCTAGACGGGCGATCGAGAGCCCAACCCCCATGCGGCCACTTTGTGGCCGTGGGTGGGCGACCCGTTAGGCTTAAGGACGGAATCCTAGTGGTTGAGCAGTCAAATGACATACTTGGCCCTTAACTTAAATAGACAGGCGATCGGAGAAGCGCCCCTCTTATCAATCGGCTGGTCACGTCAAACCCTAGTACCTATAGATTGCCCTTATGGCAACCTCAGCCCCTTTTATCTTATGTGCTAGAAGGCGGCGGCTAAGGGTCTTCCTGTCATGGGAATGATGTTAAACAACATCTAATGGTGAAGATCAAATTCTTGAACTCTGGGGAATGTGGAGTACCCTTTCATCGCCATTGCTCCCAGGTCCATTCTGACCCTGAGTGGTAGTACCTGTTAGGGTCCAATCCATGGGTTAAATAGATTAAAAAAATAATCTAAAAAATGTGTTAAAATGAGTTTGGCCAAAAATTGAATACCCAACAAATCATCATTTGGCATAAAAATAACCCAACAAGGGTTGAACATGCCGTAAAATCTAATCAACCAACCAACCCACACACCAACCAAATGAAATGAAAACTAACCTATTCATTTTTTGAAGGTAGGTATTTACCCAAACCATTCGCCACGGGTAGGATGTGACACAAGGTCGCAAGTATGTGGCATCCAGTGAGAATCGAACCCGCTGTTCAGCAGTAACGGATCTGAGAGACTAACTTGCTAACCATTACATCACCATGGGACACTCTCATTTGTTTTGGATTTTTGTGATTAGACTATTGCCATTGTGGGGTTGCAAGAGGTTTTGTGTTTTAGGTTAAAAATTGTGTTTTTAATTATTTGGTGGTCGCGCTGAAAAGGAATTCAGAGAAAGAAAGAAGAGACGAAGACAAAAGGTAGTTTTATGGTTTAGGATTTATTCACCGGTCATAGCCACCACGCGACAAGGAAATATCTCCCTGGCCAGTAGTAGTGTCTAGTCACAGTTGAGGTCTGAACTCGAATAGCCGAGAGATTCTCTTGGGGGTCGGAAATAGGTCCTTTTCCCAGCACATGCTCGGAGGGTTCTTCCGGTGAAGGCTCATAGGAGTTTGTTAATTTTTTTAAATTTTGAATTTGACGCCCTTATGTTGGGGCGCAAATTTTTTTTCAAGTTGGTCTTATAGTTTTCAAATTACAGTATAAATAATGAGATAAAGACCGAAGTTAGAATAGAAAAAAAAAAAATTGACGGTGGCTTTTCTATGAGAAAATAAGTACCGACAATCGAAAAATAAAAATGTAAAAAAATAATAGATAATTAATTTTTTGGAGATTTCTTTTTTACTCATTTCGATAATTATTTTAATTGGCTATTATCTTATAAAAGAAAAAAATTATACGTCGATATTTTTTTCTGCTTAAAAAGGGGGGGGGTACATTTTCAATAGAGTTTTTTTCTTCAAAAAGTATCTTTGATGTAATAAATAAGGTTTGCATTAAATAGATATTTATTTCTAGAATCTAAAAATATAACATTTTAAACTTAACATCAAGGATTTTCACATTTTAAATGAATTTTATATATTAATTTTTTCATAGCAAAAATACTAAATTAAAGTTTTGAAAATAAAAAACTGATGCATTATAAAAGTCATTAATTGATAAATCAATAGTGAAAATTTCATTAAAATGGGATAATTACCTGATTTTTGGTAAAAATTTTTGCAATCGCGAATGTTATGGTTAAAATTGTAAACAAGCGCCTAAAACCATTGAAAAGCGACAAAATGGCGGATCGCGTCGAAATTGACCCAAACAAATCGTTTTAAATCTATTAAAAATAAACTGCATATGTAATGTATTTTTCTTTTTTTAATGATGGTCATTATGTTACTACTGATCATTTTAGACAAAAATTTGACCTTAAATAATAGATTTAATTAAATTTAATTTGTTTTTAAAAAACCTAGCAGCCGACAAAATTGGGTATGTCTAGTGTATAAAGAAGATACATAAATGTATTATAAAGAGAGTAGGACGTAGGCTTTCGTCGTAAAGTGTTGATGGAGAATCCATGAAGTAATGTCACTTACTTAAGCTGGGGGTGAAGCCCCCCCATCGCCACATACAAGGTATAGACGCAAATGTCTAACCCATATGTTCTATTTGCTGTCCCGGGGAAAAGAGAAGTCAAACTGCCCGCTTTCTTGATTAAATAGTCAGGAAACCTGGCGGGCAAAACCATGAAACAAGGGAAGATCACTCTTCCAGACCAAACAGGGACAGTCAATCGCTACATTGGTTTTTATTAATTCCATTTTGTACTGACCATTAATTACTGCGCTCTATAGAATCTTAAGCGGAAATGGGTAAGGGAATTACAGCTCAGTTAACTGGCTACCCGGCCCTCGGGGCGGGGGTCTAATGGCTTCGACCCATGGTTAATTATGAGCTTCGGTTCGTGAGTGGTCCCACATTAAAAAAGACCTTGTGTCACACCTGCATACGTGGGATTCAAGGTAACTAATTATCGTTGGTTAGATAGGCGACACGGTAAGAATTTGTGTCCATTTCTTACTTGAAATATATTTGCTGTTATCCTTTATTGAATGTACAGTTTCACGATGATTATTGAAATAAACTTGATAACATCAGTATGAAACGTTCAGCGTTCTTTGTACGCAAAACAGCGACAGTTTAAAATGGCTGAGAAGACTTTTGAGTCTGTGTACTGACCGTATTACAATACGCATGCATGAACCGGATAAGGCTTTATGTGTGTTTAAGCTTTGGTTATTTGATACGTATTCACTGGTTTCTTTTCTTAAACCTCATTATATGTAGTTCTTCCTTCTTTTGGTCGTCGAGCTGTAAAGGTATTAAGGAAGGGAAAAGGAGACAATATCGGAAAACCGATAGTACAATTATCTTCTCCTGCCGCTAGGGGGCGAATCACCAACATACGATGTTGGCGGCAAAATCAAACCCCATCACTTATCTGAAGGCTGTTGACCCGAGGAGTCACTTTAACAAGGGCTCCAGCCACCGCTCACTTCAAAGGGTCGTTAACCAGGCGAATCGCTAAAAAAAGCACTTCCTAACACTTTTACTTTTCGAACAAGATCCGACCAGGAGAGACGCGTTTTTAGCAGCACTCCAAAACCACAGCGAGTAGAATCACTTTCTTGCGCCACTTCACTAACGAACTGTTAATTTCACCTCTCAAGATAAGTCTGATAGCAAATGCCAACAATTTGCAGCCATTTTTGTATCTTTGTTTAATACATGTGTATAATTTCCAGTTGTGTTGTTTGTCTTCTTTCATCCGTAACAATTGCCGACCACCGGGAGACTTAAGAGCTCCCTTCGACTCCCGTAATTCCTCTTAACAAAGACAAAATATACTTTTAAGGTTTAGACTTTATTTCTAGGTTCATAGCTATTTCTTGGAGAGGACATTTCCCCTGAGTCAGTCAATTGCGTGTGTTCCCATTAAAGGTCTGCGAATTGCTGAGGTTTCTTTTTTTTTCTCTGAGCATGCCCAGAGTTTTCATCCTGTCTGAGGGCTCCTGGGAGATTGTAATTTTTTAATCTTTTAAATTTTAATTTTATCTTAATTTTAATCCCCACAGATGCAAACATGATTTTTGATTGGTTGATTTCATTTTTGGATCAGAATTTTTTTTAAAAATTCTATTTATCCATTTCAGCTTTTATACGCTAAATATTATAGCTATAAAATATATATCCAAGGTAAGTGGGTTGTCATCCTTGGTCTACGGGCTTCTCTTTAAATCAGCCAACCACAGGCCCGCAAACTATAGCAGCAAAATTGAAGATAGGATTTCTTCCTCTTTGGTCACCAGCATCTACAGAAGTCGGACGAGAAAATATCGGCGTCCCTTATATTCAGCAGAGAATGTCAGAAAGCTGTAGTTGGTACTTCGATAACTTACCAACCTCAAGGACTTCAATTAATTTGACTGTATTATTATATCTTATTATAATGGAGATTGTGTGTTTTTCTGTCTGTAACCGAAACTATATTACTACTCAAGTCACAATTCCCTTAGTTATTGACATCACATTGTCAATGATTTTATTTTTATTTTAAACTCAATTATTAATAAAATTGTTTTACATTATTAATACTGTTAGCCATAATCTATATACTAACAACATGCAATTGTATTGATATATACAACAAAATATTGGCTTACAGTGTGAACGGGAAGGCTAATTTGCATATTGCTATTAAAAAATCGAATTTAATAAATATGTGCTCAGTGTTATTGATTTCTAAATGTTTGGTTTTATTTTAATGAATATAAGCAAAAATCTCTTAAATAAATCTTAAATGAAATCCATTAACAATAAAAAATAACTGTCATTTTATTCTTTACTTCCTATTTTAACTAAATACTTAAATTAGAAAAAAAAACAATGAAAGACGAGAGTGATGGAAGAGTAAGTTTCAGTTGTTCTATTTTTCGATTATACCCCACTCTGTTTCAAATCTTTTTATCTGCATTCTTATTTAGTATCATTAGTCTTTCTAATTTAATATAATATTCTATTACATTAAAACTTAAATACTTGCACCCGGAGGGTGCAAATATTTGCTAGTTTATATAATTATAGGGATGCTCAAAACACGCTCTTTTCTTACGCGCGCAAATTGTTAAAGAATATTTTAAAACATCAATAAAAAATGGAAAATTAACTTTTTAATGTTTTCTTTTACGTTTAATATAAAGAGCAATTCCAAGTTTATGTGTTAAAAAAAAACAAAAACAAATTTCTGTTACATATAACCTTAATTTTTGTATTTTAAATCTAATTGCCGTATATTCTTAATTTTTGTTGATAGTTTAAGTTATCGCATCTTGACGCTAATAATTAGTCCCAAGTAATTTTCTATGGATGATCATACATGGAATAATTTTTTCATTCCTTTTATTGTTGATTTCAAAAATAATTAATTTCTTCAAACAAACAGTGTTTGAGCTCTACAGGTGTCACGGATTTTAACTTATTTGTTATTATTCACAGCAGCAGCAACAACAACAGTTTAAAAAAAAAGAATAGAATATTATGTCTCCTACATACTTCCATTAATAAAAATTGCGACAATTTTTAATTCCAACATTATTTTCAATTTTTTTTTTTATAAAGAATGTACTATATTATGTCATTATTTTTAGCTAAATATTTTCATACAATATTTTCTTTAAGTAAATAAATACGATTTTGCTATACCCTAAACAAAAGGATTTATTTTACATTTCATAATTTACCCCCCCCCCCGAAAAAAGAATGCAGACAACAGGAGCTTTTAATATAAAATTCCTTAGAAAATAATCGAACAATTTAGAAAAAAAAAGATACATATTTTTTTCTTATTTACGAGGCTTAGGTTTCAAGGTTTAAGACGCCCTATTACCAAACCTGGTCTAGTATCGATTTATTTATTTATTTTACAATCGTATAATTAAGAGAATTAGCAATGACATACATTATCGAATGGTAATTATGTCATAATTATCTGATTTTATCGCTTTCATGTCGCATTAACTTTTCACGAAAAACGCCTTCAAACAGCTAGGGAGTTCAGTCGTAGCGCGAGTTGGTTTTTCAGCAGGCACGGATTTTCAACAGGCACCACTTAGCGTTTTTTAGGACAGGAGGCCAGGACGCATTTATGCGATATGCACCCATTTTTCTATTGAGGCACCCTTTTTACTTTTGTAGTATCAGATTGACCACAGTGTGAATAAGTGTAAAAATAATTCAATTGGCAAGGAACTTTAAAGGAAAAAGCGTAAAACAAACATAAAGAAATAATCCTGTTAACATTGGAATGACAAACAAAAAAAAACAGTTTTATTATCATTAATCAAAACTTTTGTTTATCATCAATCTTGTGTACATTAAATAAACTCATATTTATATTGAACAGGTTGTTAAAATAAAAGCAAAGTTTACTTAGCAATAAGAAAATTCCTGATAACAATTCAGATTGGTAACTTTTGTGGTTGGTAATGTGGGGATTGAAATAAATTTAAAATGAAAAAAAAAAAAAAAAAAATACCAAACTCTCATGAGCCTTCACCGGAAGAACCCTCCGAGCATGTCCCCGAAAAAGGACCCACTTCCTACCCCAAGAAAATTGCTCGCCCATTCGAGTTTAGGCCTCAACTGGGTCTGGTCGCTCCTGCTGGTCAGGGAGATATTCCCTTGCAACACGCGGCTATGATCGATCAATAAAGCCAAAGTCATAAAACCACCTTCTGTCTTTGTCTCTTTCTTTTTCCTTCCTTGAATTCCTTCTTTTTCAGTGCGACCACCAAATGAGATGGGGTTACAATAAATAACTCTAAGAACACGCAACAAGTATATCCAGCTACCTTAAGACACCAAAACCTCTTATTACCCCATATATCTATATTTGGCAAGCTGTTAAAATAAAACAAAGGTTATTTAGCAATAAAAAATAATTCCTGGGTGTAATAATGAAGGGCACTCCCCATTCCAAAATTCAGAGTTCCATAATTGGATTTTCACCACTAAATGCAGTTTAACGTCATAACCAGGACAATAAGACCCTCAGCTACTGCCTTCTAGCACAGAGGAGAGTCCTTCTCTTTTTTAAGCACTTTTTTTAAAACTGTCTTTTTTTTTCTATTTCACCCATTGTAAAGAAAAAATAACACTGGCGGCAGTACTCCTAGGTTTGACTGGAGTCAACCGCAAATGTGGCAGACGAGTTAAGAGTTAAAGAAGTAAAACAACGACAAGATAAGAATAAAAGACTGTATTAAATATAAAGTTGCAACTTTAGTCTCGTTTGCAGTCAAATATATAATATGTATATAATGTGTATACAATATGTATATAATATTTATATAAATGTCACTTAGCTGTTTATCCTGGGATATGGGGTATTGACGGAGCCCCTTGCTACGGTCTTCTGTTTATAATTCGGATATAGATGGACTTCTGTTTGCGTCCGACTCCGATCTGTTGTAATATAGTAGGAGCGACCTTTGTACGGTCCGATCCCTTTCGTTGCTGGAGCAGAAGAGATGGAATGAGTCTGCACTTTGGATTTGGTGCCAAAGTATGCTGGCTCATGATTGGTTGGTTTGAAACAGAGGCTCGCAGACAAGGGACGATAACCCATACCCCAGAATTCTTAATACCATAGATTGCATTCATCTTGCCACACCATCTGGTTAAAAATGAGACCGTCCAAATCGTCCAAGATGAAATGCAAAAATGTAAACCCTGATTATATAGTGTTGCTTATCCACCGTATTTTTGTTTCTTACGAGTGGCGTCGAATTAGCTAAATAATGGACCATTCCATTTTTATTGTAAAGAAAGAAAGAAAGGAAAGGAAAATAGGACATGCTATACAGAAAATATAATAAGAAAGAAAGAAAGTTAAATAAAGATTATTATATTTTTTACATATTGAACTACTTCGCAATAGCTATTAACTAAACATTAAATGTTGTAATAATCAAATTATCATACTGTGGTATATCCACAGGGCCTGCTAGTCATGTAAATAAGCTTGGGCAACCCCAGGATTAGAGACCCCTCCAGTGTTAGGGGCTGTAAGGAAGGTGCAAAGTTATTAGATACTTTGCATACAAATAACTCCGACGAAGGTTAACAGACAAAACATTTAATATATACAGCACATGGATATAACGTGATACAACGTACATATTAAAAGAGTTACATATATAAAGATAAAGACACATTCATAAATGGTACAAGATAACATATAGGAGTACA
Organism: Doryteuthis pealeii; assembly: GCA_023376005.1. Lineage (NCBI taxonomy): Eukaryota > Metazoa > Mollusca > Cephalopoda > Myopsida > Loliginidae > Doryteuthis > Doryteuthis pealeii. The sequence goes on along the minus strand of CM042165.1, from coordinate 23,112,436 downwards.
GACATGAGACTAGAGATAGTCCATGCTGTAAAGAACTTACAGTAATGTAAGGGGGGCGGAGCCCCAACGAGAGGGGTTAGATAAAATCTACCCCATGTGGCTCGTAGTTGCTGAAACAGGAAAAAGAGGCCGAAAGGGTTTGAACCCGGCGCTTAAATACCATAGCACCCTAGCGGGCACCAGCGAACTAAAAGGGGCAGACAACTCCACCAGGCAAATACAAACTAACGCTACAGGGCCTTGAAACTGAAGCTTCATTACTTTCGTAGTTGATCCACCCCTAACAAACACTTTAAAAACTCCATCGATTTTATTAAAAAGTTCACGCATGAAAAAAAGTTGCTTATGGGTCCCATCCGAGATTAGGGATCCTAAAACTTACATTTCATTCATATTTACAGTAAACGCGTCCGGGTTGTTAACAATTTTCTTAGAAATTTAGTCATTTGGAACAATTATTGTAGCTATTCCATTTCTCTTACATTACTAACGTTTTGTCAGTAAATTATCATACCAAACCCTCAATATTAACTAATTACAAATAATGAGTTCCTACTTGTAATTGTGTCTACACTTATTTTGTTTTCATTATTTTTACTTATTCTAAAAAGATATATATAATCTTTTTCGACATGCTCTGTTTCCTCCTGCTCTGTCAGTGATATCTAGAATATGCATTACTGCACCCTTTGTAGAGGGAGTAAGACTGGGTGTGATAACACGTGATACCTGTAGTTAGGATTCTAATAGCTGAGTGACCTATGATCCAGGAGATTGACTAATCATGCAAGCTGCCATGTTGGTATTTTTCTTGGACAAATCACGCTTAACTGGTAATAAAGGACTATTTGCTCGTAAATTCATACCATAAAATAAACTGAACCCCCATTTTATGTCCGTGTTTTTGCAATAAATGTTTTATTTTTCTTGCACCCGTTATGTTACAATACTAAATATATTTCCTTTATTTATTTTAATATTCACTTCAATGTGTATATTCTAAAAGCTTTTATTTTGTGAGAATGCTTAGTTTTAAAGTGGGGGTTCGTTTTTACACTTCAACTTTTTACTCGTAAATTCCTACGATAAAATGCCCAAGCCTAATTTAATGGCAGGAATTTACGAGTAAAAAGTTGAATATTACTTTTTGTTGTTGTTATTTCTTTTCTTTTTGGCTTTGGTACTCTAAAATAAAAACGTCAGATTTTAATCATCGTCGACGAAAAAAACAAAATTACGGTCATAAAAGGAGGATCCAATTTATGCCTAAATTGTAAAACGAGCCCTCACTTTAAAACTAAGCATTCTCACAAAATAAAATCTTTTAGAATATGCACATTGAAATGAATATTAAAATAGATAAATAAAATATATTTTGTATTGTAACATAACGGGTGCAAGCAAAATAAAACATTTAATACAAAAACACGGACATAAAATGGGGGTTCAGTTTATTTTATGGTAGGAATTTACGAGCAAATAAACCTTTATTACTGCTTAACTTATATATTATAAACTAGCTGATCGTTCCCAATTCCAACATTAATCGATACTCTATTGTGATTAAAACCTGGCCCTGTTTCCCATATAAGTATGAAGATGGAAGAAGATCAACCGGTTTGAAAAATAAAAATTGCTTGCAAAACTTATTATAATGGAGATTGGGTGTTTGTCTGTAACCGAAACTATGTTACTACTCAAGCCAATTCCCTAAATTATTTACGTCACATTCTCCATTTAGCTCAAAAGAGAACGAATGAAAAAACCGCCCTTTTTTTTACGTTTTTTGATAGTTTGTAATTTTTTAAAGTTCGTTTTTTTCACAAATTGAAAGTTTTACAAACATAGAATATTATCTTATTATAATAGACATTCAGTGTCTGTCTGTAACCGAAACTATATCACTATTCAAGTCACAATTCCCTTAATTATTTACGTCACATTCTCCATGAATTTTATTTTATTTAAACCTCAATTATTAATAAAATTATTTTATATTATTAATACTGTTGGTCTTATCTACATACTATATTTACCACATACCCCACATGTACGGGTGAGGCAGGAACCGAAGCTCATAGGTGGCGGGTGCAAAAATGCGTTGATCACATCGGCATTCACCCTCAAGAGGTGTGCCTCAGGCAATAAACCCAGCTCTACCCCTTTAAATCAAGGTGGCAGGTGTTGCCTGGGCGGATGACCCCCTGTGATCAACGATGTTAACTTATGCAGTCCAGGGCTGAAGCGAGGCCACCGATATACTTTCTCGTAGGCCTCGGCTGAAGTCACTGGACCCACGCCCCGAGAGGTGGGTGTGCAAATATGCAATTGTATTTATATATACAACAAAATAGCATTTTACAGTGTGGATGGGAAGGCTAATTTGCATACTGACACTAAAAAAATAATTTTAATAAATATGTACTTAGTACTATTGATTTCTAATTGTTTGGTTTTATCTTAATGGATATGAGCAAAAATCTCGGGAATAAATCTTAAAAGAAATCCATTAACAAGTGTAGCATAATGGACCCTGGAACACCTATATTTGTGGCCTTGTGCCAGACACGGAGAAACCTTAATGGAATGTAGCATGATTCTCAGACCTTACGGGAGTGGGAAAGCAGTGTGAAAGTCGTTAGCACCTTTGAGTCTATTCGGAGCCATTAAGTTTAGGATTATGCTAGTAAAATTTAGTTTAATCGGTTTGTCAGAAGAAAGGATGGTTGACCCGTTGACCTTTTAAGTGACACGTGTAATTTGGTAAAAAAGAACGTTCGAAAGGTTCCAGAAGACTCTAGAAAGCTCGACTTCGATTTCTATATAATGAGGGAACCTTAGATCTTGAATGAGTTGAGCCCTGGATACCGAGAGAGGAAGACGAATTGAATTTTGGTCTGCGGCCGTGGAGTTTGGCCGAGTTAATAGTCAGAGGCTGGTGACGATGAAGTGTGAAGCCTGATAATTGGAACGAAGTTAAGAGCATCATTAAAAACATATTTAAGGAAGCCGACTATCTCTCTCTCTCTCTCTCTCTCTCTCTCTCTCTCTCTCTCTCTCTCAATAACTTTCATTAAGAAAATAAATTCATGAAAAGCAAGAAATACTATCCACATCTTTATTTACTACACGCCAAAGAAATCGTACGGGAATTCATGAATGAAAGCCATTGAACAAACAAACGTGAGCAGACCCTTGACTGATGCTAAGGGGGTATATACTTGTCAACAAGTCAAATTGGCCGTAACGAAAAGCACGCGGCCTGTGTAAGTTGATACTCCCTTGACCCACCCGCTGACTGACCAAAGAACTACTAGATTCTGCGAGTGTGTGGAGTTGTAAACAACCCCAAGAAGTTCCACACCTTATGAGAAAGACGACGGCCACATAACATATACGAATTAGTGCCGTGAAAAAAAAAAGCCACTACGTTACACAAGAAGAAATAACTGTAATTTTATTTGTTACTTCCTATTATAACTAAATAATTAAATTAGGAAAAGTTAGCAACGAAAGGCGGTAGAGATATGAAGAGTACCCTCCTCTGTTTCGAATATTTTTATCTGCATTCTTATTTAGTTTCATTAGCCTTTCTAATTTAATATAATATTTTATCAAATTAGAACTGAAATACTTGCACCGGAGGATGCATATATTTGCTAGTTATTATAATTATTTGATAGGAAGACGTAACATTTTATAATTGTGTACAAATTATTTGTATTATGGGATTTTCCAGAAAGTTACCACTTCCAAGGCATCTGACGAAAATTTGTACCAAAGAGGCTCAACGTACCCTTCCTTTATGAACTTGGAAAATTAAAAGTATTATTTGATTAGGTAGTTTTAAAATTTGGTGTGTAAAGGAGATAAATGCAAAAAAAATCAACACAAACGAAGATTTTTGCGTGCTAAATAAATGAAAATCTATGGAAGCCTATATTGTGAAATTATTCTGTGTATTCATAGATCCGGGTTATCAGGGGAAATCATTTTTTTAATACGTTTGATGATCCGTACACGAAAATAAGATCGTTAGAAATTATTTTTTTTTAATATATAAAATACGTTGCGCAAAATTGCGCATTTTTAAACTTACATTTTTAGATAGATTAAATAAATCTTGATCTACAGTTAAAATATTGAGTTCGACATAGGACCTTCAGAAATTCGCTATTAAGGCTTTAAGTGAATAAAAATACGCCAATTGAATCAGGGAAAATTCTTTCTTTTTTTTTTTCACATCAATTCAAAGAAAAATATTGTTTTTAAAACCACAAAAAAGGGACCCCCGCCCCGCCACACACACACAAAAAACCCCCAAAAAAACAAAAAAAAAAAAACGCTGCAAAAATCATTTTTTAAGTTTTAAGAAAATGACTTTTAAATTTTCATGTCACTCTTGCGGGTATTGAATTTTTATTTTTATGTGTTCTTCAGGATGTGACATCAGCAGGAGCTCAAACTCCACCTACTTCCGCCCAGCATTTTTCCGCCCTTTTATAAACTGTTCAGTTCGTAATAAACTTTTTGTTGAATAACCTCGTGTGTGCGTCCATCTCCTCACCTTTCTCTTTTACCTATTGTAAATTCTTTTCTCTCACGCATTGTTTCCACTATGCAATACGAATACTTAACCTCAGCACTATTCATTATAAAATTAAGTCATTAATGAATAATTTGGTGAAAATTTCAATAAAGTCGTACAATTTGCTAATTTTGGTAATGGTTTGAAAATTTTAAAAATGAAACAATCTTTTTATTATCTCCCTTGGCGATTTTAGATCATATCTATATTTAACCAACCAGTATGATTCTTGCTAAATCTAAGAGACTTCGTCTGGGGGATATTTTCATTCATGTTAACAAATTTTTATTTAACATAAGGTAGAGAAATGCTTCTACCCTAAAAGTGACTTAATTAGCAGCAACGTGTGTATGTGTGTCCACTCAGCACGAACCCCAATCCAAAGGTGTCATAGTGGAAACCCCATTTCCGGGTTCCCACAATGCAACCTCCAAGGGAATCAACCGCCCCTTATTGATCAAGTGGAGCAACTCGTTAGGTCTGGGTCTTTACAAAAAGCAAAATCGAATAAATAACGAAAAAAAAAAAAGTATTTTTACTTTCCAAATGTATATATGATACCATTTTGTTTTATTTCGTTTCAGATTATTCATAAGGACGATCCCTGATGCTTAAGGATGGAATCCTTGTGGCTGAGCAGTCCATGAAATGCAACACTCCACTTAGGCCCTTACTTAGAAGGCGGTATCTGAAGGTCTTAATGTCCTGGGTATGACGTTAAACTCTGACGGTGAAGTTCCAATACTGGAGCTCTGGGGAATGTGGAGAACCCCTTCATCACCATTGTTCCCAGGTCCACTCTGACCAAGAGTGGTAGTACCTGTAAGGGTCCCATCTATGGATTAAATAGAAAAAATGTGTTTAAAAAAGAAATTGAGTACCCATCAAGAATTAATAAAATAAAAACATTTTCGGCATAAAATGACCCAATGGGTTGATATGCCATAAAACTAACCAACCAACCAACCAACCCATATGCATTGGATAGGCAAGCATTGTATTTTCATTGTTGAAACGTTTATCATGAACAAGGAATCGGTAACTGGAGAGCAAAGATCATTCCATAGGCACTTTAGAATTGGTAGAGATAATCCTGTACCTACTCAAAACACGTTTTATTATGGGTTATCAACTTTAATGGATCAGTATTGAAACTAAGCACGCCAGCGGACCGCCAGAATTCCAATAAATGTCGACACACTAAATGTGTGGGGAGTAAAATAAAATTAAACAAAAAAAAAAAAAAAAAATTCCCATGAGCTTTCACTGGAAGAACCCTCCGCACATGTGCGGAAAAAGGACCCACTGTCAGAATCTCTCGGACATTCTGACCTTAGACCTTAACTCGGACAAGACACTACTACTGGCCAGGGATAAACTCTCTTGCCAGGTGGTGGCTATGACTGTGAATAAAGACTAAATTATAAAACCAACTTTTGTCTTTGTCTCTTCCTTTTTCGTTTCTTGAATTCTTTCCTTTTCTGCTCAACCACCAAATATGATGGGGTTAAAAATAAACCCTAAGAACACGCACCAAGAATACACAGCCACTTTTTAAACCTAAAACGTTAAACCCCTTGCCACCCCATAAATGTTTCAATTCAACAGTTGGTACTAATGCAGAATAGTGCGCAAGAGGTAATATCATTAAATTGCATTACGTTTCGCGGAAATACCTGAAACCTTTGAGACGATAGGTTTAGCGTTAGAGTTAGTGTTAGTTTGAGGATTAATGTTAGGATCAGTGTTAGAGTTAGGGTTAGGTTTCAGGAGTTTTTGACATCTAATGCTATTTGTGCATAAGATGCAATTCTAATGATATTGTCTCTTGCGCGCTATTCTGCATTTGTAACCAAAAGTCTTCTCTACGACGTTTGGCATGAAAACACTTGGCCGCAGCTCTTGGCTTTTCCATTTGATTGACGTAAATTTTAAAACAAAATAAAATAAAATGACATCATATGTACATTTCTGCCTTGTCGGCTGGGGCGTTAGAATACACCGACTGCACCTCTGCAGAGGGGTAAGACTCCCCCAATGGGGCCACCTGTTGGCCGTGGGTGGCGACCTGTGATGCTTAAGGATAGAGCCCAGGTGGATGAGCAGTTCATGACATACAATACTCCACTTTGGCCCTATATTGGGCTAGACGGGCGGTCGGAGAGGCCCCCTCCGATCAATCGGCTGGTCACGTCAAGCCCTAGCACCTATATGATTTTCCCAACCCTAGTTGCCCTTATGGCAAGTCCCAACTCCTTTTTATCATATGGGTGCTAGAAGGCGGTGGCTGCGGGTCTACATGTCATGGGAATAACGTTAAACTCTATCTGATGGTGAGGTTCCAGTTTTGGAGGTTTGGGGAATGTGGAGCACCCCTTCATCACCATTGCTCCCTGGTCGACTCTGACCCAGAGTGGTAGTACCTGTTAGGGTCCCATCCATGAGTTAAATAGAAAAATGTATTTATAAAAAAATTGTATTATCCATTTAGAATTGATTTATTTAAAAACTTTATCGGCATTAAATGACCCACTGAGGTTGATATGCCGTAAAACAAAACAAACCAAACCAAAATATGTACATTTGGAAAATTAAAAACAAAAAAACAAACACTTTTTTTTCATTATTTATTCTATTTTGATTTTCTTAACCTACAAATGTATCTGATTATTTTATCCCCCACACCCTGTACAATGATTTTTCAATCGACATAACGATTTTCTCATACACCTACGCACTCAGGAATGTTACTATTCATTCATAAAAAAGGCTGTTTTCCTTTCGATATGAATTTATTTGTTGAAATTCACTTTCGTAAGTACTTGTTAAAATCCAAGAGCTGTAATAGTCGGGTCAGAGTTATCTGCCTGAATCCCTTTTTTGCGACTACAGGGTTAGTTACCTGCCCCTTTATCCCTTTTAAGTCAGTCTCTGTAAATAAAAATGCACACCTCACGTAGAATGAAAAGCGGTCCAGATGTGTTACCTTGTTAATTGAGTTTAAGGTATCTTGCATGGAATATTATTGGAAATTCTATAACCAATTATCTCCCCCTGCCGCTAGGGGGCGAATCACCAACATCGTATGTTGGCGCCAAAAACTTCACTTTTAGCACGCAAAAATCTTCGAAAAGCGGTTACTGGAGGAGAGACGTAAAAATAAGCATACTATCATTTAGCCCAAACAGGGCCTACTTATCACAGAGCACCCACTGAGGGTAGTCGTGTAAAATACTGGTCCCTACACTTCATTCATCACTTAGCCCAAAAACAGGGCTTTCTTATCGCATAGCAGTACTGGAGGAGAGACGTAAAAACACCAAGCTCTCATTACCAGGGCCCACTTATCACAGAACTCTATAACCAGCTCACTTCTAAGGCATTGTATCAGCATACGTTAAAAGGCCGGTTACATAGCACACTTACTGAAGGACGAGAAACGACCGAGACGAAGCGTCTTATCAACATTTCCTACCGACAAAAAGAATACCCTGTTATCACCATTACTCCAAGAAAATTACTAACTCAGATAAGTCTTGTAGCAAATACCATTAAAATTTGCAACAATTTAATGTAATTTTGTCAATACAAGTGTCTGCATTTACTTTCGTGTCTGTTCCTTCTTTGTCTGACAATTTGCCTACAACTACGGAGAAATAAGAGCTCCTTCAAAAACCGTAAATACTCTTATTTTTCAAATTTTATTTGGTTCACCCGTAAATACTCTTAATATGTCAAGATGAGTACCTGTGCTTACCTGAGATAAAAAGGTAAGTCTCTTTTTATGTGGAATTAAATTTGTAAATTCCCAATATTATTGTCTTTGTCGGCATATATACTTCTTTTCAAAGAGGTGCGTGGTGTAATGGTGAGAATTGTAAGAAATGGACTCGTCGACCCGAGTCCAAATCCAGGACGAAGCTGTTTGCATTTCACATAGTGCTAATACTCTTGGGAAAGGTATGCATAGACTACTGCCTGTAGGTTGCATTTCCAGACCTACATGGTAAAATTTCTATGTGACAACCACTGGCACCATAGGAATTGACGCGCATTTCGTTTTCCCTTTTGTCTTTGTTACTTGCATCATTTTGTTCCGTAAACTAATGTGTAAGCACCTCTGTCCACTACCTCCATTAAAATATGTCTTGTGTTCTCATTTTTATTAACAGTATGAGTCGACTAAACCACATCATATCAAGTAGCTATGTGCCTTCATATTCAACAGTCCCTAATGTCCTGGAAAATGATTTCCTAAAAAGAGGGGGAACCCTGATATATAATAGTACAAATTAGTCAAAGAATTACTCCACCACCATCACCATCAAATAATATTAAGTCTCATTTAAGGAAATAATATTCTTCAATATTGTCAGAAATTCCATGTGAATTATCTTCCCCTGCCACTAGGGGGACAAATCGCCAATGGGATGTTGGCGCGAGAATCAAAACGCCAGCACTAGTCTGTGGGCCCTCTTCTGGGACGGACGTACTTATCAGGGAACCGTTAACAACGAGAGATGTAAAAACAAACGCTCTCACTCACTTAGCCCAAAACAGGGTCCATTTATCACAAGAACCTTACAACCAGATTCCGTCTAAGGCACCGCACCAGCATACTACAGAAAGGCCGGTGCGAATGCACACTGACCAAAGGAAAACAACTACCGAGACGAAGTGAAATATAAGAAACTCAGTTTTTGAATGTTAAGTTTGTTTTATTTTGTTAGATTTTCGGGGATGTTTATACCTCTTCTTCAGAACGAATAGACTGAGAATATGAAGAGCATACAGTAAAAGATAAATAAGCATAAAGAGAAATACACACATATATATTATATATATATATATATATATACTTCTTTTATGATTCCCTAATAATTAGAAATCCTCAGCACAAATTAGAAGGGAATAATTACTCAAAGGTTTGTAAATTATACAGGAATAGATAATTGAGATACAAAATTGCTAGAAAATTATTATCATCAAATAGGAATAGTATTTTGAAACCCTATAATTGCTTGCAAATTAGATAGGAATACTTGAGGGTAAATTATCTATTTGATTCTCTACCTATTTTAAACTGCTTATAGCAGTTCTCCCAGCACTGCGATCCTACCATAATCCGCTCACGGTGGCTCTCGCACTTGTCACTAGTATACCCTGAAAAGTCACTAGGTAAACACTCCTGGCATCTTTATTTGAATTTATTTTAAGCAAAAGATTATTCATTCTTGTTGGGTATTAAAGTTTTTTCAAACTCGGTTTTTTAGATACATTTTTAAACTAATTTTTTTTTTACGTCTATTGAACCAATAATAGGACCCTAACACATACTACCACTCTGATTCAGAGTTGACCTGGGAGTAATGGCAATAAAGGGGTACTCCACACTCCCCAGAGCTCCAGAATTGGAGCTTCACCACTAGATGCAATTTGACATCATACCCAAGAGACTAAGACTCTCAGCCACTGGCTTCTAGCACAAGGGTTGGGGATGGCCATAAAGGCAATAGGATTGGGACACTCGTATAAGTGCTAGGGCTTGAGGACACCAGCCGATTGATGGGAGGGGGCCTCCTCAGCCGCCCATCTAGCCCAAGTAAGGGTTAAAGTGGAGTGATGCATGTCATGGACTGCTCACAATCACCAGGATTCCATCTTTAAGCAGCACGGGATGCCACCCATGGCCAGGACAACAGGTGTCCCCATTGTATTGTGGGGGTGGGGGGGTCTTACTCCTCTGAAGAAGTGCAGTCAAGGTATTCTACAGCCCCATCTGACCTTTGAAATATCCTATCATACAGGTAAAAAAAATACCTAGAGAATTTGGTATCAACCGTTGGGAAAAATGCCGTAAAACCAACTAATTTCTTTTTCTGTTAATTGTAGTTGTCATGCTATGCATTTTGATAAATAATCCTTAGAGTTACTTTCCTTAACGGTCTATTTTTAACCGATGGGGATGGCCATAAGGGCAATAGGATTGGGATACTCGTATAGTTGCTAAGGCTTGAGGACACCAGCTGATTAATCAGAGAGGGCCTTCTCAGCCATGAGGAGTCCATGACATGCAACACTCCTCTTTAACCCTTACTTGTTCGAGGGAGTTTACCTACACACAACTAGACACAGTGCCTATGCCTTCAGAAGGACAATGGCTGAGTAAAGTGGAGGATTGATAATAATTAAATATATTTTTGTTACCTACATTCATATCTACCTTTAATTTGTTTCTTCTTTCACACATGTTTTTTATGATTTATCATAAAGATAAAAGTAAGAGATAATATGAAATAAGCTCTTGCAAAGAAAATGTCACACTGAAAAGCACTGGTTTTCACCAGATCTCTGAAGTTAAGCCACAATGTGTCAGTTCACAACTTAAATGAGTAACCCTCAGATAGAAGCAAAACACAGGGTAATTTTCACCTTTAGTTGTTAAAATTCCTAGCAAATAAGGTAATTAGATTAACCTCCCTTGACTTTCACTTTGAACTAAGCCGGTAGCTATTTTGAAAGTCTCTGTGCGAAATACACAAATCTTAGAAACTTTTTTGAAAACAATACAACTGCATGCTTTAACACAAAAATATCATAAAATGTGTTCTTAATAACAATTAAGTTCATTTTATGCTACGAATTTAGCCAACTGACTTTCACTTTGAAACAAGACAGTAGCCATTTTGAATGTGTCCATGCAAAATATACAAATCTTAGAATCGTTTTGAAAACAATACAACTCAAATTTGTTGAACTGTATTTGTGTGAGATGGGCATGGGTTTATGAGGAAGAGAACAGATAATGTTAGAGGAATGCACTTGGGGAATTTCTTCAAGTGAAGATAAAAGAACATCTGATAAAAGAATAGGATTATTGTCTAGAACAGATGGACCAAATCATGTAAAACCCTAACAGATTAAGAAAAGTGAAAATAGTCTTGTTACTTTCATAATAAATTGTCTGCAATATCAACTCTAATAATCAAGTGTTACTTCGTTCCAACTTATGTGACAATGACAAAGAAAAAAGAAGAAGAAAGAAAAAGAAAGAAAAGAAAAGAAAAGAAAGAAAAAAAGAAAGAAAGAAAGAAAAGAAAGAAAAAGAAAAGAAGAAAGAAAGAAAAAAGAAAGAAAGAAAGAAAAAAGAAAGAAAAGAAGAAAAGAAAGAAAGAAAGAAAGAAAAAAAAGAAAGAAAGAAAAGAAAGAAAGAGAAAGAAAGAAAAGAAAGAAGAAAAAGAAAGAAAAAGAAAGAAGAAAAAAGAAGAAAGAAAGAAGAAAAATAAGAAAATAAAGAAAGAAAAGAAAAAAAAAGAAAAAAAAAAAAAGAAGAAGAAGAAAAAGAGAAGATATTTATTTTTTACAAAAAAACAACAAAAAACACAACAATAATTAATGTATTAATCTGTCAAGGCAGATCACTAATTAGGACTGAGCCTATTCTAGTAGTGACCACCTCTGATATTTCAGAGGTTTTCAAATTAAATTTGAAAGAGTGAAAACAGTTTAAATGTTATCTTATTTATTTGTTTTTTTTGATGGATCCATTTTAATATTTTCTTTAGTTTTCTAAGATTTTATTTGTTTACAAGTAAACAAGACAACTGTTACCCATGGGATATAAGCTTTTATGTGAGATTAGGTTTTTAGTTATTTGGTGGGATGTTACTGCTGGTGTTGTTAGTTTCTTTTCTTAAACAGCATTATATGTGGTTATTCTTTGTTGGTTGTTGAGCTGAAAATTGATTAAAAGAAGATAAAAGAAGATACAAAAATCAAGATACTTTTGAGGTTTAGACTTTATTTCTTGGTTAGGAAATTTTCTACTGAGCCTGTCAATAGTTTCTGTTCCCAGTCAAGGCCTGCATTGGAATGGCCAAGTGATCTTTTTGGCACCAGGAAGGGGACTTTTTCTCTGTGCATGTCCACAGGGTTCTTCTTGTCTGTTGCCTCCTGGGAAATTGCTATTTTTTATCTTTTATTTTATTTCAATCTCCACATACCCTCAAGTCATGTATGATAACACAAGAAAATTCTCGTGGATATTGCTGCAAAATCCGTATTTTACAAAAAATTACCAAAAATTAGGGAATAATCCAATTTTAATAAAATTTTCAGTGTTCATTTATCAATGAATGAATTTTATAATGCATTACAAAAGGGATGAAAAGTTCAAAAGTCCTTAACAGACCTCATGGTAAAGAAGTATTGAGTCTATCAGGTTTATCGTAGAGCAGTTAAGATATGCATGGTGTCGTCTGGGTGTTTTGGGTAGAAATGGCGAATTGTTCAAACACATAGGGAAAGGGTTCTTGTTGGGTACGTGTTCATCATCACATACGCACTGGGGTGGGGGTGGGGTGTACATGCAGCTTGTCACATAATCCTCAAAGTTCATGGTGAGGTCGGACACAAAGGTGGGAAAGAAGAAATAAGAAAGAGATTCGGAGAAGAATCAATGAATGTATGTATGTTATAGAAGGGGGAAAATATATGGGGTGGAAATAGATATTCGAATCAAGAAGTTCCTGCTGAGGGGGGACCAAAAACAAGCTAGTTCACAGTCTTTTCACAAGCCAGACTTTCTTTTGGTCAACACATTCTTCGTCTTCGTCTAGCAGCTGGAAAATCCGTCGTCGTAGTCAAATTAATCTTTAACAGTTCAAAATCGCATTTCCTATTTAGTTTTGTTTCTGTTGGACTAAAATCCATTTCTTTACTGGGTCGTTAACAAGCGCTTCGTTGTCGTCGACTGCTTCTGCTGACTGCCCAGCGCTCGACTCACTTGTTATGGACATATTTACCCAAAACATCCGGGCACATCAGTCGAACCTCGTGTCCGTCCAGTGCCCAAATCGCATTTGTTTTTGCATGCGGGAGGACGCGAGTTTGATCCCAGCAGGCAAGACAATGTCTTGCTCTTTTTCCTTTCTCGTTCTCCGTCACATGTATGTATGTCAGGGACTCCCAATTATCGAATACTATACACTTTGGTATTAGCACACTGACATCTGATTGTGTGCAATGGAGGGGTGCAGAACTGTTTGAAGCTGCAAGGGGGGACCGGGCAAAACTCGGGAGAGTGTACCGAAAATGTAAAACTCTGCCGGCCAATTTTGGTGATGTGTGGATCTGTGAGGAGTGCCCTGTTGTCAGTAGGTTTGGTCAGTCACCTGAAATCACATGAGAGCTACCCAACTGCAATTGTTGTCTCTACCATGCCACACTCTGATTCCCAACATGATCCCAAGCATGAGGACAATGATGAGTATACAACACCTGTCGACTCAGTCAACACCAATCGTTATGTGTGCCAGATATGTTCTAAGATATGCAAGACTTTGGCAGGATTGAAAAGTCACGAACGAGCCCACAAACGGACAATGAATGAAGGGGTGGCAGTCGCCTGATAAGACGTTGCGATCAATATGTATGTACGTAGGCAGAACACTCACACTAGCAATTTTAATAGAAATGTTTAACAATTTGTAAACCAAATGCCCAAGACATGCTAGATGAGTAGTGCCGTTCCCCCCCCCCGACCAAACCAAATTACAGGCTAAGAATGATACAAAGTGAATTACATTATAAAATAAAACACAATAAGATGAAAAATGACTGGAAACTTGTTTGTGAATGAGAATAAAGTATTTCTCTGAATTATTGGATGAAGCTTGATAATTAGTATTATTTGGATAATTTGAACTCATCTTTATTATTATATGTACAATGTTTCGGCCGATGAGCCCTCCAGCCTTCTTCAGGTATTTCTTGTCGGACTCGGGAGGCTTCTTGAACTCGGGAATCTTCTTTTCAAACTCAGGAACCATCACGGAACTTTGAAACCAACCCTTTATTCAATCCACGGGGGTATCCTGTTCTCATTCCGCTAACCATAGCTGGGGTACAGGTGTTAAGCTGTGTTAATTACTATTCTATATTACTGTTGCCCTTGACCAGTATTGAACCTGCTGCCTAGAGATAACTGTCACTTAGAATTGTCTTAATCCATCGCCTTTATCCACTATGCTATGTGTCCAGTCCGATGGTGGACAATAGTCTGAAATATCAAAATTATTCATATCAAGTCTCATCTCATTATATGAAAATTTAACAATATCCACTGGGATTTGATATTAGATATTACTACATATGATAAAATTTAAATATTTAAACTTCTTCCTCATTTAACTGATTTGATATTAAATATTAATACATACTAGCAAATATATGCACCCTCTGTAGGGTGCAAGTATTTAAGTTTTAATGTAATAAAATATATTAAATTAGAAAGACTAATGAAACTAAATAAGAATGCAGATAAAAAGATTTGGAACATGAGGAGGGGGAGATAATAAAAAAAAAAAGAACAACTGAAACTTATTCTTCCATCACGACTGTCTTTCATAGCTAAATTTTCCTAATTTAACTATTTCATTAAATTAGAAAGTAAAGAATAAAAATAGTCATTTTTTTCTTGTTAATGGATTTCTTTTAAGATTTATCCTCAAGATTTTGCTCATATTCATTAAGATAAAACCAGAGTTGCGGAGACATGGAATAAAATGCCCGCGTCTGTTGTGGGCTGCCGAAGCACTGAGTCTTTCAAAGCCTCCATGCTTCCTGTAGTCCGTCGACACTATACCTGATGCCACTCTCCACATACATATGCACACACGCGCACACATACATGCATATTACTACTGCAAAACTGTTCATGTTCCTGACACTAATACATTATTCTGTGTACTTGACATGAGACTTTGATGAGTTGTGGTGCACCTGAGCACTATACACAATAAATTTCATTATTATTATCAATACCAAGCACATATTTATTAAAAATCAATTTTTAATATCAATATGCAAATTAGTTTTCCCATTCAAACTGTAAACCGCTATTTTGTTTGTATATAAAAAATACAATTTCATGTTATTAGTATGTAGATAAGGCCAACAGTATTAATAATGTAAAACAATTCTATTAATAATTGAAGTTTAAATAAAAATAAAAACATGGAGAATGTGACGTAAATAACTAAGAGAATTGTGACTTGAGTAGTGATATAGTTTCGGTGGTTATTTCCTATAAGTCTAACATAAACAAAGGGGAACCACTCTTGACTGATAAATTATTTATTGATCTATTAGGAAAAAAGAAGATGGGGCTAGGGTTAGTTTAATGGGAAAATAAATAAATAAATTATAGGAAATAACTGTTTTGGTTACAGACAGACAGACACACAATCTCCATTATAATAACTAGCAAATATATGCACCCTCCGGGTGCAAGTATTTAAGTTTTAATGTAATAGAATATTGTATTAAATTAGAAAGGCTAATGAAACTAAATAAGAATACAGATAAAAAGATTTGAAACAGAGGGAGTATAATAAAAGATTTGAAACAGAGGGAGTATAATAAAAAATGGAACAACTGAAACTTACTCTTCCATCACTCTCGTCTTTCATTGTTATTTTTTTCTAATTTAAGTATTTAGTTATAAGAGGAAGTAAAGAATAAAATGACAGTTATTTTTCTTGTTAATGGATTTCATTTCAGATTCATTGAAGAGATTTTTGCTTATATTCATTAAAATAAAACCAAACAGTTAGAAATCAATAATACTAAGCACATATTTATTAAATTCGATTTTTTAATATTAATATGCAAATTAGCCTTCCCGTTCACACTGTAAACCGCTATTTGTTGTATATATAAACATAATTGCATGTTGTCAGTATGTAGAATAGTTAACAGTATTAATAATGTAAGACAATTTTATTAATAATTGAGGTTTAGATAAAATAAAAATCATGGAGAATGTGATGTCAATAACTAAAGAATTGTGACTTGAGTAGGAATATAGTTTTGGTTACAGACAGAAAAAACACACAATCTCCATTATAATAAGATAAGATAAGTATTAAAAAAAAAAAAAAAACTGTGTTAGAGAATTAACTGAATCTTTACATTTTACCCTTTTTTGTTTTTTTGGTCTTTTTTTTCCTGCAAAATAATAAGATGGACATTTATCGATTTGTGGAGGTGAAAAAAAACAACACATGAAAGAAAATGTATATAAAATATTTATCGATTTGTGGAGGTGAAAAATGTATATAAAATAATGTATATCAAATATACTTTATATATTCTTATATAATTATATATATGATATAATTTATATATATGATATAATTATATGATATAATTCATATATATTTTATAAAAATGTATATATATTTTATAATTTATATATATTTTATAAAAATGTATATATATGATATAATTTATATATATTTTATAAAAATGTATATAAAATAATGTATATCAAATATATAAAATATTTATTGATTTGTGGAGGTGAAAAAAAACAACACACGAAAGAAAATGTATATAAAATAATTTTTAATGAATTTTAAAAAATTACAAAATATTTCTATAAAGGCATTGACAGGATTTTAAAATTCAGGAAATTTGACCAAACCCAGAAAAAAGAAAAAAAAAAGAAAGAAAAATAAGGTCATGGATTTTTTATATTTTTAGAATTTACAGGGTGATTATAAAAGATATAGTTTCAATATTTGTAGTTCAGCTGATATATCTAACCAGGATAGCATTTAATCTTTGAAAAGGGCTCATTCTTTATTAACCAGGATTCTTCATTATTTCTCATATTCCTCATTGTTCTATAATGACAATTCCAGTAGGGCAGGTTGATTTTGGAATGTAATGTCTCCCTTGTGGCACAAGTTGCAAATTAACAGAAGGAATTGCTCCACAAAATATTTGTATTGAAAACTTTACTCTCATTTGAGGAAATAGATTTAAATCTTTTAGGATGTTATCCCTGTTACAGCTTAATTAATGAAGTAAAAATCAGTATATTGGAGATATTGGCGATAATGGGGGTGGGGTGGTATTTTTAATTTTAATTCTAGTTATAATATTGTTGTAAAGAGAAGTAACCCGCACGTATGCAAATGAGATACGTATTAAAAGCAACAGTGGATTAGCTCAGAGTGATGCGATTTGATCTCCAACCACGAACATTGTTTTGTATTCTCAGATTGCAAACACACGTGTACAACTTTTCAAGATAAGTAATCTTACCAAGAGACTTTTTTTTACCTTGCCGGCCGGAAGTCGTTTTATTTTGTTATTTGTATTATTTGTAATAAATTATTATTACAACCACTCAATCTTCTCGTTTATGTATTTCCAATACATAACAAATATATTATTCACTTCATCTTAGTAAAATAAATTTCTGTTTTAAATATTGAAATTGCTAAATTTTCTAACTAATTTCTAGGTCAAATGTTGTAAAAATGAAGATTTTTCCTCAATTTTAACTGACGATCTTTGATGCTATTTCCTCAAACAATGGTGCAAGTAAGAAATCTAGTTTTTGGTATCAGTATTCATTATACCAACATACAACTTTTGTTGTTTCAGAGAATTTGATTTTTTTTTAAAAAGTGAAAAATCAACCTACCCGAATCTCCAGTAACTTTAAAAGGAAAATATGCCCCCTCTGGGTGCAAGTATTCAAGTTTTAATCTAATAAAATTAGAAATTTTTTAATTTGCCTATAACACTGACCCTCATTAAAAGTTGTTTTTTTTCTCCAAAGATTAAAGGTTTACCTAATGGTATATGATTGCCATTTTATGCTGAATTCAAAAATACCATTCATTGTGTTTAGTCAGGTCTGGTTTTTAAGTGGTACATAATAATAATAACACTTATTTAAATGCCTGTGGACTCTACTTGTCATAAATAGAGTTATAATTCTGTTCTATACATTTCAAGTAAGAGCTTTTATCTTAAAAATTTGATCTGATTAGAAAAAATGATTATGATTTTTGGATTCAGTGTAAAAAATAAAAAAAAACTGCTTTAAAATCAGTTATCATATTTTTGACCTTGAAAACATTACAGGCGAGTATAATCATTTTTTTTGCACATAGTTATATGATATCAAGTGTTGCTATCCAATACAAATAATTTTAAAAACAGGTCTATTATAATAAAATGTTCTAATATATCTGTTACTAAGAGTCCATACAATGTGCACATGTAAGATGCTGTAATAAACTTTTAAAAACTTCATTGTTAGTATATCTAGTAACTTAATTAGCTTTGAAAGTGTCTATTTCTTTTGTAACACCCAGTATATATTTGAGTTAATGTAGCGTGGACATGGAGTCAACATCTGGTTACTGACAGTTTCTCGCCTACAGACCAGATTTGGTCTGACGATCACATAGGCGAGAAACTGTCAGTAACCAGGTGTTGACTCCATGTCTACACTACCTTAACTCAAATAAAAATGCTCTATCAATGATATTGAGCACTATCTGCTTAGAAATATAGCACCCATATTATCCACAACAATGTATAAAAATGTTTCATTAAAAACGATCTCACAACATCGGAAGAAAGAGACTTAAGTTGAGGTTGAAGGTTGTTGTTGTCGGTATTTCTTTGCTTCCATCACCCACCCTTCGATCATTTTTGCTTCTTGACCTCTCACCTTCATGACACTGACTGGATCCTGGGGATTGTGACCTCTGAAACAAAATTATTTGATACATAAAAATCATTTCTTTTTCTCTCCCACATTATTTGAGACACACAGAAAATTTTAAAGAGGAAAAAAAAAAAGAAACATGTAATTCAGAACAACCAGATATGGTGGGTGTTTCATAAATAATAACATTCATGCAGAAATAATTTGCAAACGGTTATTTGGTTTATTGTTTTGTTTTATGACACATCCTACTAGTGTGGAGTGTTTGGTGTGTGTGTGTGTATATATATATATATATATATATATATATATATATATAATATATATATATATATATAAGATAAAAAGAATAAACATTTTTTCTGAGAACATAATACATTTGCGGACCTTCTTTTTTTTTTATAAAATACTAAATTTTCTCCTGTTGGAACCTGAACAACATTTTATATATATATATATATATATATATATATATATATATAACAATATCTTAAAAAATATTGTGCATTTTCATACCCTTTTATCTATCTACATATATATATATAATTACATCTGTCATAGAATAGTTGTTACATCTATATACATATATAAAGGGCAGTTTTGTGAATCTATATGTCCAGAGGAAACTTCGAAAACAAAACAATTAACGACAAAGTAAATATATATACACATTGAATATCACCAGGGCTTGGTTTTTGAGCAAAAATTGTGAAGATTTTGATTTATATTCGTGAAGAAATTGAAAAATAAAATTTAAATGATAATAGAATGGAATTTTTTTTTGCATTTACTATTTTAAAGCGGAGACATCAATTTTTCTTTTCAGAGTGGCTGGATCAATGCAAGCTGTTTTTTGTTTTTGTTTTATTTTTACGGAGGGATTTTAATGGGGCATCCTGCGATGATCCAACTCGAGATTCAATCATAATGGATCTGCGAGACTAACTTTTTGAGTCCCCCCCCTTCTACCAAGGTGACACTGGGTAGCCGCTTCTAGTTTATATATAAATCTCATTTATTAAATGTAGTAACGAGTGAGTTTTTATGAAAGTGCAACTGAGTCATCTCCCTTTCATAATTTACTGTTTGGAGAAGAATAAAAGGTAGAAGATGTTACTGCATTCGTGATTCTTAATCACAATAAACTTCTTATTGGCTGCTCTGAAAGACTTAATATATATATGTATGTGTGTGTGTGCATGTTTATATATATATATATATATATATATATATATATATATATATATATAGTAAAATGTTATAGACAGATAACCTACTGAAGTTTCATCAAACGGATCATCAGGGCTAACTGCAATGAATTAATCAAAATAATTGAGTAATTAAGAACAAATATATATATATATATAGTAATCTCAGTTCTCATATTTCAGGCCTTGTGCCAAACTAGGCTAAATAAATAAATATGATTTTGTTTTCTTTTTGTAAAATGGCACAAAAAAAAAAAAAAAAAAAAAAAAAAAAAAAGAACTGACCTCAAGTCAAAATGATGGGCTCCACCTTTAACCATAAAAGCTCGGACACTTTTTGAAACACGCCTCAGCACCTATAAATAAAAATTCAATGTTATTAGTTAAGAATTTTTGTTTTAATAAAATGATACTTTATTTATACAAAAACAAAGTTTTAGAAATGCACAAGTAGAAATAAAATGTTTGCAAAAAAACAAAATAAAACAACAATAAAAAACGACAAAAAAAAAAAAAAAAGGAAAAAAGAAAAAAAAAAACCCAATAGAAATCAAATTAGTATTATTTGGATTATTCGAACTACTGTCCTCATCTTTATTGTCATCTGTACAACGTTTCAGCCGATGTGCCCTCTGGCCTTCTTCAGGTATTTCTTCTTGAACTTGGGAACCTTCCTGGGTTCCCGAGTTTGAGAAGGAATACCTGAAGAAGGCCGGAGGGCACATCGGCCAAAACATTGTACAGATGACAATAAAGATGAGGTCAGTTGTCCGAATAATCCAAATAATATGAATTATCAAGCCTCATCTAAAAAATTCAGAGAAATAAGAAATCAAATATTTTGAAAAATGTTATTGCTAAAAAACAAAAGAAGAAAAAACAAAGGTTATTTCCTATAACTCCAACCTAAAAAAGGGGAACCACTCTGAATTAATTTTATCTGCTAATTAATCTACCCATTATTTTCCCATTAAACTAACCCTAACCCTGTCTTCTTTTTTCCTAGTAGATCAATAAATAAATAAATAATTTATAAAATTCATTCAGAGTGGTTCCCATTTTTTTTTTAGGTTGGTGTTATAGGAAATAACCAAAACAAAATTATACACATGAATAAAAGAAATTAAAAAAAAAAAAGTATTTTATAAAATTATCTACACATGCTGAAGGTTATGATTCTAGGACCAAAACATCATTACCACTCAAAGCACTCACAGTGGTATCTTAAAATACCACCAATATTTGTTGGACTAGCAAAATAAAAAACACCCTCCGGGCAATGTAAAAATAGATTTTTGAAACATATTGCCTGAGGGGTGGGAGTTAAAAATTCAATGTCAGCGAGTTTGTACCCAAATTCATCAAATTCATTAAAGGATTAAAAAATAAAACAATTTGAAATGTAAACTTTAAATATGTATTAAAATAAAACAAACTATATATAGATATATAATACCAGTCATGTATTTATTAAAACTTGTTTTAAAAAACAATGAGGACTGTCTAATGTTGCATGTTCAAATTTTGAGTGTATTTATGTGAGTGACATAGTTTTTGTTACAGACAAAAACCGGAAGCGAATCTCCATTATTAATAGATATTATCACATAAATGCGACCTGGTCTCCTGCCCTAAAAAATGCTAATCAGCGCCTGCTGAAAAACCAACCTGCGCTACTATTGAACTCTTTAGCTGTTTGAAGGCGTTTTTCCCAAAAAGTTGATGCAATATGAAAGTGATATTTCACCCCACCCCCTCCAAGTCTTTTCTTGACAAGTAAATATAAATATTTTAACACCCCCCACCTCTTTAAAAAATTTTTTTTAGCTGTTTGAAGGTGTTTAGGGCCGGGTTAGCTCAGTCGGTAGAGCATTCAGCAAGAAACCACAAGGCTCCTAGTTCGATACCGGCCCTCGCCAAATCAGTGTATGAGAAGCACAGAGATCTGTGTGGTAAAGTAGGGAGCTGATGGTAAGTGTGGCACTCCACATCAGATGCAAAAACAATCTTTGTCTAGCGCTGATTGGCTGATACCGACTTTAGGCCACCCCGACAACTTATTATTTTTTATTTTTTAAATCAACAAATAACTTTTTTTAGTGGTTTGAAGGTGTTAAAAGTAAACCACCACCCAGTTTTTTTATTAAATGTAAATATTTTAACGCCCCCTCCCCCACTTTTAAATATCTTTTCGTTTTGTTATTTTCATTTTATTTTAATTCAAAACAACTGTCTCAAATTTTTAAATAAATATGACAGAGTTTTGAAAATAAAAAAAAATACATTATTAAAAAATATTTTAAAGAGGGGGAGTAAAATATTTATATTTACTTGTTGAGAAAAGCTTTGGGGTGGGGGTTAAAATATTGCTTTCATATCAAATTAAATTTTCAGGAAAAACGTCTTCAAACAGCTAGGGAGTTCAATTGTAGTGTGGGTTGGATTTTCAGCAGGCACCACTTAGTGTTTTTTTTTAGTCCAGGAGGCCAGGACAGGTTTATGTGATATGCACCCATTATATATTTGGATTTTAACAAGGCATTTGATATAGTATCTCATTATACATATTTACCAACCCCTCCACACGAGCAAGATGTAACACAAGGTCAATTTCTTAAGTGGAGTTTAACAGGTTTGAATTCAGAGTTTTCCATCTCCTAGACTGGTTGCCTAACAAAGCTGGAGGGAGAGTAGGCGGATGCATACTTTTCCCAAGGGTATTAGCACTATGTGAAAATGCAAACAGCCTCGTCCAGGATTTGAACTTGTGTCGAAAGTCCATTTCTTAGGACTCTAACCATTGTTTTTGATATTCATAAATAAATCCCTTATGATTATGTGCCATGGGCTCCATGAAAATATTGGGCTTATAGTGTACAGTAAAATATCTCTCGGCCCAAATATATTTGGGTTTACAGGTTTAAAGAATTAAGAGAAAGACACTGGAGACAGTTAATTATTCATTTATAAGGTCATTAATCATCTCAACAACAGCAACCATGAGCACCTTTTTGATCTCCATCTTTCTAACACACGTGGGCATGCCTACAAAGTCAGAAAACAGCACTGCTCACGTGACTTTTGGAAACATTTTTTCACGCTCAGAATTGCGGAGGCATGGAATAAGCTGCCTGCATCTGTTGTAGGCTGCCGAAACACTGAATCTTTCAAAAAGTCTCCATGCTTCCTGTAGTCTGCCGACACTAAACCTGATGCCCCTCTCCACACACATATGAACACACGCGCACACATACATGCATATTATTACTGTAAACTGTTCATGTTCCTGACACTAATACATTATTCTGTGTACTTGATATGAGACTTTGATGAGTTGTGGTGCACCTGAGCACTGTACACAATAAATTTCATTTATAAAAGAAAACCCTGCATATATGAATAGAAATATTTGTTTTTAACAGTTTAACTCAAGGGAGATAACTTCATAAAGTCTAAGGATGAGGATTGCTTTTTTTCTCACAAGTCTCACCGAATGCTCCATAAATGTGGCCTTATGTCAAGTAGCCACTGTAACCGTGTCTGCCTATCCCGCATAAACCTTATCAGCCATGAACTTTCCTGCAGTCAATATGGACCACTCCCTTAATCTTCATTCATGAAACCAAAAGAAAGAAAGAAAGAGAAAAAGAAAGAAAGAAAATAGAATTAAAGAAAGAAATTAATATATTTGGAAAAGAAAGAAAGAAAGAAAGAGAAAAAGAAAGAAAGAAAGAAAATAGAATTAAAGAAAGAAGTTAATATATATAGAAAAGAAAGAAAGAGCAAGAGAAAGAAAGAGCAAAAGAAATAAAGAGAAAAGAAAGAAAGAAAGATTGAATGAATGAATAAAAATGTCTGGAAGAAACAAAATTCTTAAGAAAGAAAGAAAGAAAGAAAGACCTAAACTAGAACATTTAATTAAGCAAAATAACAGAAAAGTCATAAAAACACTACCCACCCCTTAAAAAAGAATTTAAAAAATCATATAAGCAGCGATTTAGATTGTCTTACTTACCCCTCTGCAGTTATTCTACTGCCCTAGCCGACAGGGCGAGACATCATTCAATGCAAAATGTCATAGAAAAATCATAGACACACACACAAAAAATTATATAAGCTGCTATTTGAGATTATCTTACTTACCCCACCTCGGTGCCAAGGGTCCAAGTTACCATTTGAAAAGACAATGTTACTTGTTGTTCTCAGGTCTGTAACAGAAAGAAAAAAATAGAAAAAAAAATTCAATTGAAGTCAAAATAAAACAAACTATATGTAAATATATAATATTTTAAAAAACAATAAGGACTGTCTAAAGTGGCATATTCAAATTTTGAGTGTATATAATATAAGGCTGTTCTTTATTCTATGTATTGATGATTTTAGTAATTGTGATGTAAGCAATGACATAGTTTTGGTTACAAACAAATAGAAACCGAATCTCCATTATTAATAGACTAGCAAATATATGCACCCTCCGGGTGCAAGTATTTAAATTTTAATATAATAAAATATCATATTAAATTAGAAGGCCAATGAAACTGAATAAAAATACAGATAACATGATTTGGAACAGAGGGGGTATGATTGAAAAATAGAACAACTTTGAAACTAACTCTTCCATCATTTTCAATTACTCCTATTCCTAATTTAACTATTTAGTTAAAATAGGAAGTAAAGAATAATATTACAGTTATTTCTTTTTGTTAAGGATTTCTTTTAAGATTTATTGAAGAAAATTTTGCTCATATTCAATAAGATAAAACTAAACAATTAGAAATCAATAATATTAAGCACATATTTATTAAAATCAAATTTTTTAAGATCAATATACAAATTAGCCTTCCCATTCACACTGTAAACCGCTGTTTTGTTGTATATATAAATACAACAGCATGTTATTTGTATGTAGATATGGTCAACAAGTCTTAATGATGTAAAACAATTTTATTAATAACTGAGGTTTAAATAAAAATAAAATCATGGAGAATGTGATGTAAATAACAAAGGGAATTGTGATTTGTATAGTAATATAGTTTCGGTTACAGACAGACAAACATACAATCTCCATTATAATAAGATTATCCATTGTTTCATAATCTTACCTTGTCCCCAATATGCCCAGTCAGGGGATGGCTTTACTCCCCACGTCTTCATACAATATTCATTTCGGAGTGTATCATTGAAAGGTAGAACAGGAAACATATCTGTTACGTTGTTTGTGCCGGGAGGAAGCAGCAATTCTGTACACGCCTAAAACACAAGAGAAAAATGTTTGAAAGATCCTAACAGAAACAAGAGAAAAATAGAAAATATAGAAAAAGAGAAAATAGAATATCAACCTATCTAGGGTTATTTTATGCCAAGTGGTTATGAACCACATTCATTGTATGCATAAGAATTGGGGGGTGTTAACTACTGTTCTCATAATGCATTAGGTTACCTAAAAGAGAGTAACCCAACACAGAATATTCGGTAGAAAAAATAAAGACAAGCCAATTAATACTATATAACATTGAATTCAATAAATCTCAAGGAGGGGACTAAGTTCCTTCCCAAGCTATAAAAGAGTCACAATGTATAAACTTAGTAGCTAAGCCCGTTCTTATAATGTATTAGGTTACTTTAAAGAGAGTAACCCAACACAGAATATTTGGTAGGAAAATAAAGACAAGTCAATTAATGCTATATAACATTAATTTAACAAACTTCAAGGAGGGAACTAAGTTCCTTCCCAAGCTATAAAGAGTCACAATGTATAAACTCAGTAGCTAAGCCCGTTCTTATAATGTATTAGGTTACTTTAAAGAGAGTAACCCAACACAGAATATTTGGTAGGAAATAAAGACAAGTCAATTAATGCCTATATAACATTTAATTTAACAAACTTCAAGGAGGGAACTAAGTTCCTTCCCAAGCTATAAAAGAGTCACAATGTATAAACTCAGTAGCTAAGCCCGTTCTTATAATGTATTAGGTTACTTTAAAGAGAGTAACCCAACACAGAATATTTGGTAGGAAAATAAAGACAAGTCAATTAATGCTATATAACATTTAATTTAACAAACTTCAAGGAGGGAACTAAGTTCCTTCCCAAGCTATAAAAGAGTCACAATATATTAACTCAGTAGCTAAGCCCGTTCTTATAATGTATTAGGTTACTTTAAAGAGAGTAACCCAACACAGAATATTTGGTAGGAAAATAAAGACAAGTCAATTAATGCTATATAACATTTAATTTAACAAACTTCAAGGAGGGAACTAAGTTCCTTGCCAAGCTATAAAAGAGTCACAATATGTTCGAGGAACATGTAGAAATGTCTGAATAACAAAGAATCCTTGAATATAGTTTAGGTATATGATTAAAATGTTGTCACTTACTGTTTGTAGCTGGGGGGCATGGCATCCCTAGTCCAAATGAACAGTGACACAATTTGGTTCTACTTCATATCTGGAGATCCCAGAAGAAAGAGACGGCATCGCTTTTGCGGGACTGTCTTTTTACATCTAGGTTTGAATACCCATAATTCCTCAGCTGAAAAGTTCATAGGCTGACCAAGATATTTTCATAGAATGTGACCAAATGAGGTTTATTTTTCAACATAGCATTTCTTGCAGTCTGCGCACTTCTCCCATTGGTGTTGCAGTGCTTGGACCCTATTGGTAAAAAACTGTCATCAACAGCAGATATAAATGTCAGGGGCTGGTTAGCTCAGTTAGTAGAGCATTCGCCTGAGAATTGTAAGGTTTGACACCAGCCATTACTAATTTGGCGCATTAGTAGCACAGCTTGGGTAATCTGATCTGTGTGGTAAATCACCTGGGAACTAACTTTGGTGTATGTTGTATAGGATTAGCTACCTCTCCTCTATACCATAAAATAAGGGTTGTGTCTGTCTGATAAATAGCTGTTAGACAGACAAGATGGGGAGTTAGTATGTGTGTATATATATAATATATATATATATTATATATATATATATATATATATATATATATATGATAAGTTGTAAACAAGGTATGTTTGGAATGGCTTTTTTGCCGACAATTTTTGGGAGAATATGTGCTTAATTGGAGTCGTACCTAATTTTGAAAATTAATTAATTAATAATGAATTAGGCGGGAATGCCTATTAAATGTATGGCTAAACAAATCGAGAAAAATCAATCTCTGTATGTACATTTCGGCCTATTAGGCCTCATCAGCAGAGCTATAGATAGGAAGGCCGTTTAGTGTAGGGGTTATGGTATCGGCCTGTCAGCTTGGCAGTCCGATTTCAAATCACGCACAGGGCGGCCTTCCTATCTATAGCTCTGCTGATGAGGCCTAATAGGCCGAAATGTACATACAGAGATTGATTTTTCTCGATTTGTTTAGCCATACATTTAATAGGCATTCCCGCCTAATTCATTATTAATTAATTAATTTTCAAAATTAGGTACGACTCCAATTAAGCACATATTCTCCCAAATATATATATATATATATATATATATATATATAAGCAAATAGATATACTACTGGAAAAGCCCTTGACTTGCGTCTTACTTACTTACATATCTCTTACTTCTCTTTGTGTATGAGTAAATTGACTGCCTTACTCACAACACAAAAGTGTACCCTAGCCAAAAACAAAACAAAACAAAAAAACCCCACCAAAACAATCTGTTTAGTCAAGTTCAAGTGAAAAAGGGGATAGACTCCCTTGCTGTTTGGCTCATACTCACAATAGGCCACTCCGCAGACTTCATTTACTTTACTATGAACTATTCAGCCCACCCTCGTAAGAGCTTTGTGTTTTGTTGCCAAAGCACTATAAACCCCCTCCCCTGCTTCAGATTGTGATAGAATCACCTAATAAAATAGACTTAAAACGAAAATAGAGTTGCTTCTCTTCCATCAGTCAAAGCGTTTTGTTTATATTGTATGTTTTGAAAGTAGCGTTCAGTTCCGGGTTTAGTTCGCTTGAGAGTTAGAAGCATTTTCTTCTCTGTGTTTTGATAAATTCTTGTTAATTTTATAATAACCTGGTTAGTAGGAAAAAAGAAAAGAATTACTTGATAATCCCATGCCCAGGCATTTGGACCTACACCACATCCTGTAGGATCAGCACAAGACACATATTCATTTTGAATATCAAAACATTTCAATGGACCATCAGTGGCGTTGTAATAAGAACCTGGAAAAGAAAGAAAACTTTTTTTTTTAATGAGTTTATCATTTGTTACTCTGATGTTTATTTTAGGGTTAATTTTACAAAATTAAAAAAGTTTTCTAAATTTTTTTTAATCAAATGGTTTTATAAAAAAAAAGGAAAAATTATCATCATAAAAAGATTTTTTTTTAAACTTAAAAATTCAAATAAAGTGGAAGCTTTCCTTAAAGGATTAATTCTTGTTAAACATTTTAATGGGCAAAACTTGGGAAAAGTTTCTTTTATCACAATGATTAACAAGTATTTGTTAATTAAATCTTAAAATGTTGTTAATCATTGTGATAAAAAAAAAACTGTTATTGCTTTGCCCATGAGAATGTTTAACAATAAATAAATTGTAAATTAAACCTTAAAATAGAAAAAGTAATTAAAATATATTGTCCATTAAACCTTAAAAAAATATATTGTCCATTAATCTTAAAAATATATAAAAAAAAAATATATCGTCCATTAAATCTTTAAAAAAAAATATATCGTCCATTAAATCTTTAAAAAAATATATCGTCCATTAAATCTTTAAAAAAATATATCGTCCATTAAATCTTTAAAAAAATATATCGTCCATTAAATCTTTTAAAAAAATATCGTCATTAAATCTTTTAAAAATATATCGTCCATTAAATCTTTTAAAAAAATTATCGTCCATTAAAAAAAAATATATCGTCCATTAAATCTTTAAAAAAAATATATCGTCCATTAAATCTTTAAAAAATATATCGTCCATTAAACTTAAAAAAATATATTGTCCATTAAACTTAAAAAAATATATTGTCCATTAAATCTTTAAAAAAAATATATCATCCATTAAATCTTTAAAAAATATATTGTCCATTAAATCTTTAAAAAAATATATTGTTCATGTCAACAGTGGTGGATAATTCAATGCTGAAGTTGGACAGAATTTTTGAGAGAGAAAAGAAAAGAAAAAAAAAACAATATAAAAAAAAAAATCAAAATTATTCAGAAGAAAAAAAAGTCAAAATTTTTGGGAAGAAGAGCTAGCAGGCATATATTAACTATATATATTCATATGCTTCCCAAGTCTTGTCCAGGATTTGAACTTAGTCTGCTGTGTCCATTTTCCATGATAATAACTATTACACCATAAATGCCTCTATTATATACAATAATGATAATAATATATAGATAAGAAAAGAAAAAAGAATTGAAGTTATTTTACCAGCAGCAGCAGCCAATCCTGAAATATCATCAGATGCAGCTAAAACGTGTTGACAGGAAGCCTAAAAGATAAAACAAAAATAGTTTGATTTCTTTGTTTATTGGCATATAAACATTTGTGAGTTATTTAATATCAAACCCATCCTTGTAATAATTAAATTATCATACCGAGGTATATCCACATGTCCTGCTAGTATATTATATATATATAACTTTCAAAAAAACGAAAAACTTAACAAACCCTCATTTGACTATGATAAAATATTATCATAGTCAAATGAGGATTTGTTAGATTTTTCTTTCTTTGAAAGTTAAATATATTTGGATCTCTTATTGGGCAGTTGGCTAGTGTGCATGCTGTAATAGTATACTATAATACTATTACAGTATGCACACTAGCCAACTGCCCAACAAGAGATCCAAATATATGCCACAAAACTTACACCATTTATTGTTTAACTTGCTCTAAATGTCTTAATTTTTATATAGGAAGTACAATCAGACCCCTCAACATTAGAATTAAACACACAATCCTCATTCCATAAACATTTAATCAAATGCAAATAATTTTTACCATTAAATACGCATTTAGAAAAGGTTTATTAATAGCAAGTTACATTTAAACACCAATATATCATTAATTAACATACACATTCCATAAATATATATTTAAAAAAAAAAGAAAAAAAGAAAAGAATGAAATTGAAATTGATTGAACAACTGAAATCACATCTCTTCTGCTTGGCGTTCTAAAAAATGTATATATATAGAAACACACAAAACCGTGTCCATTTCAAAAACAGTCTCTGAAAATGAAGATACTTCAAAATTAATAAGACATTGGACACTATTTTAGTTTTATTTACGGATTGTAATTGCCTTCAAAATATAAATAATAATAATAATATACTTTACTTAACAATGTTTCAAGCAAATCATCAAATACTATTATATATATATATATATATTAATTTAATATACCAAGTGTTGGTAGATCCTTATAGATTTTTGAGAAGACATTCGTATGCATGCATGGAGAAGCTAAATACCTAAGTATACTGAAGACGAACCTACTATTAGTTTCGCAAAATTTATTGCGAAACTAATAGTAGGTGTAGATTGCAATGTAATAGGTGTTAAATGATGTTTATTTACCTAAATATTTTCGAGAAAATCTCATCTTCAGAGGCAGAAGCATCCATGTTTTTTTTTTAAGCACCAGCTTTTTTAAAATTGCCTTCAAATTTATATTTTACACATACATACAATGCTTCTAAAAAATCTATTAAAAAAAAAAAACACTTATTTCACCACGCCTGAGCGAGGCTTATTTTATAGTTTAAAAAAAAAACCCCAAAAGAACTAAAAGAATTTTGAATAATCAGCATGAGCGCATATACAACAGACCGACATGCCATCATGGAAAAACCCGAACATTTCAAATATCTGGCGTTCCTCCAACTTAATAACAACAAAAGATTACGCCGGCTCAGTGCTTAAAAAAAAAACACGGATGCTTCTGCCTCTGAAGATGAGATTTTCTCGAAAATATTTAGGTAAATAAACATCATTTAACACCTATTATATTACATTGTAAATTGCCTTCAAATTTATATTTTACATATATATATAGAGAGAGCGTTCGGCTAGAAACCACAAGGTTCCTAGTTCGATACCGGTCCTCATTTGTCAGTAAATGATAAATAAATAATTAACTGATGCAGCAATTTACTATTTTTGTTCTTAAGGGGCCGGGTTAGCTCAGTCGGTAGAGCGTTCGGCTAGAAACAACAAGGTTCCTAGTTCGATACTGGTCCTCGCCAACTCAGCGTTATGAGTAGCACATGCATCTGTGCGGTAAAGTAAGGAGCTGATGGTAGGTGTGGCGCTCCACCTCAGATGCTAAAACAATCTCCTTGGTCTAGCGCTATTGAAAAGGGGATAGACTCCCTCGCTGATTGGCTGATACCGACTTTAGGCCGCCCCGTCGACTTTACTTTACTTTTTATATATATATGATATTGAAACATGCCATCATTTCTATATATTTGCATCCCACTGAGGAATTTAGCCTGGGGTCCACAAATAGGTAAATCCCACTCTGAATATTGTGATGAAATAAATAAAGAATAATGGGAGAGTGGTTGATGAGTGAAGAGGGGGAATATGAATGTATAAATGGAAAGTGACTCTGATTAATAAGATACTTATTGACAGTGTGGGGCTTAAAGAGTTAATGTAAAGAGAGATAGACTTACATCGACGGGGTGTCCAACTGGTAAGAAGAGTGTTGGGTAGGGGTAATCAAACATAGCAGTGTTGGTGAAAGCATTACGAATCCACCCTAAAAGGTGATCATAGGAAGCTTTATCGGTTAATGGTTGACAGAGTTTGAAGTACTTGCTCAAGGCGTCCATTCCTGTCAGAGGAAAGAATAAAAACTATTTTAGTTCATGTGTATATAAGAATTGAATGTATGGCTCTTATAATACATTAGAAATCTCAGGTGGGTAATCTAAACATTAGCAACATAAATGAGAGGAACCTCCCCTTGTTTGTTTCACTTTGAGGAAGCCGTCTGTTTTGGTCGGCCATTTTCATTTCACTGTAAATCTACACTGAAAATATGAATTTGTTCGAATCAATACAACTGCATGTTCTAACACAAAAGTATCATAAAATGTGTTCTTAATAACAATTAAGTTCATTTCAAATAATGCGCAAGCACAATTAAAAACACATTTTATGATATTTTCGTGTTAAAACATTCAGTTGTATTGATTTGAACAACTTCCTCAAAGTGAAGCAAACAAGAGGGAGGTTACTCTCCTTTATGTAGCTAATGTTCAGATTACCTATAGGTGAATATATACCTAAATAAATCTGAGCAAAGAAGTGCAACATAACAATAATACAGACTTTATTGTCTGAGCAATTGGAACATACATAACAGGAATACAAGCAGATAGGACGAAAGTCCTTTGGAAGTAAGAAAGAGTTCACAAATGATATGAGAGTCACTAAAAGAAGTGGGATTGTACTAAAAAATATGAGTAATTGAACAATAGTTAAAATCTATACATATATACATTTGTTTTTCTACCAAACTACCGCTACGATTCCCAAACTTAGTTGGCATTAAATAACCCACTGTGGTTGATATGCCGTAAAACAAAACAAACCAAATCTTCACTCTCCCAATTTACTTCAACCAAGTGTCACTCTCAATCTGGTGTGCTTCCAATATTTGTTGACTAAAGACTGCCATTGTTTGTTTGTTCATTTTTATTTTATGGCAGTCAACCTCGGTGGGTCATTTAATGCCAACAAAGTTTTGAAAAAAAAAAAAAAATTCTTGATGGGTACTTAATTTTTTTTATAAACACATTTTTTCTATTTAACCCATAGATGGGACCCTAACAAGTATCACCACTCTGAGAGTGGACCTGGGAGTAATGGTGTTGAAGGGGTACTTCAAATTCTCCGAGATCCAGAACTGGAACCTCACCATCAGGTTAACATCATACCCAAAACACAAAGACTCTCATCCACCGCCTTCTAGCACATACAAAAAGAGTTGGATGTTTGCTAAAAAAGGCAATAGGGTCAGGACAATCATACAGGTGGTAGGACTTGATGTCACAAGCCTGTTGATCGGAGGGTCCCCTCTGACTGCCCGTCTAGCCTAAGTAAGGACCAAAGTGTTGCATATCATGGACTGCTCAGCCACCTGTGTTCCATCCCTAAGCATCCCAGGTCATCACCCACGGCCATGGGGAAGTCTTAACCTTCTGCAGAGGTGCAGTGAGTGTATCCTAAAGCCCAATCCAACAGAGCTTCAGTCACTAAAGGTTAGTAGGGTTTCTTTGTTTAATGGCATATCAACCTTTGTGAGTTATTTAATACCAAAGCCATCCTTGTAGAAGAACAGTAGTGGTACTATCTAACCCATAGGGGGGAGGGGGAGTAGATTCATACCTTTCCCAAGAGTATTAGTCCGATAGTGAATATAATTTGTGCAACTGGTGTTTGAACTTTAGCCAATACACCATGAGGACTCCCTCCTCTGTTGTTTTAGATTCCTTACGTACATAAAAACTCATATATGTTCATAAGTATATTTACCAACCCCTCCGCATGAGCAGGATGTGACACAAGGTCAATTTTTCAAGTGAAGTTTAACAGGCTTGAATTTAGAGTTTTCCTTTTCCTAGACTGGTTACCTAGCAAAGGTTAAAAAGCCCAGTCTACCCTATTATTTACCCATAGCTGAAGGGTAAGTGGATGCATACCATTCCCAAGGGTATTATATATGTTCATAAGTGATTGTAGAATAAAGACTCAAACCTTCTCCTAGATTGGTTACCTAGCTAAGGTTAAAGAGCCCAGTCTACCCTACTATTTACTCATAGCTGGAGAGAGAGTAGGTAGATGCATACCTTTCCCAAGGGTATTATATATGTTCATAAGTGATAGTAGAATAAGGACTCAAAACTGCGCATGCACATGACTCACATTACAAATGGCTGCTCTCACAAAAAACATGCAAAACAGTTTGTTTTTTTGTGTCAAGTAAGTGAAAGTCGTTATAGTTTAAAATAAAAACAAACATTAAATGTTTTTTTCTTATGTTTCATGAGGTGGGAGGGGTTGTTAAGAATTTGGGGAAAAAAAAAGAGGTTCCGAATTTGTCTTACCTTTTTTCCCTTGGGCCATTAATTGATTCATTTTGATAAAAGCATTTTTGATTCTTGGAACACAACCACTTGTTGATTCAGAAAAATCCTAAAATGATTTAGATAATAAAAATAGAACATAATAGATAAGTAAATAAAAATTAGATGTAATTATAATATATATAATAATTATATATATTATATAATAATTATATATAATTATGTAAGAATAATTAGTTTATTCAGTCAGTAACACTTGACTAACATTTCTAACCATTTTGTTTTTAAGGCACAAACATAAATATCATGAAATTTACTTTTAGGAAGAATAAGGCAAAATTTTAGGGAGAAAAAGACAAAGTTTTTAAGAGAGAATACAGTAAAATTTTGGGAGAGAAAAAAAGGGCAAAATTGTAGGGAGAAAAAAAGAGGGGGGGGATAATTGTAGGGAGAGAAAAAGAGGGGGGGGCATAATTGTAGGGAGAAAAAGGGGGGCATAATTGTAGTGAGAAGGGGGATAATTGTAGGGAGAAAAGGGGGGGCATAATTGTAGAGAGAAAAAAAGTGGGGCATAATTGTAGGGAGAAAAATAAGGGGGGCCAAATTGTAGGGAGAAAAAAAAGCTGGGCATAATTGTAGGGAGAAAAAAAGGGGGCATAGTTGTAAGGAGAAAAAAGGGAGGGTAATAATTGTAGGAGAAAAAAGGAGGGTAATAATTGTAGGGAGAAAAAAAGGGGGGCATAATTATAGAGAGAAAAAAAGGGGGCATAATTATAGAGAGAAAAAAGGGGGGGCATAATTATAGGGAGAAAAAAGGGGGCATAATTATAGTGAGAAAAAAAGGGGGGCATAATTGTAGGGAGTGTGTATGTGTGTATGTGTGGGTGAATAATATTTAAATCTTTTTGTCTGAATTTCTATGACATATTATTATTATTACTATTATCATTATTACTACGAGGGTTTTTACACCTGTCGTAGCCGGTAGTTCACTGGAGGCTGAGTGACAGCAAGTTCCTCAGGTCTCCAGGACTCTTCTGAGTATTTTAGCCAATCCTAACAGTGCTGTTGTTTGGATAGTCTTGATTCCTCCTCTGATTTCCAATTCACCCAAATCCTTTTCTAGAGCTTTGTGGACCCTTTCTAATAATATTTATGCTCAATCGGTAGAGCATCTGCCTAGGAACTACAAGGTCCCTGGTTCGATACTGGCCCTCGCCAACTCAGTGTATGAGTAGCACAGGGATCTGTGTGGTAAAGTAAGAAGCTGATGGTAGGTGTGGCACCCCACCTGACACAAAACCAATCTCTTTGGTCTATCACAAGTGAAAAAGGGATAGACTCCTTTGCTGTCAGGCTGATACTGAATTAGGCCACCCCAACGACTTTACTTAATTTTATACCTTTGTCGGGAGACGATAAAAATAAATAACTATCTTGCTTAGATTAGTTTTGTAGAAGTTATCCTCCAGATATAGAAACAATATGATACTCGCCGTCGCAGTGGGGTTCTAACTACCGTCGAGTTAGTAGACGAGAACAACAGGCAAGCTGTAACTTAAATACAGTCCTTGCATGCTGCTGGCATAATGCAAAGTGATGGCTGAAGAGTGGGTACTTATCCATGTTCTTACTCACCCTGAAATCCAACAGCCAATCAGAACTCAGGAATTGAACTTGCCCGAGTTCATAATGGAACAATCCAAAGCTCCATATAAGCCACCTACCAAACTCTAGTTTTAGTCTTGCATTCATCTTGTAACAGAGTTGAATACTTTACACAAAATCCAACAGGTTTAATTTTGTTTCATAGCATATCAACCTTTGAGGGTTATTCAATGCCAAAGGAATCATCGTAGAAAAGCAATATTGGTACTATTTAACCCATAGTTGGGGGGAGAAAGGGTTAATATAATCTCCTTTAGAGAATAGGCATGTCTATTGTGTGCTGTGTGGGGTGTCCCATGACTGTACCAAAAACCATTTTCCATTGTCTTTTTGTGTGTTCTTTGAACAAGAGAGGTGTGGTGTTACTGTTCCAAGACATATCTCTCCCCCTCCCCCAAGGTTATGCATTAGATGTGTTGGAGTTTTTGAGTATATAAGGGTGCGTCAATGGGTCACTTCTAAATATAGACTCGTTGACTACCACGTGACCACCGAAGATTCCTATTATCCAATCACTGGCAGTGCTGCTGCTGCTGTTGGTGTATTTATAGAGGCCTGATTCTAATCTTAACTCATTGACACTTGGATGGCGGCCAGTTACTCAACAAGATGTTTTAGAAAATTATTCATATTGACTGTTACCTTAGTGACATCGGTAAAGAAAAAGCTATGGTCAAATTTTGGATTCAGAAGGTAAATTGGTGCACTTGCTGCAATGCTGCCATCGCACACACTTGGATGTTTCATTCGGAAATATGCAGCCAACATTCCTCCATAACTAAAAAAAAAAAAAAATAAATAAAATAAAAATAATAAATAAAACATTCTATTTAATTGGACACATGGCCTAGTGGATAAAGGAGTTAGTTTAGACAGTTTTAAGTGACAGTTATCTCTAGACTGCAAGTTCAATCCTTGTCAAGGGCAGCAGTAACATAGAATAATAATTAACACATCTTAACGCCTCAACCCCAGCTATGGTTAGCGGAATGAGAACAGGATACCCCTGTGAACTGAATAAAGGGTTAGGTTTAAGAGTCCAAAAAGAAGGTTCCCAAGTCTGACAAGAAATACCTGAAAAAGGACGATGAGCCATCGGCCAAAACGTTTTCTACAGATAACAATGAAGATGAGGACAATAGTCCGAATAATGCAGATAATACTAATCATAAAGCCTCATCTCAAACATTCAGAGAAATAGTATATAATCATACAGATAACAATGAAGATGAGGACAATAGTCCGAATAATGCAGATAATACTAATCATAAAGCCTCATCTCAAACATTCAGAGAAATAATTCTATTTACAATAAAGTTAAAATAATAAATATAACATTCTATTTAAAATAAAATAAAATAAAATTTAAAAAAAAATCTATTTAAATCAAAATAAGATAAAAGTAATAAAACATTCTATTAAAATAAAAATAACCATTACCCAAAGAGTGCCTCCACATAATTGCTAAGAGTAATTCCTCATTTATTCATTCGCAGTTGTTAATCAGGATATAAATTCTATAAATAGCTTCATGACTTGATATTGAGCCTAATGGCTGCCAACGTCGGCCTTTAAGAAAAAGGCTGATATAAAAAAAAAAAGAAAAAAAGAAAAGAAAAAGGGGAACTGACCTTCCACCAAATGCAATAACAGGAGATTTTTCAGCACCAAGTTTCTCCTTCACTTCGTTAATAAGATGAGCAAAATCTGCCAGAGCTTGTCTCATCGTCAATAGCCCAATATAAGGACGTTGAAAACTTTTGGTAGCACCAAATGGAAGAGACT
Source organism: Doryteuthis pealeii (assembly GCA_023376005.1). Classification (NCBI taxonomy): domain Eukaryota; kingdom Metazoa; phylum Mollusca; class Cephalopoda; order Myopsida; family Loliginidae; genus Doryteuthis; species Doryteuthis pealeii. The sequence continues at coordinate 23,074,584 of CM042165.1, read as the reverse complement.
TTCCATAATATCTCTGCAGAAAAATCAAAGTAATTGGAATAAATATTAGAAAAATATGCAAATCAGAGTTAAAAAGGATTTTTTTTTGTTTTGAGGAAAAAATACATAGACTGAAATATTATATACTAATGATTGGAGTGTTGCATGTCATGGACTGCTCAGCCAACAGAATTCCATCCTTAAACATTACAGGTTCCCACCCATCTCCAACAGGTGGCACCATTGGTAGGGGGTGAATCTTACCCCACTGCAGAGGTGCAGTTTATGTATTCTACAGATCCCACCAATAGGGTTAAATTTAACAAGGATAATAAGGTTGAAAAAAAAAAAAAAAAAAAAAAAAACTAAACTAGACCTTTGTTTGATAGTATTATAGTTGGAAATGATGCTAGATTTAATAATCGTTTTGTGTTGTTTTTTTATGTATATTAACATTTTAGCATCTATGAAATTAAAACTGGTAGATTGGGTTTTTAAGTTAAAATTTAAAAAGAAATATGTATATATATGAGAGTAATTTATAATAATAATAACAACAACAATAATATATATATATATATATATATATATATAATATATATATAAGAGAAACTTTTGAAAAATTACCAAATTCTTAAAGTAAACATTATTTGTTTAATATTTGTTATTTTGAAATAAATAACACCCATTGCTGTGGTTTGTAAACAAAATGAAGTTTAGGTAATGTAAACCAAATCAACACACTATAAAACAAAAGAGAATGAAAGAAAAAAAGAAGAAAGAAAAAAGAGAAAGAAAAAAATGAAAAAAACAGAAAGAAAAAAGAGAATGAAGAAAAAGAGAATGAAAAAAAAAAAAGAATGAAAAAAACAGAGAAAGAAAAAAAAGAATGAAAAAAAAGGAGAATGAAAAAAAAAATGAAAAAAAGGATGAAAAAAAGAGAATGAAAAAAAAGGATGAAAAAAAAGGAATGAAAAAAAATGAAAAAAAAAAAGAAAAAAAAAAGAGATGGAAAAAAATGAAAAAAAAGAGAAAAAAATGAATGAAAGAAAAAAAAGAAAAAAAAAAAGAATGAAAAAAAGAATGAAAAAAAAGAAAAAAAAGAATGAAAGACAGAGTTTATTTTTTTTAAAGCCATACTTAATTAAAAACAACCTTAATCTTAAAGCCATACGTAATTAAAAACAACCTTAATCTTAAAAGAGAAAAAAAAGAATGAAAAAAAGAGAGAAAAAAAGAGAATGAAAAAAAAAAAAAACAATGAAAAACGAGAATGAAAAAAAAAAAAAGATTTTTTTCATTCTCTTTTTTCCATCTCATTTGACATAAAATACAAAAATATATAACCAATCAAAATGCATGGAAAGTATGCCAGACATTTTCAATATATGGAAAACCATTGATATAATTTGACAACCAATCAGACAAAACCTTACTTTGCTTGCATGAACAGAGGCTCTCCTATTGGGTTGTGCAGTTGTTGGTAGGAAGCTAAAATCGAGTAAGCTTGTGTCTTGTGTAACTGTTGCATATTTCACACAATATATTTTCCCTCACTCACCTGAGCTATGATTTTATTACAGGTATAATTTTACTTTTACATAAATTTGATTAGCTAAATTCTCACACTCTTGGATCTGGATCTAAAAGACATGTGAATTCACCAAAGTAGTGTCTAATGTTGTTACTCAAAACAAACAACAATGCAGGACAGTTCAACCCAGAATCTTAAGAAGATAGACAGCCCAGAACCAGTTACAAGAGCTACTCTGACCAAGCTATACGAAGTAAGTTTGTTTTATTTTACAGCATATCAACCTTTGGTGGGTCATTTAATGCTGGCAAAAATTTGAAAGATTAGTAGCGGTAATTTGAAGAAGACTTTTTAAACGCAATTTTTCTTTATAAACAAATTTTCTATTTAACCCATAGATGGGATCCTAACAGGTACTACCACTCTGGGTTAGAGTGGACATGGGAGCAATGGTTATAAAGGGGTGATCCACATTCCCCAGACCTCCAGAACTGGAACTTCACAAGCCACTGCCTTCTAGCACATATATGATAAGGCAATAGGTTGGGACAATCATATAGGTGCTAGGGCTTGACATGGCCAGCCGATTGATCGGAGGATGAAGTAAGAAGAAATACTCAATACAAAAACAAGATAAGTACAACATTAAATTAAAAGTGAGGCACTCATTGTGTAATGGTTATCATTGTAAGACATGGACACAGCGAGAGGAGTTCAAACCCTGAAAGGCACTGTTGGCATTTCACACATCACTGATACCCTTAGGAAAGGTATGAATCAGACTATTCTCCTTCCAGCTATGGGTAAATAGTAGGACAGACTGGGTTCTATAATCATGGTATAGTAAACGGTTTAGGAGAAGGAAAAAACTGAATTCAAACCAGTTGTGTATATTTACCAACCCCTCAGCACAAGCAGGATAATTAACAGGTTTGAATTCAGAGGAATCATTCTCCTAGACTGGTTGCTATACATAGCCCAGTCTATCTACCCTACTATCTACCCATAGCTAGAGGGAGAATAATTTGATTCATACCATTATCTAAGGATATTAGCATTACTAGCAAACATATGCACCCTCCGGGTGCAAGTATTTAAGTTTTAATAAGATGAAATATCATTTTAAATAAGAAAGGCTAATGAAACTGAATAAGAATGCAGATAAAAAGATTTGGAACAGAGGGGGTATGATTGAAAAATAGAACAACTTTGAAACTAACTCTTCCATCATTTTCCATTACTCCCATCTTTCATTGGTAAATTTTCCTAATTTAACTATTTGGTTAAAATAGGAAGTAAATAATAATATTACAGTTATTTCTTCTTGTTAATGGATTTCATTTAAGATTTATTGAAGAGATTTTTGCTTATATTCATTAAAATAAAACCAAACAATTATAAATCAATAGTACTAAACACATATTTATTAAAATCACATTTTTAATATCAATATGCAAATTAGCCTTCCCGTTCACACTGTAATCCGCTATTTTGTTGTATATATAAATATAATTGCATGTTATTAGTATGTAGATATGGTCAACAGTGTTAATAATGTAAAACAATTTTATTAATAATTGAGATTTAAATAAAAATAAAATCATTGATATTGTGATGTCAATAACAAAGGGAATTGTGACTTGAGTAGTAATATAGTTTCGGTTACAGACAGAAAAACACACAATCTCCATTATAATAAGATGTGAAATGCCTTAACCAGGATTTGAACTTGTGTTGCCATGTCCAACATTATACTACAGATGCCTCCAAACCAGTTGGAGACCTGGAGAGGGATGGGCTCCACCATGTTATTCCTACCCAAGATTTCTCTTTCTCTCTCTCTCTCTATATATATATACACTCATACACACACACACACATATATATATATATATAATATATATATATATATATATATGTAAACAACTTTAGCTATTTTCAGCCGACAGTGTATTTGGAGAATATGTGCTTTTAATTTTAGTCAGACCTAATTTTTTGAAAGTTAATTCATTTATGGTTAATTAGGCGGGATTTAAGTACTTAAATGTAAGGCTAAACAAATCGAGAAAAAAAAAAAAAAAAAATATATATATATATATATATATATATATGAATTTGACATATTGAAAAAAAAAACAAAAGATGTTTACAAATGCATGGGATCATCAGGAGAGAATGTGCAACCGTTTCAGGGCCTTCCTCTCTATGGTTTTAAAAAGCAACATCGCCCCCCCCCCTCACTTCAACTTTTGACTAGCAGCGTTCTGTTTTGCGCATTCTTTCTTCTAACGGTCATTTCATCTTATTTTTGTTGAAGACTGATCCACATGCGGTCGATATAGATATTCCGAGGGACCTCACATCAGTGAGGGGGACTGATGTTGCTCGTAGAGAGGAAGGCCCTGAAACGTTGCACATTCTCTCCTGATGATCCCATGCATTTGTAAACATCTTTTGTTTTTTCAATATATTAAATTCACACTGTCGGATTAAGTTCCATTTTATTTCACTTATATATAGATATATATATATATATGTAAACACGGTAATAATAATTTTTGGGAGAATAAGTGCTTAATAGTCGTACCTAATTTTGAAATAATTAATTAATGATGAATTAGGTGGGATACCTATTAAATGTATGGCTAAACAAATCGAGAAAAATCAATCTCTGTATGTACATATTAGGCCTCATCAGCAGAGCTATAATCGAAGACCGCCCTGTGCGTGATTTGAAACCGGACTGCCAAGCTGACAGGCCGATCCATAACCCCTACATTAAACGGACTTCTTAGATTTTACGATAGAGTAGGTTAATATTCCTCTTCTAGTGACTTTATTACACGACGATATGATAAGTTGTAAACACGGTTTGTTTGGAATGGCTTTTGCCGATAATCTCAAGTCAAAATTGATAATAATACAAGTAAAATATTTTTGTTCCATTTATTTTGGAGACAACGAGATAAAATTAACACTTTGGTCACGGACTCTTGGACCGGCACAAAGACAGTAACGATTATTCCAAAGTTGGTGTAAACCATCACGAAATTCTTTACTCATTATCAAATAGACAAAGAATTTGTAGAACGAACTGCCAATTGCCATCCAGAGAAAATAAAAATGCAGTGAATGTTTGCTTGCATTCTGATCGTGCACCTGCAATGCGCACCAGGGGACCCAGGCTAGAATACAAATCACAGAAGCTATCGAGTTCATCACGTAGTTCTGGGGCCGAGATGTGATGTCCTGAAGAGAGATCTCATAGATTTGGCGCTTTTCTTGAAAAGTCGGTAAGCACAGGTAGAAAATGGTATAAAGTAATCCAAATATAGGTGGGCACGTCGTGAGGAGGCCAGCCGTAACGAAATAGGCAAATTGGAGTTTGGTATCGACAATGCAAATGTAGGCTTCCTGGTCGTACTTGGCGTGATGTATTGCAAACAGGGGCGGACAACAAAAACTGAACGCCACAATCCATATGAATATTGTCCAACAGATACAACGGACTTGAGACATGAGGGTCGGATAACGTGCCGGATGTCGGATGGCCACGTAATGGTCGACATTGATACACATGAGAGAGTATAGTCCAGCGATCCAGAAAATGGTGGCCAGATAGGCTTCAATCTGGCAAAACTGGTTGTTGCCGTATATCCAGTGTCCAAAAAGTGAAGTGAAGATGGAGTAGGGGGTAATAAATAGGCCGAGGCATAAGTCCGCTATGGTCAGTGAATAGAAGAACACTTTATTGATATTTCTGAAGCAATTAGTTCGACAAAGCACCAGAATGATTAGGATATTAACAATGATTATGATGATATTAAACCCGACTATTATGCCAGTTTCTATTGAGAATTTTATTTTCATGTTTCAAGAGAATCTATAAGATATATATACATACAGTTCACCATCCTAGCTCATGTGCATTCAGAATTCCAGTTCTGCATCCTTGAAGCAATGTATATAACATCATTCAAATCAGAACTCTGCAAGCAGAAGGAATTTGTCTACCATTTGCAGCTCAGTGGCGGTCCTGGGATAAGACTACCTAATCCAAGGTAATCACAATAATTTTTTTTTTTTTTTTTTTTTTTTTTTACACCTTTCTCATTATGATATTCTTATGATAATCCAAGGTAATCACTATAATTTTTTTTTTTTTACACCTTTCTCATTATGATATTCATTATGATAATCCAAGGTAATCACTATAATTTTTTTTTTTTTTACACCTTTCTCATTATGATATTCTTATGATAATCCAAGGTAATCACTATAATTTTTTTTTTTTACACCTTTCTCATTATGATATTCTTATGATAATCCAAGGTAATCACTATAATTTTTTTTTTTACACCTTTCTCATTATGATATTCTTATGATAATCCAAGGTAATCACTATAATTTTTTTTTTTTACACCTTTCTCATTATGATATTCTTATGATAATCCAAGGTAATCACTATAATTTTTTTTTTTTTACACCTTTCTCATTATGATATTCTTATGATAATCCAAGGTAATCACTATAATTTTTTTTTTTTTACACCTTTCTCATTATGATATTCATATGATAATCCAAGGTAATCACTATAATTTTCTTTTTTTTTTTACACCTTTCTCATTATGATATTCTTATGATAATCCAAGGTAATCACTATAATTTTTTTTTTTTTCACACCTTTCTCATTATGATATTCTTATGATAATCCAAGGTAATCACTATAATTTTTTTTTTTTACACCTTTCTCATTATGATATTCTTATGATAATCCAAGGTAATCACTATAATTTTTTTTTTTTTACACCTTTCTCATTATGATATTCTTATGATAATCCAAGGTAATCACAATAATTAAAAAAAAATTATTTTTTATTTTTTTACACCCTCCTCATTATGAGATTCTTGCATTCTCTATTGTAGTTTCTTTTCATTTTCTTGTGGTAATCCTCTGATGAGACTCGGGTAAAAACATAAATTTGTTATCATTGCAATTCTAAAATTTTGTACCCACATATATATTGATCGTCTTACAAAGTAATGTCATAGTAAAACAAAGCATTACTTAGCTCAGTTGGTAGAGCATTTGCGAGGTTCTGGTTTTGGTACCAGTCCTCACCAACTCACCGCATGAGTAGCACAGCTTTGGTGATCTGATCTGTGTGGTAAAGTGGGGATGCTGATGCTAGGTGTGGCACTCAACAAAAACAATCTCTGGTTTAGCGTTAGTGAAAAGGGGATAGACTCCCTCACTGTTTGGCTGATAATAGGCTACTTTGCCAACTTTTTGAAAAATATCTTTTTTTTTTATCTCTTTCTTCTGTTTTACTAGTTACAAGTTGAAAGGATTTCTATAAACCAATTCCACCATTTGAATTCATAGATGAACAAAAGAGACGATCTGATGATTTTTTATGGGTACTGTGCTAGTCTTTTTTTCTAGTTATTTTTTTGTTCTTATTGTTGATTACCAAAAACTTGAATAAAAGGTTAATTTTAGATTTGTTTGCGGTATACAAAATTTTCAGATTTAAATGCATATGATGGATTTCTTGAATAAATTCAGATTATTTTTTTAGATGATTTCTGTTTTTAAACAGTTTTATCAGAATTTTAAAAAAATGATTAAAAAAAACAAAAACACCAAAAACCAAAAAAAAAGAATTAATTTTGTTTATGGCATTGTTCTAGAAAATCCATTGTATTTCAATTCTGACTGGTACCAAATCATTTGACCGTTTCTTCTGTAAGATGCATTTTTACCTGAAATAAAAAATAAATACTTTTAACACAAAACTGATATCAGAAAATTTTTTTTTTTTTTGGGCCCCCCCAAAAAAAAAACCCCACAAATAATTAAATTAAATCATCACAACTATAAAATTTGGCAAAAAAACCATGTGTGACATGAGGAACACTGGACAGCTATTTCGACCTTATTTGGTCTCCTCAACAGTGTATATCATGATCATGAAAAACCTCCACAAATGATTAAATTAAGTCATCACAACTATAAAATTTGGCAAAAACCATGTGACATGAGGAACACTGGACAGCTATTTCGACCTTATTTGGTCTCCTCAACAGTGTATATCATGATCATGAAAAACCTCCACAAATGATTAAATTAAGTCATCACAACTATAAAATTTTCCAAAAACCATGTGTGACATGAGGAACACTGGACAGCTATTTCGACCTTATTTGGTCTCCTCAACAGTGTATATCATGATCTCCACAACTTGAGATCGAACCAGTGACCACAGAATGCAGAGCCGAGACTCTAGCTCTGTGACCCCAGCCCATGTCACACACGGATATCCCCAAATCATCAAGTCATGATAAATCACACACAGCCACTTTTCGGTGTTTGCCGAATTTTCTGGTCATGGTAATTTAATTTAATTAATACATTCCTCTTTCTACACAAAAAAATAACAAAAACAAGATAAATAAAACAAACAAGTTTAAGATAAAATTCAGTTACATCCCTTCCACTGAGCGCTTTTGATATAAGCATTTAAATACTTTCAATTATAGTATCTATCAATGTACTTTAAATTATAGTATTTATCCAATGGTGTGTCCATGGATAAGAGGTGTGTCCATGGGAAAACATTTTTTAAATCAAATAAGTAATAGTGTTTATCAAATGTTGTGTCCATGTCCATTATTGCTTAAGTCAACTGAATAAATTATAGTGTTTATTAAATGCTGTGCCCATGGGTAGTGGTTATAATTTTAGATCTTTTTTAATGCAGGTATCATTGGGGAATGAGAAACGTTTTGGTAAATGGTTAGGTTTGACCTGTTTACGAAAACATTTCACATTCCCCAATGATACCTGCATTGGAAAAATAAGCTTTAAAAAGGCTCGATTTGGTTACCCTTACTGCACTTTTAACTTACACTTTAAGTGTTGATTTTTCTACATTAACTTGATTATTTTACGGTCTGATTAACTTTAGACTCTGAATAGAATAATTGAGATTTTCAGGTTGGAAATAGAATTAAGACCCCCCCCCCAAAAAAAAAACAAAAAAAACAAAAAAAACAAACAAATAAAAAAACAAAAACATAACAACTAAGTTTAAAAAAAGGGTAAATGGATGGTAAGTGTAACCAGAGACAGACCTTATTTTTACAATGCAGGTATCATTGGGGAAGGAGAAAAGCTTTGTTAAAATGGTCAAAGCCTATATATATATATATATATATGTATACTCTTAGAGATACACTCTCATCCTTGTATGTATTTACCAACCCCTCCACACAGACAGGATGTGATCCAAGGTCAATTTCTTAAGCAGAGTTTAACAGGTTTGAAGTCAGAGTTTTCCTTCTCCTAGACCGGTTGCCATACTCAGTTCAAAGAGCACAGACTGCCTTATTATCTATCCATAAATTGAGGGGGAGTAGTTGGATGCATACCTTTCCCAAGGGTATTATTTTGGTTGGTTGGATTTTATGGCATGTCAACACATTGGGTCATTTTCTACTGAAGACATTTTGTTTTATTCATTCTTAATGGATACTAAATTCTTTTTAAACTAAATTTTTGTAAACACATTTTTTAAACTTGTCTTTTTCTATTTAACCCATAGATAGGACTAACAGGTACTACCAACTCTGGATCAGAGTGGACCTGGGAGTAATGGTAATAAAGGGGTATTCCACGTTCCTACTACACAATCAGATAGAGTTTAACATATCAAAAGGTATTAGCGCTCTATGTGAAATACAACAGCTACATCAAGGATTTGAACTTGTGTTGCTGGGTTTATTTTCTTCACGAGTACCTCCCAAATTTGAACATGAGATACATACATGTTCTAATTTGAGATATAAATCAGTATCAGTTTCTGTATAGACAAATCTCAAGTCACATGACAATGTTCACTAACCCCATTTTTAGAACCTATTATCAAAAGGATTAGGGTTTAATCATTTTATTAAAAGGATTAGGGTTTAATCATTTTATCAAAAGGATTAGGGTTTAATCATTTTGTTAAAAGGATTAGGGTTTGATCATTTTATTAAAAGGATTAGGTTTTGATCATTTTATCAAAAGGATTAGGTTTTGATCATTTTATTAAAAGGATTAGGTTTTGATCATTTTGTCAAAAGGATTAGGGTTTGATCATTTTATCAAAAGGATTAGGGTTTGATCATTTTGTTAAAAGGATTAGGTTTTGATCATTTTATTAAAAGGATTAGGTTTTGATCATTTTATCAAAAGGATTAGGTTTTGATCATTTTATTAAAAGGATTAGGTTTTGATCATTTTATCAAAAGGATTAGGGTTTGATCATTTTATTAAAAGGATTAGGGTTTGATCATTTTGTTAAAAGGATTAGGGTTTGATCATTTTATTAAAAGGATTTTTTGATCATTTTATTAAAAGGATTAGGTTTTGATCACTTTATTAAAAGGATTAGGTTTTGATCATTTTATCAAAAGGATTAGGGTTTGATCATTTTATTAAAAGGATTAGGGTTTAATCATTTTGTTAAAAGGATTAGGGTTTGATCATTTTATTAAAAGGATTAGGTTTTGATCATTTTATCAAAAGGATTAGGTTTTGATCATTTTATTAAAAGGATTAGGGTTTGATCATTTTGTCAAAAGGATTAGGGTTTGATCATTTTGTTAAAAGGATTAGGTTTTGATCATTTTATTAAAAGGATTAGGTTTTGATCATTTTATTAAAAGGATTAGGTTTTGATCATTTTATCAAATGGATTAGGTTTGATCATTTTATCAAAAGGATCATTTTATCAAAAGGATTAGGGTTTGATCATTTTATTAAAAGGATTAGGTTTTGATCATTTTATTAAAAGGATTAGGTTTTGATCATTTTATTAAAATGATTAGGGTTTGATCATTTTGTTAAAAGGATTAGGGTTTGATCATTTTGTTAAAAGGATTAGGGTTTAATCCTTTTATCAATTATATATTTATCAATTTTATAAATTAAACATTTTTATAAATTACAAAATTAATTACAAAATTAATTTTGAATTTGAATTTGAATTTTTGATTTGAATTTTTAATTTTTCCAATAAAAACACTGGGACGCATGGATACAAATTTTCTATGTCCATTTAGAATTTTCTGTATCAGTGATGCAGGATGCATACTGATCAGCATCTCTACTATCATATGAATTATCTACAAAGGAGAGATGCAGATAAAAAATAACTTTTTATTATTATCCAGAGATCACAGTCCCATAAATGAACTATATATCATACAATATAGAGGTGACCATGGTGCAATGGTTATCATCATAAGAAATGGGCACAGTGAGAAGATTTCAAATCCTGGACGAGGCTATTTGAATTTCACATGGTGCTAGTACACTTGGGAAAGGTATGAATCCAACTATTCTCCCTCCAGCTATGGGTAAATAGTAGGGCAGACTTATTAATTATCTTAAGAGATCCCAAGCAAAATAAATCTGCTTTTGCCATGACCTCAAACAACTTCTTGTCTGTTTTGTGATAAAAACTGTAAAAAAGTTTAAGTCATCTGAAAGATTAAAAAATGCATATTAAAGTCCATAATGATAAGAAAGGAGGATATTGTTGGTTGGTTGGATTTTATGGCATGTCAAATTAGCTCTCTCAATATGGTGGGGTTGGTGAAAAATGGCAACTTTTTGTGATCTATTTTTGTCTGTAAAATGAGATCTAGAGCTTCCCTACAACTCAAAATTGGTTTATAAAAGCATTTTTTCCCAAGGAATCCAATAATTCTATTTAAAAAATCATAAAGTCAACCAATTTTAAGTTATTGATGATTTGATTTTTTTTCCCCAAGCAAAATCAATATCCCAAAGTGGCACTGCATCTATGACAAATTTTTTCTTCTGTTATTATTTCACATATATTGAACATTATTTGTTCTAAAAAGATAGTTTGATATTTGCTCAGAACATCAGTTAAAATTTTGCAAATCAGAAATCATTAATAACTTTAAAATTGGTTAACTTTAAGACTGCTCTTAGAAACCAATTTTTAGGAGTAGGGAAGCTCTAGAATTCATTTTACAGACAAAAATATATTACAAAAAGTCACCATTTTTCATGACACCCCTACCCAAATTTGTTATATCAATTTTTAGAATCAATAACAATTTTTGGAATTGGAAGCTCAAATTTTGGGGATTGGCTAACTTTAAGATTGTCCACACCTGTATTCTTATTTTTTATAGTAAGATCAATATTCCAATGTAGCCTTGCATCTATGACAATTTTTTTTCTATTATTATTTCACATATATTGAACATTATTTGTACCAAAAAGATAGTTTGATTTTTGCTCAGAAAAATCAAAGGGGGTGGGTGACATGGCCTGGATGATTTGACATGGAATTACCCCTAAGACAAAATTCTTCATAGGACAAATTCCCTCAAAAACTTTGAATTGCTTCTAGTCTGGGCGGAAGTCACGTTGCATCTTGGGAAATTTAATAGAACTCACATTATGGGATGTCATAATATTAGTCTTGGTATTGTTATTTCCCTAACACTGTCTACATAAAAAGGGTGAATTTGCAAAGCTGTCTTAAAAGGTGTGAGGGAACATGTCTAACTCAATTGAAAGCTACACATCTTTTGTTTTATTCATTCTTTTGGGGGTATTCAATTTATTGTAAACTCATTTTTTGATCTATTTAACCCATAGATAGGACCCTAACAGGTACTACCACTCCAGAGTGGACATGGGAGTAATGGTGATGAAAGGGTACTCCACAATCCACATGTTACATAATTATTGGATCCCTAATACTTTTTTAAGGTAGTGTAGAAACATAATGGCGATTAGTGCAGCCCACGGTCTTGAAGGATGAGTGACAACACTTGACCTCACTCTCACCTTGCCTTCCGGGGATAAATCGTGAGAACTGGAAGGCATAGAAGACCCTATCTTCCGGTTTAAGGATATTAAGTAACTCAGGCAGTTAGAAGTTAGAAGCCGAGCTTGAAAGATGTAAGTCTCACTGCACAGGTGTTTGGGTTGGGGATTTGGAAATAAAGTAACATCAACGTAAATCGAAGTCTTGTGTTTATTACCTAAAAACTAACAATGACACAGGGCTTCTGATAAAGAGAAATCCCTAACAGAAAACCAGACCGAAGTCCCCACGACAACTCCAGACGCAAGATGTTAGAAGATAGAACCAAAGCCGGCCAGAAGAGAAGACGACTAGAAGTAAGAAGTAAGAAAAGGGTATACAACATTATATCGATTTGGTACTGTGAAAGCCTCACTATGTAACACACAGAGCTCCAGAATCTGATCTTTACCATTAGATGCACTGCCTTCTAGCACCTATGATAAAAAAGATTGGGGTTTGTCATAAGAGCAATAGTGTTGGGACAATCATATGCTAGGACTGGACGAGGTTGTTTGCATTTCATATAGCACTAATACCCTTGGGAAAGGTATGCATCTAATTACTCTCTCTCTCCAGCTATAGGTAAATAGTAAAATAGTGGGGCAGACTAAGCTATTTAATCATGGCTAGGTAACTAGTCTAGGAGAAGGAAAACTCTGAATTCAAACATGTTAAACTCTGCTTAAGAAATTGACCTTGTGTCACATCCTGCATGCGCGCAGGGGTTGGTCAATTTTATATATATATATATATGAAATTTAACATTTTTTAAAAAACAAATGATGTTGTGTTTTTTCAAAAATGTTAAATTTCATACTGTCGGATTAATTTCCATCTATTTTTCATATATATATATATATATATATATATATATATATATAATATTATATATATATATATATGAAATAAATATTTTTTAGAAAAACAACATATATAACATAAAAAACATATATAACATATGTATATATATATATATATATATATATATATATATATATATATATATATATATATATATATATATATATATATATATATATATATATATATATATATATATATATATTATATATATTATATATATATATATATATATATATATATATATATATATATATAGGGTAGATCGATTTTTCATTTTTTTAAATATTAAATTTATGAAACACCAAAAGTTGTGTATTGGTCTATTAAGTACTGATACCAAAAATTAGATCTTGAACTTGTACCAACTTTTGAGGAAATGGCATCAAAGATCATAGACAAAAATGCACTGAATGAAACATATTTGTATGTTAAGTTTCTGAAGCAGCCAGCCTCTGGGCTCTTAAATTTAAACTAGTTCAAATGTTACCTTTAGAAATCTTGATTTTAATGGGTCTTTTTTTAAAAATCCGTTGGTTGTATTTATTTTTTCAAAAATGTAATTCACTTTGCAAACTCACTTTTGCCTAATACCAATTATCTACCCAGAGCTCAATGGGTCACATTTTGTCTAATATATATATATATATATATATATATTTGGGAGAATATGTGCTTTTTAATTTTAGTCAGACCTAATTTTTTTTTGAAAGTTAATTCATTTATGGTTAATTAGGCGGGATTTAACTACTTAAATGTAAGGCTAAACAAATCGAGAAAAATCAATCTCTGAATATATATTTTGACCTATTAGGTCTCTTCAGCAGAGCTATAGATATGAAGTTTGGCGTGATGGTAAGAAGCCGGCGTGCCGTTTCGACACAAAGGGTTCGAGTCACACGCTGGGCGGTCTTCGTATCTATAGCTCTGCTGAAGAGACCTAATAGGTCGAAATATATATTCAGAGATTGATTTTTCTCGATTTGTTTAGCCTTACATTTAAGTAGTTAAATCCCGCCTAATTAACCATAAATGAATTAACTTTCAAAAAAAAATTAGGTCTGACTAAAATTAAAAAGCACATACACTTTCTCCCAAATACACTGTCGGCTGAAAATAGCTAAAAGTTGTTTACATTTGTATATTTATATATATATATATATATATATCAGTGGCATTGAAGTCTCAGAAACTATGTAGTTCTTGTGACCCTGAAGTTACAGCGCCTACACTGACTGTTAAGTCCGATGTTCGAAAAACATTCTTGACCACAGATGTCGCATGTGAAGGCTGTCCCTGAAGATGTTGATGTGCCGGTGCTTTGTTGCCACCGCTTTCTTCTGGAACTCTTGGCTTCATGGTGTTGTGCCAGGGTGACTTTAGACATAAAAACACACACAAGTGTATGTGTGTGTGTGTGTGATAAAGTTGTTTTTAAAAAAATCCTGACTTTGTACTTAAATAAATACAACAAAAATATTATTTTCCTGCCTGATGTACTTTTCCTGTTAACACTGTTGGCCATTGTCATTAGAAAAACCTTCTTCTTCTTCTTCTGCTCTAAAAAAAGGTCTATTATATGAATCACTCATTCATGGTCTCTTTAAATACAACTTACAACCATTAAGGATAATCACTCTTTTAACTGTTAGTGGATTTTGCTGGCCATTGTTAAAGTCTTCAAATCGGCTAACAGGGGTGGGTGGGGTGGAGGCATACCTATTTTTACCTATTAAGGTCTCCCTTGTTTATCCTAATTTTTTGAGGAGGTGAGGTGGTTAGGAGTCTTTTTTAAAATTTTTTTATATTAAACTCATCTTGAAATGTCCAATTCCTATGACAGCAACCCTTACAGCATGTGCGTCCACTTTATTATACAAGTTACTCATCTGTGCATTCATCTAGACAGTAATCTTCAAATAAATCAAACCAAAATATCCAGAAAAGAAGAAGTAATATTATCCAGACCAAGAATAGGACACTCATACATTACCCATTCATACCTCCTCAAAAAAGAAGCAGCCCCATATTGCATACCATGCCAAAAACCCTACACAATCAAACACATTTTAACAGAATGTAGCAACCTAAAACAAATACGAAAAAAATACTACCAAACAACAAATCTAAAACAGATATTCTATCAAATAAACCCAGAAAAACTACTTGGATACATAAAAGAAGCACACATCTACAACAAAATCTAAAAATCTTCCCCAAAAAATGAAAACACAAAAATATATGTTAAAAAGAATCATCTAAAAGTTCCATTCACAAAAAATATGTCAAAAACAAAAAATCTTCAGAAAATTAAACATTATCACCAATTCATTTCAAAAACGTAGTCGGCATTAAATGACCCATTGAGGTTGATATGCCATAAAACAAGAACAAAATCAAAAAAGTAATCTAGACTTCTAGACATCATCACTTTATTATATTATAGGGACAGGCCCCTATATTTTTACGGCATGTGGAATTGAATAAATTAAAATAATTAAGTTTTCTTAAATAATTAGTTTTACAATTGTATGAATCAAGTTTAGAATTATGTAAACAAAAGATAATCGAATAAATATTAGTTTAGAAATATTTTAGCAACAATAGAATCAATGGTTTAAATTCCATTGAAAATATGTACGCCATCGGAATGTTGCAAAATCATCCGATATTTACGTCATTAGAAAACAGCTGATATTTGAAAATTCCAATATTAAATTAATGATCACGTAGACAATGACAAAAGAGAATTATAAAAAGGCCCATTTAGCTGAAAAGTGGCAGTTGGATGCGGATGCCCCAAGCTCGACAGTTGGGGCGAATACTCCCTAACTCGACATTGGGAGCGGATGCTCCCAACTCAACACAATGGGGAGACACAAAATGATACATCAGGTCTGTCTATTATTTTCGTTTCCTATTTTCTCTCTCTCCCGCTCAACAACAACAAGTTTCAATCACAGACATTGTTTTATCAAAACTGCTACAAATTTGACAAGTCCAAATGCACAAATATGTACAGACAAATACAGTCGGCAACATCGCTAAAAGAACAATTGTCTATCACTGTATGTATTGTAATATCTTGTATATAAAGTTGTTTCTTTTATAATTTTGTCTTCTTTTGTTTTCTATGGAAACTACATTTCTGTAGTCATATACATTTAAATTGTGGGGATCAAAACTCGGATCTTCTTCACACACCAAGCTAATCCGGTCCCTTCATATATATGTATGTATATATATATATATATATATATATATATATATATATTTACAAACTTCTCCAGAGGAGCAGAATGTGACACAAGGTCAATCATTAAGCAAAGTGTAGTGAGGGAGGAGACCTACCTCGTGCAACACGGTGTGACACAGAGAGTGGCGGGCGTGAAGACTTGCCGTACTCTCAAAGGAAGCAGGCTAGGCTTTGCCTGGCGTGTAGGACTGACCTAGAGTCGAACCCGCTTCCTTTAGAATGTGAGAGCTGTGGACGATCAGTGAAATAAGAAATAGCATAGTGGCCCAGATGTAGGTGGTCACGCCGTACTGACGAGTGTCGCACGTGCTGCACGGACAATTATGAGTGAGGATCCCGGATGTGGTGAAATTGAGGTGCATTTAAAGGACTTATTCTCACAGACCAGCAAGAACGACTGCAGTAGTATTTTGTTGTCGAGATGAGCGGGACAAAGAAATAATTTGGGATATTGGATTTTGGAGCGTGATACAGTTGGGAGTGTTTAGACTGTCGATTGGAACCTTGCGTCAGACTTGACTGTGACCCCCCCCCCCCCCGATTAGACAAAGTTTAACAGGTTTGAATTCATTTTCCTTCTCCTAGCCGGTTTATCTAGCCATGGTGAAAGAGCCTAGTCTGCCCTGCTATTCATCTATAGCTGGGGGAAGAGTAGTTGGATGCTCACCTTTCCCAAGGGTGTTTGCACTATGTGAAATGCAAACAACCATGTCCAGGATTTGAACTCATGTTGAAGAGTCCATTTCCTAAGACTAACCATTACACCATACGCTTCTACACTTTGTTATATAAGTCTCTCAACTGTGCACACATCTAGACAGTAATCTAGATGTCTAGACATCACCCCTTTATTATATAAGCTGCTCATCTGTCCACACATCTTCATCTAAATTTTAAAACCTTAATGATTCAGTTTTACTACTTGTACACAAAGGACCAAAATCTTTTTTGAGAAACAAAAAAACAAAAAACTTGTTATGTTTGAAAAAAATTCTGTTTCAATTGGTTCTAATTAGTCACAATTTGCAATTAAGTCAAAAAACTGACCCGTCTCTTACTTTCCTCTTCTCTATGTATATCTTGATTACCTCCGTGTTATATATGTTAGTTTCTCAGAGAGAGAGAGAGAGAGAGAGAGAGAGAGAGAGAGTTATGAAACGTATTTGTATGTTAAGTTTCAGAAGCAGCCAACATCTTGGCCCTTAATAAATTCAAACTAGGTCAAACATTTCCTTTCTTAGAAATATTGTTTTTTTAAAAATTCTCCGGTTGTATTTATTTAAAAAAAAATTTTGATTTGCTTTGCAAACTTATTGATAAGGTACAACAACAACAACAAGAGTTAATCAACAAATTGGTACAATTTAATTTTATCAATATTCATTTTCAGAAAGACACTTTCATTTCGATTAAATTTTGATAACCTACAGACAACACTTTAGATATTGATAACCCAAATATATTTTCTCAAAGGTCAATTCTGTTCATTAACCTTTGACCTCTGCACCTAAACGAACAAAATTTGTAAAAATCCTGAAGACAAAAAAACAAAACTTTTTAAACGAAAGGAATTGAACCAGAAATCTGGTGGACATGATAAGGGAGCATCACTTGCAGATTGTTTAATGGCATATCAATCTTCATGGGTTATCTAATGCCAAAACCATCCTTGAAGAAGAATAGTAGCCAGACAATTTAACCCATAACTGGAGGGATGAGGGTGTTTGGTATCAGCCAGACAGCGAGGGAGTCTATCCCCTTTTTGCTAGCACTAGACCAGAGATTGTTTTTGCTGAGATGGAGTGCCATACCTACTGTCATCTCCCAACTTTGCTGCACAGATCAGATTACCCAATCCGTGCTACGCTGAATTGGCGGGGACCAGTATCGAACCAGGAATGATTCCTTGGCCAATGCCCTACCGACTGAGCTACTCTACTCTGCTTAAAAAAATGGGCTGAACTTGCAAATCGGTCGGAAAATTAAAACTGTTAATTTTAACTAGGGAGGGGGGGTAGATTTAGGGTTAGGGTTGGGGGTTAGTTTAATGGGAAAATAAATAAATTGGGTTCTGTTTTTTCTGGGTCACTATGTATACAGGGTGACCCAGAAAAAACAGAACCCAAATTATTTATTTATTTTCCCATTAAAATAACCCTAAACCCCAACCCTAAAATTAACAGTTTTATTACAAAATTTGTGGGTTCTGTTTTTTCTGGGTCACCCTGTATACATAGTGACCCAGAAAAAACAGAACCTGAATTATTTATTTTCCCATTAAACTAACCCCCAACCCCAACCCTAACCCTAAATCTAACCCCCTCCCTAGTTAAAATTAACAGTTTTATTACAAAATTTGTGGGTTCTGTTTTTTCTGGGTCACCCTGTATACATAGTGACCCAGAAAAAACAGAACCCAAATTATTTATTTTCCCATTAAACTAACCCCCAACTCTAACCCTAAATATAACCCCCTCCCTAGTTAAAATTAACAGTTTTATTACAAAATTTGTGGGTTCTGTTTTTTCTGGGTCACCCTAATTTTCTGACCGATTTGGAAGTTTAGCCAAAAAATGATTTTGTTAAACATCTTTTAAATGGGCACTATTTTTTTTTGTACAGTGAAGCTTTCACTTTCACAGGTTCTCTTCTTTTGAAGAATTGATTATTCACAAGTTTGTTTTAATGTTTATTGTTGAATTCAAATTCTGGACTTTGCTGTTTTTCACTTCACATCAATGCCCTTTGGGAAAGTCAACAATCCATCTCTTTTCTCTTAGATATTGGTAAATAGGACAGCAAAACGTTTTTTTTAAACATTGGTTGGGCAACCAGTCTAGGAGAAGTAAACCTCTGAATTCAGACCAGTTTTAATCTGCTTATTATCTTTTTTGTGAGTTTTGTGGCTGAGTGCAGATAATTGCAGATGATGAATACAGAATATTAAGAAAAAAAAAAAAAAAATTTTTTTAAAAAGCAACAAAAAAAAAAAAACAAAAAAAGCAAAAAGACAGAAATGACTTGAATATATATATTAATCTATTTTTTACAAGATATTTTCTTCTGACAATCACCTAATATATATATACTAAACTGTCTTTACAAGTATGTACTATATATATATGTGTGTGTGTGTATAATAAATGATACACTGGTTGAGAACAATCAAAAAATAAATAACATAAAAAATCCTGTTTGTCTTATCACTCTTTGTTCACATATATATATATATATATATATATATATATATATACACACACATATACTTAATCCTTTGTTAGTATTGTAAGAAAGCTAATAAAGTGCTCAATTACTTCTGTAAGAGCTGTTTTATTTATTATAGTGTACAATACATTTAAGATTTCGTTCACGACTTAGTAATAATAATAATAATAATAAATATTATAATAATAATAACTATAACAATAATAATATTAATAACTGTCTACTTCCACTTATATATATATATATATATATATATTAGATTTCAATTCATGTGTGTGTGTGTGTGTGTGTGTGTGTGTGTGTGTGTGTGTGTGTGTGTGTGAAAATAACAGATTGGATAAAATCTGACAAAATGTGATCAAAAGTTGAGGGACAAAGTGGAGAAACACACAAACAATTTCAATTCATTAATATTTCACTATTTCTGTGAAACAAAAAAAAAAATTCTGATAAAGCTTTGTAAATTCACAGAGGCAAAATATTATTTGACTGAAATTGTGTTTTATCCATTTTGTTCCTAAACTATTAATCACACACACATACACATGATTGAATGCGACAGACATTTCCTGTCTGGTGAGTTTCTTTTCGATCTTTTCCAATTGTCTGGCCATCTTTTTTATGTCTAAGTGGAATTGGTGAATGAATCTACTAGAGGTTTTTACACAAGTACTTTTGGTACTACTTAGTACCATCAACAGGTGTAGTGGGATGTTTCCACGGTTCTTTTTAAATAAACAGAGTAGCAGTAGGATTAAGTAGGAGGAGGGACTCACAAGTTTATAAGAAATGTTATAGGAAATGTATAAAATAAAAAAAATTCTGCATATATATATATATTGGTTTGGTGGATGGTTTTGAAGGCTATTATAATGCAAGTGCAAAGAAAAATAAGGTAACTATGGTGTTTGTTAAGCTGTGATTTTTTATTTTTATAATAAAATATATTTATAAAAAAAATTACAGGTTAACAAACAACACCATAGATACCTTATTTTTTCTTTACAATTGCATTGTGATAGCCTTCAAAACCAACCAACAGACCAATATAAACACAATGCTTCAAGCAAATTATAAAACCCTTTTATATATATATAAATATATAACAAGTATGTTTGGAATGTTTTTTTAAAATTTTTTAGAAAGGCTAATTTTTTTGCATACATTTAAATAGGCATTTGCTAATTTCATTATTTTAATTAATTTTCATTAGGTAAACTCCAATTAAACATATTCTAAAAAAAGTCGGAAAAAACCATTCCAAATACTTTTACAATTTATCATATCGTCGTGTAATAAAAAACCACAAAGAAATATAATACTCAAACAAATTAAAATAAAATTTTCAATATGCTTAGCCTTTCATTCACGCCGCTTCCTATTATAGCTCTGTGATTAATAATGTACATACAGATTTTTTTTCATTGTTTAAAAGAATTTAAATAGGCATTACCTAAATAATTAAAATTTTTTTAAATATAGTTTCGGTTACACATATAATAATATATATATATATATATATATATATTGTAAGAATCAAAGAAATAAAAGTATATAAATAGTGTACTTACCAGTTGTTTTGTTAGTAATCCTGATATATTGGACAGCCCAAAATAATGTGTTTAAAACTTTGAGCTGATTGTAACAGAGTTGTGTTGTCTTTATTCAATTGTCTCCAAATAGCAGCAGGTGTTTAGATCCAACTATCAAAATGGCTTGAGTAAGATCGGCATAACAATAGGTTGAGACGTCAACCCACAGTGAAGACCAATAATTATTTCAGTATCACAAATAGAAATAAGAGGATACATCCAGAACGCACGGTGGGTGACACTTTTCTATTATTTTTCTCTTGATGTCTAACCCATATAAAGATATTTTAAAAAATAGCAGACCAGAATCCAAATCACATTAAAGAATGGGAAAAATAAAAAAAAAATGGGGAAAAAAAATAAAAGATTAAATGAATATGAAAAATAAAAGAAAATAAAAAAAAATTGAAAAAAATGAAAGAAGTAAAAAAAATGAAAGAAAAAACTGTGAAAAATATTAAAGAAAAAAATGTGATAAAAAATATGAAAGAAAAAATGTGAAAAAAATGAAAGAAAAAAATGTGAAAAAAAAAAATGAAAGAAAAAATGTGAAAAAAAATGAAAGAAAAAAATGTGAAAAAAAATGAAAGAAAAAAATGTGAAAAAAAAAGAAAAAAATGTGAAAAAATATGAAAGACAAAATGTGAAAAACATGAAAGACAAAATATGAAAAAAAAAAAAATGAAAGAAAAAATTCTTTAATGAAAAAAAGAAAAGATGAAAAATGGAAAAACAGTGAAACAAATAAAAACAAGAAAAAAAAACAATAAAGAAAGAAAATTTTTATTTGTTCAGTACTTAAAAAAAAGAAAGATTCCAATTATCCTGAATATCCTTTTGGTGAAACCTAGGTAATTAACTTCTGTCAGTTCCCTAAACTGTTGTCGCTTCAGCTAAATAATGGACCAAACCGTTTTTATTATAAAGGGAAGAAAAAGGACATGCTACACAGAAAAAAATATAATAAAGAAAGAGTAGGGAAAGATAGAAAGAGGGGGTGAGCATGCTGAAGCGATAATGCTGATCTGTTTCAATCGAACATTATAAAAAGAAGGAAAGAAAGAAAAAAGAATGAGAGAGAGAATTAAATTGAGATTATCATACATTTTACATATTGAAGTATTTCAATAGCTCTTAAGTAAACATATCAAATGTTGTAATGATTAAATTATCATACTGTAGTATATCCACAGGTCCTGCTAGTCTAGATAAGGGGTCACCAAACTACGGCCCGCGAAGGCATTTTATCAGGCCATACCATTCTGCTAATGTTGTATTCTTTGATAATGTTTTGAAAATAAATATTTTGGTAAACTTAACATCCTGTTGAGAATTTTCTAAGTCCACAGCACAATTCCTATAACCATTTATCAAAAATGGGTAAAAATTGCTGTTTCATTAAAAGGTAACTGTTATTTCCCTTAAATTAAAGACTTCTAAATATGTTAAATATTACATTTAAACAAAGGCTATCATTTGAGGTAGATTAGGAAATGTGAACGGGTAGAATGAGGTGGTATAGGACGTTAAGAGTTAAATTTGTTTTTGTGCATCTTACGCCACTCATCCATGAATATAACATGGAAAGATAAATTTTGTTTTACATCTTTTTCTCAGAGCTTTCATTCTGGCTAACAAGTATTGAAGACAATAATAATGTGGGCACTTGCTATTTTTTCAATTATCCAGCCCACCGTGAAAAAAGTTTGGCGATCCCTGGTCTAGATTAATGTGTGATTGAAATTAATTTTCAGATATCATTGAAATGACATGAATTAAACTGATTAGCATAGAACAAAGAATCCAAAAGGAAATTCTTTCTAGTGAAGGGAATTCCATTTTGTTCTGCAGTAAGAAATGTCCTTGGTCGATTCATAGGAAAGGCATGGGCGGCCACAAACAGATTATCAGTAATATGGAGATCCATTCTTTAATTGAAATTATAATTATTTTATATTCAATTTGATTTAGATTATTGCATAATTGTATACAAACATAGAAAAATAAATTTCTTTCTTTAAAGACATGAAATTTAATTCACTTTTTAAGTTGAGAGAAAAAAAAGCCATGTGGTCCCAAACTTTTGGTCGGTTGTGTACATTAGAATTATTTAAGATTATCTTTTTGCTTAACTTGTGCATGTTGGACATTTTAAGGTTTTGACTTTTCTTTTAAAATACAGTTTTTCAAAATTATTAGGTTGATGTAAATATTATCCAGATCTTTCACCAATTGAACTTGTCTGGGAAGAAATTGATCATAAAGTTCAAAATGAATTGTCTAAGAATAAGCAAGAGTTGTTTATACATTTACACACTGTTTGGGAATCACTTCCACTAACATAACTTTTATAAGTTAATTGAAAGGATGTCAGGAATTTTCTCTGCAGTAAGAAATGTCCTTAGTGGATTTTTTGATGAAAAGAAAATATAAATTTTCTTTAATTGAAATTACACGTATAGGAAAGGCATGGGCAGCCACAAACAAATTATCAGTAATATGGAGATCTGATCTCACAGACAAGCTAAAGCGACAATTCTTCCAGGCTGTGGTTATATCAATACTGCTGTATGGCTGCACCACATGGACCCTAACAAAGCGCCTCGAGAATAAGTTAAATGGGACCTGCACAAGAATGTTGCGAGCAAGTCGTGGAAGCAGCACCCCACAAAGAAGCAACTATATGGTCACCTGCCCCCCATCTCACAGACCATCTGGGTGAGATGGACTAGGCATGCAGGACACTGCTGGAGAAGCGAGGATGAGCTCATAAGTGACGTTCTCCTGTGGAAGCCAACACATGGACATGCTAACGTAGGACGTCCACTAAGGACCTACATTGACCAACTATGCGAGGACTCGGGATGCTGCATGGAGGACGTCCCAGGGGCCATGAGTAATAGGGAAGGTTGGCGAGAGATAGTCATGGATATCCGTGCTGCTTGCGCGACATGATGATGATGATGATTATTTTATATTTACTAGCAAGAATATCTGCCCCCCCCCCCAGCATAAGTATCTAAATTTTAATGTAATGTATTGAATTAAAAATATATTAAATTATGCAAATTAATCAAACCATATATTATGTAAAGTAAAATCGTCGGGGCGGCCTAAAGTCTGTATCAGCCAGTCAGCGAGGGAGTCTATCCCCTTTTCAATAGTGCTACACCAAGGAGATTGTTTTTTGCCGTCTGAGGTGGAGTGCCACACCTACCGTCAGCTCCTTACTTTACTGTACAAATTCCTGTGCTACTCATACGCTGAGTTGGCGAGGACCGGTATCGAACTAGGAACCTTTTGGTTTCTAGCCGAACGCTCTACCGACTGCCTTTATTTCTTATTGATATATAAGACTCATTGCAGGATTTTAAATGCATTAATAACATGGGTTGTTTTGAGGCTAATCTAACTTAGATTTTCATAGTGACGTTGTTGATAATTAACATTTATTCTATGTATTAATGTTTTTGAAATATAAATTAAAAAACTCATTGATAAACTTATGCCATTTCTGAGGGTATTGTGACATAGTTTTGATTACAGACACCGAATCTCCATTATAAGATTTTTATTTGAATAACTGCATAATTATTTGCAAACATAAAAAGTATCAATTTCTTTCTTTAAAGACAATGAAACCCAATTTATTTTTAAGTTTCAAGTACAATAAACACTTGTTTTTTGTTTTTTACTTAACTATTTTTGGTTGAATTTTATGGCATGTCACCTCTTGTAGGGTTATTTTATGCTGAAGACATAGTTTATTCATTATCAATGGTTACTGAAATTTTTTTTAAACTCATTTTTTTTTAAAAACACCTTTTTTGTTAGCTTATTTTCTTCTATTTAGCCAATAGATGGTACCCTAACAGGTACTACTATTCTGGGTGGACCTGGGAGTAATGTCAATGAAGAGGTACCCCACAGGTAATCCTTAACTTTTTCCTCGTAAATTCCAACCATAAAATAAACTTGATGTAATGAATATGTAAATACCTTGGTACTTCCTCACTATAATCTGATTGGACAGTGTCATGTATAAATATTTGACACTGTAGTGATACAGGAGCTTAAACCTACAAGCCTAAACTTACTCGCCAGACTACACCATGACTGCTCGGAAGACATTCTGCTATTCGACGCACCAACTACTAGTACGATAATATACCAAATACCAACTTCATAATATATCCCTTAACCTGGATATATCAAAACTGAACCCTCATTTTATGTCCGTGTTTTTGCAATAAATGTTTTATTTTTCTTGCATCCGTTATTTTACAATACTAAATATATTTTCTTTATTTGTTAAAGAATAAAGAATAAAGAAAATATATTTAGCATTGTAAAATAATGGGTGCAAGAAAAATAAAACATTTATTGCAAAAACACGGACATAAAATGAGGTTCAGTTTATTTTATGGTAGGAATTTACGAGGAAAAAGTTAAGGATTACCACTCCACACTCCCCAGAGCTCCAGAATTAGAACTTCACCATGAGATGCAGTTTAACGTCATACCCAGGACACTAAGACCCTCAGCCACTGCTTTCTAGCACATATGTGATAAAAAGGGTTGGGAGTTTGCTATAAGAGCAATAGGGTTGGGACAATCCTATAGGTGCTAGGGCTTGATATGACTAACTGATTGGATCAGTCTGACCATGGGAGATAATAACATAGAATCTTTAACATGGATAAGAGGAGAAACATGAGAGAGAAGCAATCACTTCCCAGCTGTCACCTGATCTTGAGATCAGGAGGGAGGGTGTAGAATAAACATCATACTCACTGCCAGGCTGTTACTAGCGTCCAGTAACCAGATGGAAGCCTAACATGTACTACCACCCTGAGTCAGAGTGGACCTGGGAGCAATGGTGATAAAGAAGTACTCCACACTCCCCAGAGCTCAAAAATTGGAACTTCACCATGAGATGAAGTTTAATGTCATACCCAGGACATTAAGACCCTCAGCCACTGCTTTCTAGCACATATATAATAAAAAGGGTTGGAGGTTTGCAATAAATGCAATAGGGTCGGGACAATCATATAAGTGCTAGGGCTTGACATGACCATCCGATTGATCAGAGGGGGACCTCTCAGACCACGCATCTAGCCTAAATAAAAGCCAAACTGAAGTGTTGCATGTCATGGACTGTTTAGCCATCGGGATTCCGCTTTTAAGCATCACGGGTTGCCACCCACGGGCAACAAGTGGCCTCATTTGCGGCAAGTTTACCCCTCTCCTCTGCAGAGGTGCAGTCGGTGTATTCTTTAGCTCCAGCCGACAGGGGACGAAATTACTTTTGGATATTATTATTTATGTTTTTTACTTTTTTACAATTATATAAGATTTTGAAAAATAACGACATTTTATTGATCAGCAAATTTCTTTTATTTTCGAAAGAGAAAGAAAAAAGAAACTTAAGGGTCCTTTTTACAATTAAAAAAACAAAAAACAAAACAAACAAAAAACAATTAGTAGAATTCAACCAAAACTACAGTGTGTCCATAAAGTCCATGTGCAATTTAAAGAATTTATAAATTAAAAGTGCACACGGACTTTATGGAAGTATTTTGCTCACTTAATAATCACGCTATGAACTTATACGAATAAAAACAGGAACTGCTGGTAACATTTGCATCGGTCTAATATATTTCACAAATGCCTGCTTAATTATAGGATTTATCTTAACTCAGGTCAAAGGTCGTAAGTCAAAATTAGTCAGTTGATAAACCCCCTACCCACATCCCCCTCTCCTGTAATAATAAAGAAAGATTTCACAACTGTGGAATAGAAATAATTTTTCTACCCCCCCCCCCGACTCATTTGACCCCACCCCTTCTGACTCATATGATTCACTCACAAAGATTGATTTTCGGTCGTGTCAAGAGGTCAACACTATCAAGATGTATAACACATCTATATATTAATACTCTTGTTCCTTAATCTTCCGACTCTTATCATCTTGCAACACCCTCTGGTTAAAAATCAGACCGCCCAAATCATCCAAGATGAAAAGCAAAAATGTAAATCTTGATTATTTGGTGTTGCTTATCCGCTGGATTCTTATTTCTTATGAGTGTTGTCACCTCAGTTAAATAATGGATCATTCCTTTTTTATTATAAAGAAAGGGAAGAAGAAGGACATGCTAAACAGAAAAAAACATAAGAGAGTCAGAAAGAAAGAGAGTAGGGGAAAGATAAAAAGAGGGGTGAGTGCATGGAAGCGATAATGCTAATCTATTTTCAATCAAACATGAAAAGAAGGAAAAGAAAAAAAAGACAGTTAAATCAGGATTATTATACTTTTTTACATATTGAACTATTTGCAATAGCTATTAAGTAAACATATCAAACATTGTGATAATTAAGTTATCATACTGTGGTATATTGACAGGTCCTGCTAGTTTGTATAAAATGAAAAGAAAAGAAGTATTAGAAGGTTAAGCTATTTTTATCATAACTGTGGCAAATAGCTTGTTTGGGAATAACTGTATCGTGTACTGGTTAAAAAGCTGGGCTAACAAGACATTTGCCCTGTCAGCTGTGGCTGTAGTATATGGTGCGTGTCCAGACCCCAGACCCCATTACCAAGACTAGCAAATATAGGCACCCTCTGGGTGCAAGTATTTAAGTTTTAATGTAATAAAATATTACATTGAATTAGAAAGACTAATGAAACTAAATAAGAATGCAGATAAAAAAATTTGAAACAGAGGGGGGGTAAATCGAAAAATAGAACAGCTGAAACTTGCTCTTCCATCATTCCGTCTTTCATTTCTAAATTTTCCTAATTTAACTATTTAGTTAAATTAGGAAGTAACGAATAAAATTGCAGTTATTTTTTATTGTTAATGGATTTCTTTTAAGATTTATCCCCGAGATTTTTGCTCATATTCATTAAGATAAAACCAAACAATTAGAAATCAATAATACTAAGCACATATTTATTAAAATCAAATTTTTAACATCAATATGCAAATTAGTCTTCCCATTCACAATGTATACCCCTATTTTGTTGTATATATAAATACAATTGCATTTTATTAGTATGTAGATATCCAGCATATCTTACTCCAGTTTGACCGGGCGTCCACTGAGCTTAGGCCGCTGAACCTTACAAGTTAACATCATTGATCCCTGGGGGCCATCCCCACAGGCAACACCTGCACCCTTGATTTAAAGGGGCAAGGCTGGGTTTATTACCCGGTGCCTGAGGGGGAGTGCCGACAGGATCAGCACATTTTTTGCACCCACCACCCATGAGTCTTGGCTTGTGGGTGGTCCCACATTAATAGGGCCTTGTGCCTAACCTGTACACGTGGGATATGTGGTAAATATCCTAGTATGTAGATAAGGTCAAAAATATTAATAAAGTAAAACAATCTTATTAATAATTGAGGTTGAAATAAAAATAAATTCATGTAGAATGTGATGTAAATAACTAAGGGAATTGTGACTTGAGTAGTGATATAGTTTTGGTTACAGACAGAAAAACATACAATCTCCATTATAATATGATATGAACAAACACTGATCCCATCATAAACTAAAACCTTTCATGCTTAGTATTATTTGTATTATTTGGACTATTGTCCTCTTCTTCATTGTTATCTGTACAATGTTTCGGACGATGTGCCCTCCGGCCTTCTTCAGGTATTTCTTGTCGACTCGGAACCTTCTTGTCATAATCAGGAGCCATCATGGAACTTTATACTTAACCCTTTAGTTCACGGGAGTATCCTGTTCTCATTCCGCTAACCATAGCTGGGGTAGAGGCGTTGAGCTGTGTTTTTTTTTTATTATTCTATGTTACTGCTGCCCCTAAGAAGGATTGAACCTGCAGTCTAGAAATAATAATACCTTTCATGTTTATTTCTATTTATTTTATCCTCTGCAAAGTAAACATATTATTTATGTGTTTATAACTTAGATTTTACCTTTTTGAATTTTGAAAAAAGAAAATTCTTTGATGGTCTGGTACGATCTTGCCACCCTAGACTATCCACTCCGATATTTGTTTTTTGTAGCCTTGTCGGCTGGGATTTTAGAATACTCCAACAGCACCCCTGCAAAGAGATGACACCCCACATGCCAGTGGGGACACCTGTTGGTTGTGGGTGGCGACCCGTGATGCTTAAGGACGGGATCCTGGTGGCTGAGCAGTCCATGACATGCAACACTTCACTTTGGCCCTTACTTGAGTTAGACAGGCGGTCAGAAAGAACCACTGATCAATTGGCTACTCATGTCAATCCCTAGCACCTATATGATTGTCCCAATCCTATTGCTCTTATAGCAACCCTCTGATCATTTTTATCGTATATGTACTAGAAGCTTTAGTGTCCAGGGTCTACCTATTAGGGTCTCATCTATGGTTTTAATAGATCAAAAAGTGAGTTTTAAAAAAATGTTCAATACACCGACTGCACCTTTGCAGAGGGGTAAGACCCAACGGGGCCACCTGTTGACTGTGGGTGGCAACCTGTGATGTTTAAGTAAAGAACGCTGGTGGCTGAGAAGTCCATGAACATGCAACACTCCACTATAATTTAATTATTAAAACGAAAAGAAAAGAAACCAATTAAGATTTTGACCTTTGACAAAATTTAAAAAAATTTTTTATAGAAATGCTGGAAAAAAATAAACAATAAAAAATTTTTTATTTTCTTTTATCATTTCTTAAATAATTTTAAAATTAGAAATTCTTTTTTTTTTTGTTAAAATTCTATAAGGTTTTAATATTTACTGTTGAAAATTGATAACCCATTTGTTGAAATAAAATTCTATAAGGTTTTAATATTTACTGTTGAAAATTGATAACCCATTTAAAATTTTGAATGATACAAATCTATTTTTCATAAGCAAAAAAATAGATAAAAGCTTAAATGAAATGTTAAATTCTATAAGGTTTTAATATGAATGATACAAATCTATTTTTCATAAGCAAAAAAATAGATAAAAAGAAAATGGGTTAAATCCTACTTAAAGGACCTAAATTCAACCATTGTATGTCACCCCGCGAAAGCAAAAGAAAAAAAATAAAAAAAAATCAGAGAAATAACCGAATTTAATGAAATTTTCAGTATTGATATATTAATGAATAAACTGCACCAGTTATTTAATTTGAAAACTCTAACATTTTTTCAGGTCAGTTAACTTTGAACAACGTATCTTTGAGGCGTAACACAGATTCACAAACATACGTCATTCAAAGTTAATTGACCTGAAAAAAATGTAAAAGTTTTTAAATAAAATAACTGGTGCATTATATATTTTATTCATTATTATATCAATAATGAAAATTTCATTGAATTCGGTTAACTCCTTGATTTTTAGTATTTGTTTTTCTTTCGGCGGGGTGACATATAATGGTGGAATTGATGTCCGTTAAGTAAGGATTTAACCAGAAAATATCTCAAAATTGACTCACATGTTCTCCAAATAAAACCAAAGCTCCAAATCGAGGGGCAAGATCAAACATCAATCCAGAGCGTTCCAAAAAGCCTCAATAGGACCTTCATTTCCAGTGTAGAAAAATATGGGACCATTGTTACTTTTATCCCACCATTTAGCTACAAAAAAAAAAAAAAAAAAAAAAAAAAAAAAAAAGGGTTAAAAATAACTTGGTTTTTAAGTAAATAAACATATTCAAAAAAGGTTAAAATGAACTTTATAGTTTTTAAGGAGATAAACATATTTGAAAAAAAAAAAAAAAAAAAGGGTTAAAAATAACTTGGTTTTTAAGTAAATAAATGTTGTGGGGTTTTAAGGGGTCAAATAAGAACAAAACAACGGGTAACAAATGTAGGAAAATGTATTAACAAAAGAGACAATTACAGTACAGAGAAGTGGGAATTACGTCCGACAAATAGAGTTATGAGCTGACTCGCATTGGCTTACTCTCAAGCCATAATTGTCCCTGTTACTTATAGTAACCGTCGGCGCATTCCATTAGTCTATAGGGTATATCACCTATAACAATAAACATATTCAAAAAAGGTTAAAAAGAACTTTATAGTTTTTAAGGAGATAAACATATTTGAAAAAAAAAAAAAAAAAAGAAGTGTTTGTGATAATGGTTGGTTCGTTGATTGGATTTTATGGCATGTCAAACCTTGTTGGGTTATTTTATGCTGAAGACATTTTGTTTTATTCATTCTTGATGGGTATTCAAAAATATTTTTAAACAACTTTTTTTAAAACTAATTTTTTCTTTTTAACCCATAGATGACATCCTAACAGATACAACCACTCTGGGTCCGAGTGAACCTGGGAGTAATGACGTTGAAGGGGTAATTCACATTCCCCAGAGCTCCAGATTTGGAACTTCACCATTAGATAGAGTTTAATGTCATATCCAGAAAATTAAGACCCTCAGCCACAGCCTTCTAGCACATACAGGATAAAGAGGGTTGGGGTTGCCATAAGGGTAATAGCGTTGGGACAATCATATAGGTGCTAGGGCTTGACATGATTAGCCGATTGATTGGAGTGTGTCAATAGATAGTTTTTGGATTTGGAGTAGACTACCAAGGAGGGGGGTCTATGTCCATTCTATGAGTATGGGGGTGGCACTATGAATGTGTTCGGAGGGGGGGGGCGTAGTAACCTGATAAAGTTTGGGAACCATGGCTCTCACTAAAAAACAAATTTTCAGAAATTTACAAAGATACAAATTGGTTTTGGAGTGGCTTCACTTAGTTTAGTTGAATTATCTCCCCTTGACCTCTTAGGTAATTTCAAATAGCTAATAATTTAAATAATATTACTATAAAAAAAGGGGGATATACTTTTGTATTCTTTGACAAATGTCATATCATATTATAATATATTATGTATTTGTCTGTCTGTAACCGAAACTATATCACTACTTAAGTCACAATTCCCTTTGTTATTTACATCATATTCTTCATGATTTTAATTTTGTTTAAACCTCAATTATTAATAAAATTGTTTTACTTTATTAATACTGTTGTCCATATCTACATACAAATAACATGCAATTGTATATATATATATATATACAACAAAATAGTGGTTTACAGTGTGAATGGAAACACTAATTTGCATATTGATATTAAAAATAATAAATATGTGTTTAGTATTATTGATGTCTAATTGTTTGGTGTTATTTTAATCAATATGAGCAAAAATCTCAGGGATAAATCTTGAAAGAAATCCATTAACAAAAAGAAGTAACTGTGATTTTATTCTTTACTTCCTAATTTAACTAAATGATTAAATTATGAAAGTTTAGCAATGAAAGACGGGTGTGATGGAAAAGTAAGTTTTAAAGTTATTCTATTTTTTTTTTTTATACCCCGCTCTGTTTCAAATCTTTTTATCTGTATTCTTATTTAGTTTCATTAGCCTTTCTAATTTAATATATTTTATTACATTAAAACTTAAATACTTGCACCGGAGGACGCATATATTTGCTAGTAAATTCTAACAGAATTTATCTATATATAAAATTTATCATAAAATGAATAAAATTTGTCTATATAAAAACATTCAAAATTTATCATACAAAACAAAACAAATAAAATTTGTTTATATACATATTTACTTGATCTATTACTAAATAGTAATAGATCAAGTAAATATTTATATAGACAAATTTTATTTGTTTTGTTTTGTATGATAAATTTTGAATGTTTTTATATAGACAAATTTTATTCATTTTTATATTAGAAATTCCATGAATTAATGAGAAAATCACCAAAGATGAAAAAAAAATCACATTTTTTAATACTTTGTTTAGGCATTACATACATATCCAAATAATATATAAAACAGTTAAGTACATTTGAACAATAGAATAAAAACATTAGACGGGCGGTCGGAGAGGCCCCCTCCGATCAATCGGCTGGTCATGTCAAGCCCTAGAACCTATATGATTTTCCCAACCCTATTGCCCTTATGGCAAGCCTCAACCCCTTTTTATCATATGGATGCTAGAAAGCGGTGGCTGCGGGTCTACATTTCCTGGGAATAACGTTAAACTCTATCTGATGGTGAGGTTCCAGTTTTGGAGGTTTGGGGAATGTGGAGCACCCCTTCATCACCATTGCTCCCTGGTCCACTCTGACCCGGAGTGGTAGTACCTGTTAGGGTCCCATCTGTGGGTTAAATAGAAAAATGTATTTATAAAAAAAATTGTATTATCCATTGATTTATTTCAAAACTTTATCGGCATTAAATGATCCACTGGGTTTGATATGCCGTAAAACAAAACAAACCAAACCAAAAACATTATATTGGAAACCAAGGCTGTGAAAAAGGAACGACTTGCGAAAAACTAAACTTGGTTGGATTTTACGGCATGTCAACCCATGTTGGGTTATTTTATGCTGAAGACATATTTGTTTTATTCATTCTTGATGGGTACTCAATTTATTTTTAAACAATTTTTTTAAATTCATTTTTTTTCTCTATTTAACCTATAGATAGGACCCTAACAGGTTCTACCAGTCCGGGTCAGAGTAAACCTGGGAGTAATGGTGATGAAGTAGTGTCAATCAGGAGCTCCATCAGAAACAACTGCCAAGGCAAGTGTAGCAATGAGGCGCATGCAGGGGCAGGCACTGCAAACACAACAGTGTTGCTAATAGCTGCACAAACAGTTTCCTTGTGTCCCCAACGCTTTGGAGACTTTAGTTTTGGGGTTACCCCCTTAATAGCCATATTGGAAATCAAACTCACTTACCATGATATTCCAGACCAACATGTTAGCCACTACACCATGGGAACTTCCCCCGATGATATCTGCTCTTGGAAATTTGATACATACAGTTTTGCTTTTTAACCCTTTATCTACTACTGCCATCTGCAACAGCCAGGTCCCAAATGATTGACAAGCTAGTTTGGTTTGGTTTATTTTGTTTTACGGCATATCAACCTCAGTGGGTCATTTAATGCCGATAAAGTTTTGAAATAAATCAATTCTTAATGGATAATACAATTTTTTTATAAATACATTTTTCTATTTAACCCATAGATGGGACCCTAACAGGTACTACCACTCCGGGTCAGAGTGGACCAGGGAGCAATGGTAATGAAGGGGTGCTCCATATTCCCCAAAACCTCCAAAACTGGAACCTCACCATCAGATAGAGTTTAACGTCATTCCCAGGACATGTAGACCCGCAGCCACCGCCTTCTAGCACCCATATGATAAAAAGGGGTTGGGGCTTGCCATAAGGGCAATAGGGTTGGGAAAATCATATAGGTGCTAGGGCTTGACGTGACCAGCTGATTGATCGGAGGGGGCCTCTCCGACCGCCTGTCTAGCCCAAGATAGGGCCAAAGTGGAGTATTGCATGTCATGAACTGCTCATCCACCTGGGCTCCATCCTTAAGCATCATGGGTCGCCACCCACGGCCAACAGGTGGCCCCATTACGGGGAGTCTTACCCCTCTGCAGAGGTGCAGTCGGCGCATTCTAACGCCCCAGCCGACAGGGCGGTGACAAGCAAGTATCGTATCACTGAACCTTTACTACTTAATAGAAATGTATTCATTTAATTAATTTCTCTTTACTAACTCTAAACCATCTTGTAAGAGCGGGCGGTCCGGCATTTGATCATTGGGCGGCGTGGGGCACTCTGGTAGATAAAGGGTTAAGTATAAAGTTAGTAAAGTTGGTGGAATGTCCTATTGTTGGTATCAACCAGACAGTGAGGGAGTCTATCCCCTTTTTGCAAGCGCTAGACAAGGGAGATTGCTTTTTTTGCTGAGGTGGAGTGCCACACCTACCATCAGCTTCCCACTTAACCTCACAGATAAGAGTACCCAGGCTCATATGTTGAGTTGGCGAGGACTGGTATTGAACATGGATGCTCTACCGACTGAGCTAAACCGGCCCCTTATTTTAAAGTATAGTTAACTTCAATATAATTAAAACAAATTTATAAATTTTAATACTGCTATAGTATTTCAAGAAAAAACGTGAGTATGGTAGAGCGGTTGGATGAGACAGATGTCGTGGTGAAGTAGTTATGGGTGTGTAATGAATTAATTTCATAGCCTGGTCAACTTGTTAACCCATACAAGTATTTTCACTTAGCTGAGGCGAATTATCTCCCCTTATCTACTTAGCGTGATTTCAATTTAAATTTGAAAACTGAATGATTATTTTGTGGAGTCTACACTAGCGCTGAATATAATTTTATCATTATATTATTAATAGTTTATTATTGGTAGTTATTGAGTTGGTTGGGTTTTATGGCATGTCAACCCCTGTTGGGTCATTTTTATATCGAAGACGTTTTGTTTTATTCATTCTTGATGGGTACTCCATTTTAAAAAAGTTAAACTCAATTTTTAAAAAACTCATGTTTTTCTATTTAACCCATAGATAGGGCCCTAACAAGTACTAACACTCCGGGTCAGAGTGGACCTGGGAGTAATGGTGATGAACGGGGTATTCCACATTCCCAGAGCTCCAGAACTGGAACTTCACCATCAGAGTTTAACGTCACACTCAGGACATGAAGACCCTCAGCTATCGCCTTTTAGCACATACATGACAAAATGGGTTCGGGTTGCTATAAGTGCAATAGGGTTGGGGCAATCGTATAGCTCCTACTGCTTGACATAACTAGCTGATTAATCGGAGGGTGGGTGTTCTCCGACCGCCCGTATAGCCTAAGTAAAGGCCAAAGGTGCAATTGAGAAATGTTCACAGCAAATTATGACATAACACATGTTGATATTCAAAGGAACATTTTTCAGGTATTTCTATGGGCACTGTGCATGATTAATGAGCTAGATTAGCAGACCAGACTCTTGTTAGTGGGTTCGAGTCTCATTGGGTGCTCTATACTTCAGGCCTTTATATAGATAAAAGGTGGCTTACCAGTGAATATGGGCATGATCATAGGAGGTGCACAAAATCCAGGGGTTAAGTCAGCGATATAACAAATACAAAGTAGAGCAAATTTATTAAAGAAATGGATACAATAGAAACCTACTCGAGTTTCACCATTAGGATCTTCAGGGTTAAATCCACTGAATTAATTGAGGTACCGATTAATTGCAGCTGATTACACATGTAAGCTAATCTTAGTAAATAATTATTTGGGCAGCTAAAGAGGCGTGATGGTTAGCAATCTAGATTTTGTTGGCATCCTTCCGTCTGCTAAAGACG
The DNA here is from genome assembly GCA_023376005.1 of Doryteuthis pealeii. Classification (NCBI taxonomy): domain Eukaryota; kingdom Metazoa; phylum Mollusca; class Cephalopoda; order Myopsida; family Loliginidae; genus Doryteuthis; species Doryteuthis pealeii. The sequence goes on along the minus strand of CM042165.1, from coordinate 23,038,073 downwards.
ATGGCGTAGTGTCCACAATTTTTTAAAAAAACTGCAATCTAGACTAGCAAAAATAGTGAATTCGAGTTTTAATGAGTGCTCCATACATCCGACCTTGTGCCACAACTAACTTAGTACATAACAATATTTTAACCGCCAAATTATATCAGTAATCGACCATTAGAAGTGATCATCTTCTTTGTGGTTGGTGGAAGAAAAAGAAAATGGTTATTTTCTAAAAGTCTAACATGATCAAAGGGGAACCACTCTTGACTGATAAATTTATTTATTTATTTATTGATTGATTGATCTACTAGGAAAAAAGTCTTTTTTCCTAGTAGATCAATAAATAAATAAATTAAACTAATTAAATTAAACTACCCTAACCCCGTCTTCTTTTTTTAAAAAAAGACGGGGTTAGGGTTAGTTTAATGGGAAAATAAGTAGATAATTTATCAGTCAAGAGTGGTTCCCTTTTGATAATGTTAGACTTATAGGAAATAACCAAGAAAATATAGTGGGTGGGCGTTATCGAGTTGAAGGTGTGATTTTTTTTTTTTTTTTCATTTTTTAATAGCGTTATGTCAGTTGATTTTTTTTTTTTTTTTTTTTTAAATAAAGTGACTAACAAAATTATTTTCCCGGAAAAAAAAAACAAAAAACAAAAAAAAAAAACATCAAAGAGAAAAGAGCGCACAATAAACCGGTATTTTGATCTTTTGTCGTCCCGGCCTTCTGCCCTAATTTACGGTGTGTATTTTAGCGAATTTCTGGCCAAACTACTTTCTTCTGAGTCGTGTTTGTGTCGCTTTTTTGTCGGCAACTTAATGGAGATATTTTACCCCCTCCCCCTCCCCGATTTTTATTGGCGAATCAAAAGATCAAAATTACCCAGTAAATTTTTAAAGGGGCACATTTTCACGTCGGTCACCGACAAAAAAAAAAAAAAAAAAAAAAAAAAAAGCAGGAAACCCCGGGACGACTCTAATACAACTGCACCCATGATTTTAAAGGAAAAATCTATTCAGTAAAAAATTGAAAATAAATGATTAAAAACTTATTGGGACGGTGATTAAATTTTTTGTATCACTTCTTAATTGTATTTCCTCACGTTTAAGTTAACACAAACAAAACAAAATAAAACAAAAACGTAACTATCTAAGCTATTTTGTTATCAAAAAGAAATTAACAGATTTTTTAATGAATAATTACTAACCTTGAATTAAATATCTTTGTTTAAATGTTTGATTACTATACTTTGCAAAATTAAAGTGGTCCACATACTGGTCGACGTATCCGACTGTGTAAGGCACAGAAACTTCCCCTTTTGTCGTGGGAATGTTTAGAAGCAGTAGACAAACAAACAGTGATAAATTGTGAAAGACTTCATTGAAATCAAACGAGGAACACAAATATTAAAACGAAGTTTCTTTTTGTTATTGTCGTCTTCTAACAAAGTGCACACCATATTCATCGCTTGTTTTTGAAATGAGAAGGCAAAACAAAGTCATGTGATTTACAAGTGGTCACATGATATCAACATCACGTGACACCGAGAAGCGGTCACAAGGAAAACGTGAAGCTTAATAGATAAGCCCGGGACTGTAAATTGAGGGGCGTAAATTTTTACTATAGTCTACCGGACAGACGTTAGTGGAATATAAAATGAAGTCCAATGTATATATTTTTAATTTTTCAACTGGGATTAATATTTTTAATAAAAATCAAACATCAACGAAAACATAACTTGATAAATGTTAATTAATTAATTAATTTAAAAAATTAAACGACAGCATTAATGCATTACTTATTTCAAAACTTTCTCATTTTTTTCAGGTCAGTCATTTTTGACCCCCTTTATGTTGGGGGCGTAACTTTTTTTTTCAAGTTGGTCTTTTAGTTTTCTAATTACAGTAAATAAAGAGATAAAAGACCGAAGTTATGAATAGAAACAAAACAAACATTTTTACGGTGGTTTTTCTATGAGAAAATAAGTACCGAAAATCGAAAAATAAAATGTAAAAAAATAATAAATAATTAATTTTTTGGAGATTTCTGTTTTACTCATTTCGATAATTATTTAATTAGCTCTTATTTTATAAAAGAAAAAATTATACATCGATATTTTTTCTGCTTAAAAAGAGGAGGGGGTACATTTTCAATCGAGTTTTTCTTCAAAACCTATACTTTGTTTGACTAAAATAAGGTTTGCATTAAATAGATATTTATTTTTAGAATCTAAAAATATAACATTTTAAACTTAACATCAGGCTTTTCATATTTTAAATGAATTTTATATATCCATTTTTCATAGCAAAAATACTAAATTAAAGTTTTTAAATAAAATAACTGATGCATTATAAAATTCATTAATTGATAAGTCAATACTGAAAATTTAATTAAAATTGGATAATTACCTGATTTTTGGTAATTTTTTTTCCATCCCAAATGTTACGTTAAAATTGTAAACAAGCGCCTAAAACCATTGAAAAAGAGGAAATTGACCAAAACAAATCGTTTTAAATCTTTTAAAAATAAACTGCATATATAATGATTTTTTTTTTTTTAATGATGATCATTATGTTACTACTTATCATTTTAGACAAAAGTTTGACATTAAATAATAGATTTAATTAATCTTAATTTGTTTTTAAAAAGCTAGCAGCCGACAAATTTGGGCATGGCTATGTTACATAGATTTAAAGTTTTCTGTAGTGATTAAGTTGAATTAATAAAAAAAAGAAAGAAACAAAACAAACAAAAAAAGCCCCAACAAAAACAAAACAAAACAAAACAAAAAACAAACCTATAAAAGTTATGTTTTCCTTAGCGTTTTATATTTAGCAAAAGTATTAATCTCAGTTGAGAAATTAAAAAATATATACATTGGATTTCATTTGATATTCCACAAACAGTATACCCCCCAAAAAAAAAATCGGCGGCTATTCGTTTTAAAAACAAATTAAAATTAATTAAATCGATTATTTAAGATGTAATTTTTGTTTAAGTCGAAAAGTAATAAAAAACAAAAAAAAACAAAAACAAAAAGAAACAAAATAATATTACACATGTAATTTATTTTTAATACATTTAAAACGATTTTTACGGTCAGTTTCTATTAAGATGGCCGCCAGACGCGGCTTAAAATCCGTGTTTACAAAATAAATTGTAATATTCGCGATTGAAAAAAAAAATCGGAATTATCCGATTTTAATGAAATTTTCAGCATTGATTTATTAATTAATGAATTTTATAATGCATCAGTTATTTTATTTCAGAACTTTAATTAAGTATTTCTGCTATGATAAATTAGTATATAAAATTCATTTAAAATATGAGTAGCATCAATTTAATTTAAAATGTCATATTAGATTCTAAAAAATATTTGTTTAATAACTACTTTACTTTAGTATCGATCACCCATATTTGTTGTTCGAAAACTGTATTTGAAATTTTAAACAGAACAAATACTGATGTATATTTTTTCTTTTATAAAATAATAGCCTATTAAATAATTATCGAAATGAGTAAAAAAAATCTCCAAAAATTATTTCTTTAGTTATAATTTTCACTTTATTTTCCGATTTTCGGTACTTATTTACTACCTGGGGAGATTCTTAAAATTTTTTTTTTCTTTTATTCACATCTTCGGTCTTTTTATTTATGCAGAAAAAAGTATCAATCACATATATACGACACCGATACTTTGTCCCCCCTCCCACAAAGGAGGAAGTCAAACGTTAAGTGACCTGAAAAAAATCAGAAAGTTTTGAAATAAAATAACTAATGCATCATAAAATTAATTCATTGATAAATCAACACAGAAATTTTCACTAAAGTCGGATAATTCCCGGATTTTTGGTAATTTTTTTTTCAATCGGGAGGGTTAAATTTATTTTGTAAATACAGATTTTACGCCATCTAGACACCGTATACGGTCATATTTGATCAAAATTGACCGAAAAAGATGTAACGAGATGTTACACGTGTAAGGTTTCATACTGGACACTTACACAGTGTAGCCAAAATAAATAAATAAAAATAACACGCAAATTTAAACAGTTGTTGCTATTACCAGAGAGAAAATCGGGGTATTTTGAAGTAAAAAGGGAAAAAAATGTTTTCCTTAAGACTACACTAGTTTTCTGTAAGCATGAAATAACAATTTTCTAAATATATAAAAATTTGGGAAAATATGTAGCACAAAATTGCGCATTTTTAATAATACATTTTTAGATATATTAAATGAATTTATTCATGACAAAAATATTGCTTAAAACACCCGACCATCCAGACATTTAGAATTCACTATTGAATTGTTAGGTGAATAAAAATAGGTCAATTGATCCGGAGGAAAATACTTTTTTTTTTTCATTAAATCAAAGAAAAATGTTTTTTTAAAACTACAAAACGAAAAAACACACTATAAAAAAATATTTATTGAGTTTTGAAAAACTAACTGAAATTTTTCAAGTAACTCTTTTGGGGTGTTTTTTTTTTTTTTTTTTTTTTTTGCTGACTTCTGATTTAAGTCGGAAAATTAAAACGGACAGTTTTTGGTGGTCCCCAATGACAGTTTTACTACAGTCTATGAATCAACATTTTGCGAATTGGGTTATGGTTTTAGGGGATTAAGGTTGTTTTCAATTACGTATTGCTTAAAAAATAAACAACAAAAAAACAAACAAATTACTATACATTTAATTAACCATTGAAATTCATTTTTGAATCTATTATTGAGACAGTTGTTTGTGTTAGTATTGCAATGTATAATTTCAATCAAACTTAGTTTAAAAAAATATTTTTCAACATTAAATGTATAGTAATTTAGGTTAATTTGGGTTTTTTGTTGAAGCAATACGTAATTAAAAACAACCTTAATCCCCTAAAACCGTAACCCAATTCGTTTTTTTATGTAGTTTTCTGGTTTTGATCTTTCTAGAAATGTAATGATTAAACTGTATTTTTTTATTCAAATGACTAAAGTTTGACCAACCCCCTACAATCTTAATTGATGAAAAACTTTTTTTCAATTTGTTTTTAATGGAATAAACTATTTATTATAAAATAAAGTGTTTAATGAATTAAGCACTAAAACATCACAACCACCATAGTTTTAAAAATTAGAAATTTTGAATTTTTTTTTTTTAAATAATAAGGGCCCTCTCAGTTGTTCAATGGCGTAAATGTTTATCATGTCTACCGGAGAGTTAAGTATACCCAATTTGTCGAAAAATCCGTGTTTTTTAAAGACAATTTTGACCCCGCCCCGTTTGACCCACTTTCTGATTTAATTAGGTATTTCTGCTATGATAAATTAATATATAAAATTCATTTAAAACATGAATATCATGATGTAAGTGTAATAAGTAACTGAGTTACCCCCCTACCCTTTTAATAACTATATAAACTGGTCAAAAATCTACCACTGTATTCTATGTAGAATAAAGCTTCTACAAGTCCGACCGTGTTTGTTTACTTACTACCACATTAAGTTTAAAATGTCAAATTTTTAGATTCTAAAAACATATTTATTTAATGACTGACTACTTTATTTTATTATCGAATTCTAATATTTTTTGTCGAAAACTCTATTGAAAATTTAGCGCCCCCTTTTAAACAGAACAAATGTCGATGTATAATGTTTTTCTTTTATAAGATAATAGCCAATCTTGCTAATCATTACACCACGACGACACGCCAAGAAAGAATAATTTAATATCAATAGAATATTAATAAATTAGTTAAGTGGAGTTACTTCCCCTTATCTGTAAATTGATTTGTTAGAATTTAGTAAAAGTCAAAATACTGAATAAGGCTATTTTAATATAAAATAGATGAAAAAATATTAACATTGTTGGAGACGCTTAGTGTAATGGTTACCGTCCCATGAAATGGACACGGTGAGACGAGTTCAAATATTGGACGCTGCTGTTAGCATTTCACATAACGCTAATACTTTTAGAAAAGGTACGAATCTATTCTCCCTCTTGGTATGGGTAAATAGTAGGACAGACTGGGATATTTAACCTTGGTACGGCAACCGGTTAGGAGAAGGAAAACTGTGAATTCAAACGAAAGGGGCTCTCTTTTCGTTGGTCAAAACTACTCTGAGAGCCCCCCTCATCATCTCTCTAATTAATGCACATAGCCCTGTCGGCTGCACCTCTGTAGAGGGGGTAATATTTCCACCTGTTGCTCGTAGATGGCGACCCATGATGCTTAAGGATGGATTCCTGGTGACTGAGCAGTCCATGACTTGCAACACTCCACTTTGGTCCTTACTTAGGCTAGTCGGGCGGTCGGATATGCCGCTTCTGATCAATCGGCTAGCCATGTCAAGCCCTAGCACCTATATGATTGTCCCAACCCTATTGCCCTTATAGTAACTCCCAACCCTTTTTATCATATGGGTGCTTGAAGGCAGTGTCTGATGGTTTTCATGTCCTGGGAATGACGTTAAACTCTATCTGATGGTGAGATCCCAGTTCTGGAGGTCTGGTGAATGTGGAGCACCCCTTCATCACCATTGCTCCCAGGTCCACTCTGACCCGAAGTGGTCGTACTTGTTAGGGTCCCATGTATGGGTTAAAAAGAAAAATTGTTTATATAAAAAAATTGAGTTTAAAATTTGTTTTCTTCGAAACTATCGCTATGAATCTTTCAAAACTTAGCCGGCATTAAATGACCCACCGAGGTTGATATGCCGTAAAACAAAATAAACAAATAAACAAACAAATTAATGTAAGACAAAATTAAACGATCTTATTTAATTCAAATTAAACTAAACTTTGTGTCTAGACGTCCTAGATACATTGACGCCAGAGATAATATACAGTACACCCTCTCTCACTCCGGCTACTGACTTTGCAAGGATCAACACTTGTAGTATTGTCACGGGGTCGATGATGCTGATTTCGAACCCACAAACATTTGAAAGAAATGACAACAGCTATGGCAAGAAGAACAATAGTCTGGTGTGTGAATACCCGCTCTGCAACTCATGCAGTTTCTTTAATGGCACATCAACGTTCGTGGGTTATCTAATGCAAGATACTGGCAGGTTCGAAAGGCACGAGCTAGAGACAGGTTCAACAAGTAAAAGAAAAACACGACAAGGATCTGATGACAGGATGCTAATGGAGGAGGAAGGTGTGATACTTTGTGCAATTTATGGTGGAGCAGAGGCCACTTAGATTCATGTCGTAAAAAATTCATGTCGTAAAATTCATGTGGTAAGAAAGTTGACTGCTGACTTCACTGATGTGGGTATTGTAGTATTTTTATGTAATTACGTTGGCTGTTATTACAATGATAACTTTGACTCCAAATTTAACATATAACAAGAAATTTATTAAACAAAGATACACTCAACTTATTTGCGTTGGCTTCGATTCTCCTCGCAATGTTTACTGGGGTTCCGCGCATGCGTGCCACTTTTCTATTGCTAACCCTGTTAACGGTGGAAGGGAAGCAACTTATCATATTATAACAGTGGGTCCCTATTTGCTATCTATCAACTGTCACGGCGTTCTCCCTGACTGCTGGTCTGGATCTGGTCATTTGGGGCAAGCTGAATATACGCAGAATTCTCCCATTCCCGATCCCATGGATCTGCCCACCTAGAAATTGGACATAACTTTTTTGGCTATAATCTCACGTCTCCAATTTCTCCTAAAATTATGAAATTACTTTTTTCCAGTCTGGGTGTCAATAATTTCCAGACTATTAACTTTTTGAGACCCAATTTCTCTTTAAACTAGCCACTTATTATTAGCTAAGATATTATCTTTAAATGGTTTCAATTCAAGGTGGTCGTACATTTTTATGGTCTTCATGAACTTCCATTGACCGACGCGGTGACCCTTTGCTCCCATACGGACACCCGCCCACACATATAGTTTGGGAATCTTTTAGAAAGTTGGAATACATGTCGAAAACAGATATTTATTTTAATATTTTTAAATGGCATTGCTTTGGGGAAAAGATACGAATTTATTTATTTTTTTGTAAAAGTTCAGTCTTTGTCCAGCAACTTCCATAAATTTCTGGAATTTTCTTGAGTCGGTCTCTGATTTTGGATTTATGAAAACAAGGCTGACTCCCTGATTCGAAAATTTGGGCGCCAAATTCTTGTAACGTTATGGGGTGTTACAGTACTGAAGCAAAAGGCACTGCATTAAATACGCATATATATGTTACGTTTTGAGGTGGGTTGTCGATTCTTTCGACCTCTCCGGTTGTATGGTATTTAAATCATCTTGCAATTTGGTGATTGTGGTCAGGCCGATTTGGAGTACATTTTAGGACTAATAGTTCTATTTTTCGTTTTGCAAGAAGATCGAATAATTCCTTTCGGGGAAGATCTGTATAATCCATTTCCTCGATCGCACGCTTCTGACACCAGATGTTCTAAACCGTATTAGCATGCAAGCGTATGGTGATGAGGAAATGAACAAAATACAGATTTTAAGTTTTAAAATTGTATTAAGAAAAACAACATGAGAACGGTGAAAGGATAGAAATGAGAATTACAGGATAAATTTGGTTATAATGGGTGGATATTAAGTCCGTAAAATGTCCAGCTTGACTGTGGTATTGGGGTGGTGACGTAGGCAGAATATTGTGTGTGTAGTGGTAGGCGCTGTGTCTTGAATAAAAGTCAGTGAGTAGTGATGGGTGTTGGTAGGTGAGTCGAGTCTTGTGTTTTAGAGTCGTTAGCTGTTGTAGACAGAATCTTGTGTTTCGGTTATTCTGAAGTCGATCGCTGGTCGTATCGTGTTATGATAGCTAGTAATATTTTTGTATCGTCGAATGATATAGAAATGTTCGCTTCTTTCGTGTCTTGTTCTAGGCAGAATATTGTATATTGGTAGTAGCGTTTTTTGTATCAACGAATGATGTAGAAATGTTCGCTTGTTGATTTGACTGCCTGGTGAGGTCAGGTTTGGGTAAGTTGGGGTGTGATCCGCCGCCTTTTTGATGTGTCCTTCCCTTTTGCTAGCGCTCGTCGGCCTGCGTTCGTGATGGTGCCTGAAGCTCTGACTGTCGGTGCCTTTCAAAGCTGTTCGTTTTATAGAGTGCTAGCCGAAGTTGGATCAAGTGAAGTTGTTTGTTTTTTCACCCGGGAATCGCTTTCATTGGATGATAATGAGAATTTTATTTACCAATTTTTTATTTTTTATTTAATGTCAGGAATTGACTATCAAAGCGGAACTCCGATCGGAGCCCATGCGCAGATGTATGTTAAAATGGTCATTCCGTTTTAGGTAACGATAGAGGACACTTCCGACTTTGTCCGTCCGTTGGCGAGTGTATGTATATTTTAATAGTGAATCGGGAGATTTCGACTTTTGCTATACAACAAAGAAAACACGAATTTAAACGTATATGAAAATTTCCTTTAAAAATCGCAATAAAAACTTGATTAAAGATGACGTGTCTATTAAAGATATGTCCCATTTCTTAACCTGAAAGTCTTGGGACTCTAAGGCGCCAGATTCGAGTGCCCTTCTGCTACGTCATTGATCCCCACTGTTAACAAGAAAACAGTCAGTGGTCGGTTCAGCTTAAACCTGTAAGGACCTGAATGAGTTAACTCCCTCAGACTGAATTGGTAAATAAGTTGCCACTCGCTTCTAGGAGCAAACCTTGAAATTGAACAAATTCAACTTTAAAAGAATTATACAGAAATCATCTCAACTCAATTAGGGTTTGCAACTCAAAGGCAGCTTCCCTAAAATCAACCTCTAAAATTCGTCACCAGCAAAACATACGAAATTTCAACCCGCCTCTACCGAGTGGGTCACACTTCAAAGAACTTTGTTAACCGGACTCTGAGTTAAGTTCTCCACAAATCACACCAAAATTTGCAAAAACTATCCTTAAATCTATCTTTCCGTTTTTTTTTTTTTTTTTTTTTATACATATTAAATTTGTTGTTAAATATATTTGTCTTGTCTTGTCTTTTCATTCAGTGTCCGAACTTGAAAGTTGCGGTAATTTCCCCCACAAATGAGAGTTGATCCTTTTACAGTTTTAATTCCCATAGATTAAAGGAACCTGATGGCAATGAATCTGGGATTTTAAGGACTCATTTGTACAATTTACGCCGTTTATTGTTTTATTACTAGTCAATAATGGCAATTAACATTTTCTCTTGCCTCCTTTAGCGGCCATCCGCGTGAGCTATCTAATTCCGTTACATTCTTTCGATAAGAAATTAGCCCGGGATGAACAAGTGAAGTTAATTCTATCTCCACTGACTTAGAGAAATCGGCGTAATTTTTTGTGCATAGGGATAAGGTGAGAATTGGTTGAACTAGCAAAGTTCTATCATAACCTTTTCCTAAATTTATTTCTTGGAGAACCCAAATATTACATTTTAACTCACAGAGTGAGTTTATTTTTCTCCGGAGGAGAAGACAAATTATTGTGAAGTTTATTATTTAGAAGTCGGTATAGAACACCAATATTCATTTTTGACAGAACTTTAGAGAATAAATTTAATTTTGTTATTTTGTATTTTGAAGTCGAAATTATTTTATGACTGAGATATTCCATCTCATTTTGCAGGACAGAATTTTCCAATATTTAAAAAGAAAGACGTAAAGAAGTTTCTTTAATTAAAGTGTTTTTGGCCTTATCATAAATTTTGTGTGTTAGAACATGACCAGACAGAAATTTCAGTCACGCCATTATAGTAGCAGCAAACCAGACGAAAATGATCTGTCCCCTTACCATTTCTTAGCAGCCCGAGGAAAACTCGGCCATTAACACTTTAACTTCAGAAGGCTTGTCAGAATGACCCGCGAAAAGGGAGGAAGAAGGAAGAACTGAACACTTTGCACGCTGTTTTATTTCATTGTGAATTCTTTTTTGTGGGTAGTAACTATTTTTTCTTTTGTACATGGTAACCTTGAACTTTAAGTGACTAAATTCCTACCATAAAATTGTACTTGCGCATTATTTGAAATTAACTTAATTGTTATTAAAAATACATTTTATGATATTCCGGGGTTAAAAAAAATGCATTAAAATTACACTACTGTCAACAAGTTTCACTCGAAATAACCGCCATTAGCGTCGATCACAGCCTCAATCCTGCTCCGGAACCTGGAGCAAGCTGGGAAGCGTCTCAAAAACTACCTTAATTCTGTCGATTTTGTAGTACTGGCATGGTGATTGGTGTCTTTCTCAACAGCGCCCCATATATAATAATCCATGAGGTTAAGATCTGGGGAGTTTGGAGGCCAAACATTGGGACTGGTGTAGTCGTAAAAATTCGCCGACAACAATTTTTGACTTTTCGTGGAAGTGTGGCAGGGGGCCGAATCCTGCTTCCATACATATGGCCTACCATTGGCTACCCTTGTTATCCAGGGCTTGACTACAGTGTATAGCAGTTCCACGTAAGCATATGAATTCAACCTAATACCCTCTCTGAAAAAATGCAGAGTCGTCACATCATCCTCAGAGGACATACATCTGAAAACCATCACAGTTTGGGGAAATTTAGTCAGCATGACACGAGGAGTGTCTTTTGGACTGTATGTAAGCCATCTATTATTCTGTGTGTTGTGTTTTTGATCTTGGCAAAAGTTTTTCTCATCAGAAAAGAACCAGATTGTTTGTGGTTCAGCAGGATGTTTCACTTTGCTCAAAAGTTTCTTCGCCTTTGTCAGCCGATTTTCACAGGCTTTTTCTGGGAGCAGTTGACCTCTGCGATGCTTGTATGAGTATTAGCGAAGGTCTACATTGTGTGCAAGCTTTAGAGGCTGAAACATTCAATTCACGTGACCAAAGCCCGAATTCCAATGCCAAGATCTTCCAACACTTTTTTCTGCAGATTTTCGAGGAATTCTATTGAACGAAGTCAATCAGATCGTCTGTTATTTTGCTTTCTTCTTGCCACAGCCTCGTAGTCTCCATTGCAATTCTCCAGTTCATGCCTGATTGTTTTACAGTGTTCAGGGATCATTGTGCAGCAACCATAATCTCCTTATTTTGGTGGCCGGCGCAGATCATCATGATACAAGTTATTATCTTCCATGATTCAGGTGGGTTCCAGTCATCCATTCTATCTGTCATCACGTATATGAACGAAGAAGGGTCCAAGCTTTAAAATGATGCATAGTGTGCATCAATACCTCCAACCTACGGAGAAAAATAACCAAATATAAATGTCAAATTTATCCCAAACATCTTGTATATATATATATATATATATATATATATATATATATATATATATGTGTGTGTGTGTGTGTGTGTGTGTGTGAGTTATTATGCATGCATTTCTCGGAATTTCCATGGAGACAGCTAATTAGATTAAAATAATGTTTTTCTGACGTATCATATTCTCATCTAGTAAACTGAAAAACATTAAACAACAACAACAACAACAACAACCTTAAGCGTTCTTGCTGTGTCGCTGCTAATAAAACACCATCTTAAATTACATATCTATATATCAATACTCGTGTTCCTTAAACGAAATTCTCAACTTAGGGCGTAATTGTCACTTACCGTATTTGACGCCATATAAGACGCACGGGCATATAAGACGCACCCCCATTTCAGCAGGTCAGATTTAGGAAACAAGTTTTTAGTGTATTTAAGCATATATTGTTGAAAACAGTCTAGCTGTGCATTACACAAGCAGAAACATAGCTGCATAAAAGCAATTTGGCAGTACAGGCAAGCAATAAGCATACACAAGACATCTCAATAGCAGGAAATAATAATAATAATAATAATAATAATAATAATAATAATAATAATAATAATAATAATAATAATGGGACTTTGAGATAAAAACGGACCACCTTATCCTAGCAAGAAGACCAGACCTAGTGTTGATTAACAAAAAAGAAAGAACTTGTCAACTGGTGGATTTTTCAGTTCTAGCAGATCACAGGGTGAAGCTGAAGGAAAATGAAAAAAAAAAAAAAAAAAAAAAATGGACAAATACCTGAACCTTGCCAGAGAACTGAACAAGTTATGGAATATGAAAGTCAAAGTTATACCAATGGTAGTTGGTACACTTGGAACGGTCCCAAAAAGATTGGAAAAAAGTTTGGAAAAAAGTTTGGAAAATCTGGGAATCAGAGGGAGAATCGAGACCATCCAGAATACTGCACTGCTGCAATCTGTTAGAATACTCAGAAGAGTCCTGGAGAACTGAGGAGACTTGTTGTCACTCCAGTGAAAGGCCATCAGTTAACGTTGATATGAAAAACTCAAAAGGAGTGAATAATAATCTTATTATAATGGAGATTGTGTGTTTTTCTGTCTGTAACCGAAACTATATTACTACTCAAGTCACAATTCCCTTAGTTATTGACATCACATTCTCAATGATTTTATTTTAATTTTAACCTCAATTATTAATAAAATTGTTTTACATTTTTAATACTGTTAACCATATCTACATACTAACAACATTCAATTATATTTATATATACAACAAAATAGCGGTTTACAGTGTGAACGGGAAGGCTAATTTGCATATTGATATTAAAAAAATCGAATTAATAAATATAAATGTGTCCAGTGTTATTGATTTCTAAACTGTTTAGTTTTATTTTAATGAATATAAGCAAAAATCTCTTCAATGAATCTTAAATGAAATCCATTAACAAGAAAAACTATATGTCATTTTATTCTTTACTTCCTCTTTTAACTAAATACTTAAATTAGAAAAAAATAACAATGAAAGACGAGAGTGATGGAAGAGTAAGTTTCAGTTGTTCTATTTTTCAATTATACCCCCTCTGTTTCAAATCTTTATATCTGCATTCTTATTTAGTTTCATAAGCCTTTCTAATTTAATACAATATTTTATTACATTAAAACTTAAATACTTGCACCCTACGGAGGGTGCATATATTTGCTAGTAATAATAAAATTAATGATAATAATAATAAAATTTCACCCACGAGGTATAAAACGCAGGGCAATTTTTTGAGCCAAAATTTTGGGAAAAAAGTGCGTCCTATATGCCGTCAAATACGGTAGATACGAAATTCGATTTATTCTCTTAGACTGGTTACCAACGCTAAAGAACCCAGTCTGCTAAACTGTGTATTCATAGTTATTGTCAATCCCCTGTAATTCTAAAGGGATGGCCCTTTTCATACCATGGGTGGGACTTTCCGTGGAATAGTACAGAAAGCCCGCGAAAATACGTGAAGTCACGTGGGACCTGGTTAGGTCCTCAGTTTTCAGTTAGATGTCGGGCAGATAAAGTCTTTCTGCTTTAGCTGAAGCTCACTGCATACGCGCGCTATGTTAGTCAGATAATTAGTTACATGAAATGTTTAGTTAAAGAAATAAAAGAATAAGAAAAATAACACGGTCTTGTGATTAATGGGTGTCTTGGTAACAGGACTGGTTGGAAGAAGAAATGAGCCAAGTGTGACCGATCACCAAGACGAAGCCCAAGATGTTAGAAGAAGACGTAAGATGTCAAAGACGACAGAAGAAGAATAGAAGAATAGAAGTAAAGAATAAGGGTATACAACATGGATTCATGCCTTTCCTAAGGATATTATTACAAAGTGAAACACAAACAGCCTTGTCCAGTATTTGAACTTGTCTTGTCGAGTCCATTTCCTTTAGGTCATGCAAGCCTCTTGATATGAATAATAATATCTATTCATATCACTAAGAAAAATGCGTACCGACACAATCTATAGATTAATACTCGTGTTCCTTAATTGTACGACCGTTATCATCTTGCAACAACCTCAGGTTAAAAAGAAGAACATCCAAATCGTCCAAGTTAAAATGCAAAAATGTAAATCCTGATTATTTGGTGTTGCTTATCCACCAAATTATTATTTCTTATGAGTGTCGTCATCTCAGCTAAACAATGGACCATTCCGATTTTATTTTAGAGAAAGAAAGGGAAGAAGAAGAAGGACATGATACACAGAAAAATATAATAAGAAAGAAAGAAAAGAAAGAAAGAGAGTAGGGGTGAACGCACAGAAGCGATAACGCTAATCTGTTTCAATTGAATATCATGAAAAGAAGGAAAGAAAAAAAGAATGATTAAGAGTTAAATTAAGATTAATATACTTTTTATATACTGGACTAAATTTGCAATAGTTCTTAAGCAAGCATATCAAACAATGTAATAATTAAATTATCATACTGTGGTGGTATATGATCCACAAGTCTTGGTCGTAATATTTTATTACATTAAAACTTAAATACTTGTACCCAGGGTCGCATACTTTTGCTATTCTTTAATATTTTAAAATAAATTACATATTTTGGCTGCGTATTTTCCAAAATCTGAGACTCTGAAGAAAACAAACAGTGTAATGTACCTACGTAAAACCCAGCCATTCCTATTGGCGGGACGTTTTTTGTGTTTTCCATACCAGGGTGTTCATTCTATTGACGTTAAATCTCAAACCGGTTGGAGACTGTACTTAACCTAGATCTACTTTGTTTGCATTCATATAAAGTTTGCAAAAGGTTGAGAATATGACTGCTGCTGATTTTTAGCTGTTAAAAAAGTCCTAACTTATTCGCTTGTTGCGAGTTTGAGAAAAAAACAAAAAACAAAAAAAACAAAACAACAACAACAAAAAACAAAACCCCCCCAAAAACAAACAAACAATTAAAAGAAAAAATTGGAATCTAGATCGCGACCGCCTTTGTAGCGGGTTACTTGGTTGGTTGGTTGGTTGGTTGGTTGGTTGGTTTTTACGGTATGTCAACCCTTGTTGGGTGATTTTATGTCAAAGACGTTTTAGTTTTATTCATTCTTGATGGGTTACTTGCTTGGTTGGGTGGATTTTACGGCATGCCAATCCATTGGGTGATTTTATGCCGAAGACGTTATTCTTTTATTCATTCTTGATAGGTACACAATCTTTATTTTAAACATTTTTTAAACTCATGTTTTTCTTTTTAACCCATAGTGGACCTAGGAGGAATCGTGATGAAGGGGTACTCCACATTCCCTGGACCTCCAGAATTGGAACCTCACCATCAGATACAGTTTAACGCCATACCCAAGACATTAAGACCTTCATCCATCGACTTCTAGCAAACATATGATATGAAGGATTGGGGGTTTGTCCTAAGGGCAATTGTAGCGGTTGTGTTTGTGTTAGAATCGGCGACCAGAGTTCAAATCCTGGACGAGGCTTTTTGCATTTCACTTTGCACTAATGCCCTTGAGAAAGGCATGGATCCATCTTCCCTTTTTCTTCCAGTTATGGATAAGAAATAATTGGGAAGACCGTGTTCTATAGCCTTGGTTAGGTAACCAGTCTAGGAGAAGGGAAACTCCGAATTCAAACAGCTTTACCCCACTTAACTAATGGAACTTGTGTCATATCCTGGTCGTGGCAGGGGGTTGGGTACTCACACACACACACACACACACACACACACACACACACACACACACACACACACACTTTCCTTTTTTATCTTTGTTCCCGTTTGGTTACATAAATAAAGTTATGTTATAAAGTAAAGTCGTCGGGGCGGCCTAAAATCGGTATCAGCCAATCAGCGAGGGAGTCTATCCCCTTTTCACTCGCGCTAGACCAAGGAGATTATTTTAGCGTCTGAGATGGCGCGCCACACCTACCATCAGCTCCTCACTTTACCGCACAGATCCCTGTGCTACTCATACGCTGAGTTGGCGAGGGCCGGTATCGAACTAGAAACCTTGTGGTTTCTAGTCGAACGCTCTACCGACTGAGCTAACCCGGCCCCTATTTATGTTATAAGAACTAGCAAAAATATGCGACTTTCAGGTGCAAGTAGTTTAGTTTTACTAAATAAAACATTATATGAAATTAGAAAGTCTAACGAAACGCATATAAAAAGATTACACTTATTTTAATTTTTATTCTAATTGATTTCTATATAAAACTAAAAGCGGCTACCCGGCATCGCCTGGGTACAGTAGGGGGTGGCAAAAAGTTAGTCTCGCAGATCCACCATTACTGAATCACAAATTGGATCTTCGTTTTATGCCCCATTAAAATCCCTATGTAAAAAGACCTTGTATTGATCCAGCCACTCTGAAAAGAAAAATAAATGTCTACTATTCCAAATATTAAATGCAAAAAAAAAAAAAAAAAAAAATCCATGCTGTTATTATTTAAATTTTGTTTTTTTAATTATCTTCACGAATATAAATGAAACCTTCATTATTTTTGCTCAAAAACCAAGATCTGATTTATAGTGAATGTGTATATACATTTACTTTGTCATTAATTGTTTTATTTTCATAGTTTGCTCCGGACATACATACACACAAACTGCCCTTTATATATGTATAAATTACACATACGATTGCTTTTGATAAATTTGAGAATAAAACAATAATATTAGAAATGAATAACACCAAATAATAATTTATTAAACCCGATTTTGTTAAAACCAGTATGCAAATTAACCACACCATATACTATACCTTTATTTCTTATTCATATATAAGACACATTACAGGATTTTAAACTTGTAAATAGCATGAGCTGTTTTGAAGCAAACCTAACTCAGCTAGACTTTAAGATCGTGCAACCTGGCGCCTCCTCATCAGGCAGGGAACAAAAAGAAGTGAAGTAGAGTGGAAGAGAGCTGCCACAGAAAAGAGAGCTAAAAGAAAGGAGAAACAGCAGCACCCCCAACACTTACAGGAAGCATCACCTTTTGTTTGCACCCATTGCACCAGAGACTGCCATTCGAGGATCGGTCTGTTCAGCCACTCACGTGGCTGTAAGTAAGTGAAAAAACAAAACAAAAACCCAACAAAACAGAAAAAAACAACAAAACAGAAAAACAAAAACACCCCCCCAAAAAAAAACACAACAAAAAAAGAAAAAAAAACAAAAACCAACAAAACAAAAACCAACAAAACAACAAAACAAAAAAGACAACAAAACAAAAAAGACAACAAAAGACAAAAAAAAAAAACACAAAAAAACAAAAAAAACTACGCCATCGTCTAAAATAGACGGAAGGTTGCTAACAACAATTAAGATTGAGTAATGATTATTTGATAATAATTGAGAATATAACATAGATAACTACGGGAATTGTGGTGTCGTTGATGACGTAGTTTCGGTTAAAGACAGAAAAAACAACAACACATAATCTCCATTATAATAAGATTATCTGTTGGAATTTCTTCTTGAACGGACGTTAACATTTTATTTTATGAGTAGAAGTTAACTTAGCTTAGTCGGTAGAGCATCTGACAACAAGGTTGCTGGTTCGATACTGGCCCTAGCCAGCGAATTAGTAGCACAACTTGGATCCGACTGGTAGACACAAGAGGTAATTACCTCTCGTGTCCCCTAGTAATCGAGGATTGTAATCCCAACGATACCAGTTCATCATTTATTTAACCTGATTTTGTCAAAACCATTATGCACATTATCCATACCATATACTATGTAACCTAATACCATTGGGAAAGGTGTGCATTCAATTATTCTCCCTCCAGCTATGGGTAAATAGTAGGGAAGACTAGACTCTTTAACCTTGGTTAGGCAACCAGTCTAGGAGATGGAAAACTCTGAATTCAAACCTGTTAAACTCAGCTTAAGAAATTGACCTTGGGTAACATCCTTCTCGGGCGGAGGGGTTGGTAAATATATATATATATATATATTATATATATATATATATATATATATATATATACTTCTTAGTGAGATACATCATATATTGCAGGATTTTGTTCCGGGTTCGCCAACTCAGTGCACAAGCAGCACAGCTTGGATCTGTGCGGTAAAGTGGGGAGCTGACAGACGCAAAAACAATCTCCCTGGTCTAGCGCCAGTGAAAAGGGGTTAGACTCCCTTGCTATTCGGCTGAAACCCACAATAGACCGTGCTGTCGACTTTACTGTTACTTTATAATAAGTTATAGATAACATAACTATTTGTCGGATTTTTTAAAGATGAGGCTTGATAATTTGTATTATCTAGATTTTCGGACGGTTGTTCTCGTCTTTATTGTTATTTAGTTATTTACACAACGTTGGAAAAATGTTGCAGCGGGTTGAATTAATACAGTATTAAATGACAATCATCTGTAGATCGCGGGTTCAATCCTGGTGAAAATAACATAGAATACTTAACATAGCTTAACACTTGTTAATGGTTAATGGAATGGGAACAATCTACCCTCAATGAATTAAATAAAGGGTTCGGTTCGAAGTTTCATGGAGGCTCCCGATTATAACATAAAGGCTCCCGAGTTCGATAAGAAGGTTCCAGGGTTCAACAAGAACCCCCCCCCCCAGAAAGCTTGGGGCACATCGGCCGAAACGTTGTGACAACCGTCAGTAAAATCTAAATAATACTAATTAGCATAACATTAAATTAATGCAATCTACACCATCTATCTATCTATATCTATACATATATAAAGGACAGTTGTGTGTATGTGTATGTCCAGAGGAAACTTTGAAAATAAAACAATTAACGACAAAGTAAATATATATACACATTAAATGTCACCAGGGCTTGGTTTTTGAGTAAAGATAATAAAGATCTGAAGATAATTAAAAAATAAAATTTAAATGATAACAGCATGGATTAAAAAAATTTTTTTTTAGATAGTAGACATTAACATTTCTTTTCAGAGTAGCTGGATGAATGCAAGGCATCCCACGAGGATTCAACTCACGATTCAGTAATAATAGATCGGTGGGGCTAACTTTAAAAAATCCTACTCTACCCAGGCGACGCCGGGTAGCTGCTGCTAGTACATATATAAAGGGGAATTGTGTGTATATGTATGCCCGGAGGAAACTTCGAAAATAAAACAATTAACGACAAAGTAAATATATATTCACATTAAATATCACCAGGGCTTGGTTTTTGAGCAAAAATAATGAAAATTTTATTTATATTCGTGAAAATGATTAAAAGATAAGATTTAAATGATAATAGTATAGAATTTTTTTTTTGCATTTAATATTGTAATTAGTAGACATTTTTTCTTTTAAGAGTGGCTTGATCAACGCAAGATCTTACGTGGGGATTTTAATGGGGCATCCTGCGAGGGTCCAACTGACGATTCAGTAATAAATTATTACTGAATCGTGAATCGGATTCCCGCAGGATGTCCCATAGACCTGCGAGACTAACATTTAAAAAATCCCCCTTTACCTAGGCGACGCCGGGTAGTCGCTTCTAGTTGTTTGTATAAATAACGTTCTAATGTTTTATGCGAATTCGTATATTGACGCCTACAGTCAAGATAACACTCCCTCGATTTGTCCGACAACACTTGGCATTTTCTCACGTTTCCCTAAACCTTTTTGTGTTCAGTGCAGCTACTCAGCAACAGATTAAAACCACTTTGTACCTAAAAGTTAAAGCCACTTTATACATACAAAAAATTAAAGCTACTTTATACATAAAAAATAAAGAGTCTTTATACATAATAAAATTAAAGCCACTTTATGCATAAATAGAATTAAAGCTACTTTATACATAAAAAATTAAAGCCATTTTATACAAAAAACATTAAAGCCACTTTATACACTACTTTATAATTAAAAAATAAAACCACATTATACATAAAGAATTAAAGCCAGTTCATACCTAAAAAAGATTAAAGACATTTATACATAAAAATTAAAGCCACTTTGTACCTAAAAAATGTAAAGCTACTTTATACATAAAAAAATTAAAGACACTTTATACATAAAAAATTAAATCCACTTTATACAAAAAAAAATAAATAAAAATAAACCCACGTTATACATACAAAAAATGAAAGCCACTTTATGTATAGAAAATTAAAGCCACTTCATACATAAAAAAATTAATGCTACTTTATACATAAAAAATTAAAGACATTTTATACAAAAAAACATTAAAGACAGTTTATATCTTACTTTATGCATAAAAAATCAAAACACTTCATACATATAAAGTTAAAGCCACTTTATACATAAAAAATCAAAACCACTTTATACATACAAAAATTAAATCTACTTAATACATAAAAAATTAAAGCCACTTTATACATAAAAAATTAAACCTACTTTATTCTTTAAAAATTTAAAGCCACTTTATACATACAAAAAATTAAAACCACTTTATACATAAGAAAATTAAAGCTACTTTATATCTAAAAAAAATTAAAGCTACTTTATACATAAAAAAATTAAAACCACTTTATACATAAGAAAATTAAAGCTACTTTATATCTAAAAAAATTAAAGCTACTTTATACATAAAAAATTAAAACCACTTTATACATAAGAAACTTAAAGCTACTTTATATCTAAGAAAATTAAAGCTAATTCATATCTAAAAAAATTAAAGCCACTTTATACATTAAAAAATATTAAAGCCACTTTGAACAAAATAAAAAAAAATCCACTTTGTATTTACCCATCACCTCTACCACAAGCAGGATGCGACAATATGCCAATTTTTAAGCAAAGCACAGCTGGTTTGAATTCAGAGTTTTCCTTTTCCTTAACGGATTGCCATCTAAACTTAATTATTTTTTCATCATTGTTCCTTAACTTTTATGCCTTGAGGTTAGGGAATCACGTTCATTATACGTTCATATTTACATTTTTGTATAGTTGATTTTTAGTGTTGTTTTCTCACACGGTTCTATCAAATATGAATAATTCTAAACAAATATTTTCCCCATAGATGGAACCCTAACATATACTACCACCTTGGATTCAGCGTGGACCTGGAAGTAATGCCAACGAAATGGTAATCCACATACCCAAGAGATCTTAGAAGTGGATCCTCACTATTAGATGCAGTTTAGTGTCATACCCAGGACATCCATATTTTGTGGGTTGGTGGTGTTACCGACCTGCAGACAATACACCACTGTTTCTTATAAGTAACATGATTTTCCGTAGGTGTAAACTTTTCCCTTCATAGTTTAATTTCTAATTATATAAAATATTTACTAATTAAAGTTTGATTCAGTCGTTTGGGGCTGTAAAATACGCCGACTGCACCTCATCAGAGGGGTAGGACTCCCTCTATGGGTTCACCTGTTGATTGTGAGTGGCGACCTGTGAAGTCCTAGTGGCTGAGCAGTGTGTGACATGCAACACTCCATTTAGGACCTTACTTGCGCTAGACGTGCGGTTGAAGAGGCCCCCTCGGATCAATCGGCTGGTTATGTCAAGCCCTAGTAACTATACGACCGTAATCTTCAAATTGCTCATGGTAAACACCCAACCCTTTTTATCATATTGGTGCTGGAAGGCAGTGGCCGAGGGTCATCTATCAGTATTTATTAATACACATGAAATTAATGAAAATCATTTCTTAAACAATCATATATATATATATATATATATATATATATATATATATATATATATATATATATATATATATTACTTATTATAAAAAATATACATATCTTATTTTTTTATTCATTTGTTTTTTGAGGAAGTCAGTTGAACAGGAAACTGGTTATACATTGTATCGTTTTCTTAGACTTAGAATTTTAACTTTATACTTGCTGTCTGGCCTAAATTTTGTGAATTTTCTGGTTATATTACCCCTTCTTTAGGCGAATCCCTTAATTTTGTAAAATCCGTCTGAGGAGGCTGGCCTCTTAAGGATTTTTAAGAATTTACAAAAAAAATTTTTTTTAAAGCCTTTTGAGTTTCTGGTCGAAATAAATTATTACGGAATGACGGTTTGTTAAGTTTTTTCTTTCTTTGAAAATAAAATATTGCTCTGTATTTAATCTAATTTATTGATTATTATACATTGAGCTCTTTTTAGGGATTTATAAAAATCCTTGTATGAATATATGTTTGCACCCACAAGAGAATACAGTATGGTTATACAGTGAGATTTTGAAGATCCCAAATAGAATCATTCCTTACTACCAGTCATTTGGATACCTCACACACACACACACACACACACACACGCACACACACACACACACACACACACACACACACACACACACACACACACATATATATATATATATATATATATATATATATATATATATAAGGTTAAATTATTATTATTGTTGGATAATTGATTATAGAGGGCTCAATTACTTATGTAAGAGCTTTATTTATTTATTTATTTATAATTAATAATACAATTGAAAAGTCGGTCCTACCATTGGTTTCTGAATAACACTTTTTCGGTGTTATTCGTCGTCAGAGGCGTTGACTTTTAAAACCGAATAACACCGAAAAAGTGTTATTCAGAAACCAATGGTAGGACCGACTTTTAAATTGTATTATTAATTATAAATAAATAAATAAATAAATAAATAATATATATATATATATATATATATATATATATATATATATATATATAAAACAAGATTTAGTCTTAAATAACCCACAAAGGTTGATATGCCATTAAGCCAACCAACCAAACAAACCAAGACTAATATTTGGTAATATTGAGAATTTAAAATTTGAAGTCTAAATCATTAAAAAATTTTGGGAAAAACTTTGGCGTAGAAAGTTCAGGATAAAATAATTACAGAATTGGTAGAATCTTCATTTCGAAGAATTAGTTGAAAAAATGTACGATAGAATTCAAAACAATCTCCAAGAGTAAATTTGTCTAAACTCTAATAACACCCCCTCCTTTGCTAGAAATAATAATCGTATTACCGTTTACATGTTTGGCAGGATAAAGGTTAAAGAGCCCAGTCTATCCTACTATTTACCCATAGCTGGAGGGAGAATAGTTGGATTTATACTTTTCTCAATGGTATTAAATTTATTTGAAATGGAAACAGTTTCGTCTAGGATTTGAACTCGGGTCACCATGCCCGTTTCATTTCAAGAATAACCATTTACGATCTTGTTCTTTCCCTGACAATAACTAGACGTAACCTTAATGTTTATGATTTAGTAACACGCGAAGTCTGGAAGCGCGAGTGACGTAACTGCTGACGTCACTGAAATTGGAATCGACGAACCGCGTCGTTTCACTTCAAGCTAATGCCCTTGGGGGAATACATGATGTTATGTATTAGTCGTCAGTGCAAACCCAAATTGAGGTTTAAGGACTACCCCAAGGACACTCTGAAGAACACCGTTATTGCTGTGGAGGACTGTGAAAAGCTAGCTTGTAATAGACCTAGCTGGAGAGCCACCATCTACCTGTCAGTGGAAGAATTTGAGTCCAACCGAATTAAACACCAAAGATTGAAGCGGGCTATTAGAAAGGGTGATTTTCAGCCCAGCAACATTCAAAGTGGAGAAGTTCCAACGTAGTATATGTGGAAGAGTATGTCTCTCAAGGGCTGGCCTGGTGAGTCATCTGAGAAAATACAAGGATACAGTGTCAAATGCTACTGGCACTCAAAAAGCAAACAACACGTATTTGTCGACACAAAAAGAAAGCGATTTATTTACCGCTAAATGTAGAAAGTAGAAAAACAAAGTATTCCAAAAAATGTATTCTAGATGATAAAGTCAATGTTAAAACGTTTCGATATTTTTATCAAACCTTCATCAGGACATTAGGATGGAAAAAAAAGAGTTGCCTGAACAGTGATGGGTGTTTTTTTTCTTCAAAATAACGGGAGATGAGAAAGTGTATTGTTGGCTGTCAACTCATGCACGAGTAAGACCATTTCCTGTTCTTTTCTTTTTTTTCATACTTGAGTGCCAGTAGCATTTGGCATTGTATCCTTGTGTTTTTCTCAGATGACTCACCAGGCCAGTCCTGGAGAGACATACTCTTCCACATATACTACATGTTGGAACTTCTCCACTTTGAATGTTGCTGGACTGAAAATCACACTTTTTAATAACCTGCTTCAATTTTTTGTGTTTAGTTCGGTTGGGCTCAAATTCTTTCATAGACCGGTAGATGGCGGCTCTCCAGTCAGGGCTATTACAAGCTAGCTTTTCACAGTCCTCCACAGTCAAAACACATAGAAAGTGTATAGGGAGAAAGGTTCATAGTCTTTAGCCGCGTTTCTTTATTTCTTTTTTTTTTTGATTGGTACAAGTGAAGATGTTTAAAATATGTGACGTATTTCTTAAAGAAATTTAATAGATTAAAAGACGAGAAAAGTATTGTCTGAAAATGTTTTTTAGAAAAGAAAAAAATAGAAGGAAAAAGAAAAGAAAAACGAACAGATCATACGTAATTAAGTTAGGTATAAATCTATTAATAATGAAGATTCGGTCTCTATTTGTCTGTAACCGAAAATACGTCACTTCTTACGCCACATTACCCAAAATTGTCATAACATAGAATAAATACACTCAAAATTTGAGAATGAAACTTTAAACGATCCTCATTGTTTTTTAAACAAGTTTTAATAAATACATGCCCGGTATTATATATCTATATATAGTTTGTTTTATCTCTATATATTTAAAGTTATCTGATTTCAAATTGTTTTTTTTCTTTTTCTTTTTACTCCTCTAATAAATTTGATGATTTTACATACTTATGGTACAAACTCTCTGACATTGAATTTTTAACTCCCACCCCCTCAGGCAATATCTGTCAAAAATTAGTTTTTACCCCGCCTGGAGGGTGTTTTTATTGCTAGTCTCATTAATATCGAACGTATGTTTTATATTCCCATCTACATTCTTTTATATTATTAAGTAATTCGATTTTATGTATATAAACGTAGTAACCATGGGGATGTGTAGGAGGATAGAAGAATTCAAATAAAGTTGATTGATAAAGACAAAAGAAATGTGTGAATTTATATGAAGAAATAATTAGATACACGCTAAATGTAAACAAAAAGCGATGACGTAGATTGGACGAATGTGCAGTTTTCACACCTATAAAAGTTTGGGACCATATGACATTTAGGCACCCCTTTTGCGATCTCAATTCGTGGGGACATTTTTTTCATTTACACCGTCAAAATCTGGTTGTTTGTTAGGAGTAAGGATTAGGGGTTAGGGTAGGGGTTAGGGGCGAGTTTTATAGTTAAAAAAACCCTAAAAATCGTCTGTTAACAATTAACCGGATTTTGACAGTATAAATGGAAAAAAATGTCCCCACGAATCGAGATCGCAAAAGGGGTGCCTAAAGGTCATATGGTCCAAAGTTTGTTTTAAAAACGGATATTGTGACACAGTGAACATGGCGCATGTGCAGGCATCCAAGGGCACGTATATGCAAACTGGAGGCAGAGAAAATAGAGTATATATATATATATATATATATATATATATAGGACGCGGCTGTTTACGTTTCACATAGCGCTAATACCCTTGGGGATGGTATGAATCCATATATTCTACCTCCAGCTATGGGTAAATAGTAGGGCAGACTGGGCTCTTTAACCTTGGCTAGGTAACTAAAATTAAAACCTGCTTAAGAAATTGAGCTGGTGTCACATCCTGCTCGTGCGGTGGGGTTGGTATATATATGTTTTAAATCCTTGTTTTGACAACATTTGGCCTAGAAATTGGCTTTGAAAATTTACCGTTTTCAATATCTAAATCAGAAAATGTTATTTTATTTTATTAAAATGAAACGAATTAAATATCATAAATAGAATTCAAATTGAAAATGTGTACCCCCATCACCACCGACACCGCCAAATGTAAAAACAAGGATTTTTTGGTGAATTTTAGTAGACGATTTTTGATGCTATTTCCTCAAACAATGGTACAAGTAAAATATCTAATTTTTGGTATCAGTATTCAGTATACTAACTCACAACATTCACATTGATGGAAAATTTGAAATTAAAAAAAAAGTGAAAAATCGACCTACCCTAATGTATAACCTCCCTTTCATTGATCCAATTGTGCACTTATCCATAAAATCTTACGATTTAAAACAGAAAGCCGTCATTCTGCGATCAATCTCACCAAGTTTGAAAAGGGAAGAAAATGACATAAGAAATTAAAAGATGGAAA
Organism: Doryteuthis pealeii; assembly: GCA_023376005.1. Lineage (NCBI taxonomy): Eukaryota > Metazoa > Mollusca > Cephalopoda > Myopsida > Loliginidae > Doryteuthis > Doryteuthis pealeii. Next base: position 23,011,210 of record CM042165.1, on the reverse strand, counting down.
TCTACACGTTTATATAAACTGAGATACGTGTGGGGATTAAAATATAATAAAAACAAAATAAAATTTAAAAAAAAACACGAAAAAATAACAATCTCCCATGAGCCCTCAGACATGAAGAACCCTTAGGGCATACCCAGAAAAAATTACCCACTTCCAACCACCAAGAAAATCTCCCGGACTTTCGAGACTCAGGACTTAAGTGGGGTCAAACGCTATTACTGGACAGGAAGAAATTTCCTCTTCAAGAGGTAGCTATGACCCATGAATAAAGTCTGAATCCTAAAACTTCATTTTGTCTTTGTCTCTTCCTTTTCCTCCCTTTAATTCCCTTTCAGTTCAAAGACCACAAGAAGGAAGAACCATCAAATATAATAGGGTTAAAAAGAAAACCGGTGAACACACATCAGATATGACCAACGACCTTAGACCAATATAAAATCATTAAAACTCCACATACTTGCTTGCTCTTGATTGATTGGTTGGTTGGATTTTACGGCATGTCAACCCTTGGGTTATTTTATGCCGAAGATGTTTTGTTTTATTCATTCTTGTTGGTTGTTTGGTTGGTTGGATTTTACGGCATGTCAACCCTGGGTTATTTTATGCCGAAGAGGTTTTTATTTTATTAATTCATGTTGGATATCCATCCAGCCTGGTGCGGGGTCAGCAAAATACTTTTGTGTTAGGCATTCAATTTTTTTCTAACCCATTTTAGAAAAAAAACCCATCTATTTATCCCATAGAGTGGACCACTCTACTACCACTCCGGGTTAGAGTGGATCTGGGAGTAATGGCTGTGAGAAGACCTGTCCTGCACTCTTGCACCTTCGATGCACAATGTCTAGACCCCAAACGTTGCGATGTTCTGTGCTGGCCGATTTGAAGGGCACGAGTCAGAGACAGGTTCACAAGGATTAAAAACAAAACACCAACTACAAAGTTTGAAAACAAGACGCGGATGGAAGAAGGGATTATGTGATACTTAGCGATCTATCGGCTATCGGCTAACTGTCTATCGGCTTCCTCTACCGGTGACCTTCACACCTCAACGGCCCGGGTTCTAACTAAGAGCTAGAGCTTAGCTGAATTTATGTAAAATTCTCCCCCACCACCCATCTGCTGCTGGACCACACTGATGGCTGACACTTAAATTCAACGCCGACTTTTAGACGACATTATCCCTTAAAACTAAAGCAGTTATTCCTCTTACTGGACTTAACGTCTCCAATACTTCGACCATTAATTTTTTCAAAAGAGATTTCCTCATAAAAATAGCCTTTAACATCTAATGCCTAAAGATATTATCACTTAGTGGCTTACTTCATGGTGGCCGTACCGGTCTCCTTGTGTCCTCAAAAGGACAACCATCCACCCATTTACCTATGCCTGGGTTTTAACATCTTCTATTTTTATTCATTTATTTATTTATTTATTCTGACCATGTTCTCCTTCCATCATAGTATCACAATGGTGATGAATGGGTACTCCACATTCCCCAGAGACCCAGAAATCAAACCTCACCACTAGATGTAGTTTAATGTCATACTCAGAACACTAAGACCCTCCGCCACCGCTTTCTAGCACATATATGATAAAAATTGTTGGGGGATTGCCATAAGAGTAATTGGGTTGGGACAATCATATGGGTGCTAGGGTTTGATGTAACCGACCAATTGATCGGAGGGGGCCTCTACGACCACCCCTCTAGCCCAACTAAGTGTCAGATTGGATTGTTGTAAGTCACGAACTGCTCAGCTACCTGGGCTCCGTCCTTAAGCATTAGGGGTCGCCACTCACAGCCAACAGTTGGGCCTATTGGGGATGGTGGTGGGGGTCTTACCCTTCTACAGAGGTGTAGTCGGCGGGTTCTACAACAGGTCGGTTGATTGGTTTTGGAAAAGTGAACGACTTTTGATTCCCTGACAATAACATATTTCCGGTCTCAAATAGAATAATCACGCTGATATCGTTCAACAGTTGGACGTCCCAATCGATAGCAGCACACCTACCTTAAGATAATAAATGTTTTCCTATCTTCTCAGCTTTCAAAGGAAACACGTTTTCTTACGTCAATTTTAGTTTAGATCCAGTGCACTAGGTACCACCAAAAATAGGTCACGTGATCACTTTAGGCCATATTGAAGGAAGGAAACGTTAATATTTTTGAACTTTTTCTTTAAAAATCTCGCAAAAAAGAAATAACGAACATAAAGAGTCGTTACAAAGAAAAACAGTTAATTCAAAGATCAAATTATCTGACTGGATAAAAACTACTCACCGTTATCTTGAAAAATAAGTAAAACAGTCCGTTTTTTTTTACAACAGGATCAATTTCTTTATTGATATTTTTTAGCAGAATTCTGTATTCATGGTACTTTTACCAAAAAGCTCTGGCATTGAAACTTATAGAAATTTTCTGATATAATTATTCAGACTTTTATTTTTATAGAAAAAGTAAAATGTGTCTGTGAGTTATTATGCATGCATTTCTTGGAATTTCCATGGAGACAGCTAATTAGATTAAAATAATGTTTTTCTGACGTATCATATTCTCATCCAGTAGATTGAAAAAACATTAAACGAATAAGAAGAAGAAGAAGAAGAAGAGGGGGGAGGAGGGGGAGAAGGAGGAGAAGAAGGAGTAGGAAAAGAAGAAAAAGGATAATAATAATAATAATAATAATAATAATAATAATAAGAAGAAGAAGAAGAAGAAGAAGAAAAAGAAGAAGAGTGTCGAAGAAGAAGAACGTCGAAGAAGAAGAATAGCGTCGAAGAAGAAGAAGAAGAAGAAGAAGAAGAAGAAGAAGAAGAAGAAGAAAAGAAGAAGAAGAAGAAGAAGAAGAGCGTGGAAGAATAAGAATAAGAATAAGAATAAGAAGAAGAAGAAGAAGAAGAAGAAGAAGAAGAGCGTGGAAGAAGAAGAAGAAGAAGAAGAAGAAGAAGAAGAAGAAGAAGAAGCGTGGAAGAAGAAGAAGAAGAATAGCGTCGAAGAAGAAGAGCGTAGAAGAAGCGTCGAAGAAGAAGAAGAAGAAGAAGAAGAAGAAGAAGAAGAGCGTGGAAGAAGAATAAGAATAAGAAGAAGAAGAAGAAGAAGAAGAAGAAATATTACAAGAAGAAGAAGAAGAAGAAGAAGAAGAAGAAGAAGAAGAAGAAGAAGAAGAAGAAGGGACATAGAAGAAGAAGAAGAAGAAGAAGAAGAAGAAGAAGAAGAAGAAGAAGAGAAGAAGAGCGTGGAAGAAGAAGAGCGTGGAAGAAGAAGAAGAAGAAGAAGAAGAAGAAGAAGAAGAAGAAGAAGAAGAAGAAGAAGAAGCGGGGAAGAAGAAGAAAACCTTGGTCCATCTTGCTATACCATTGCCTGTAAAAGCATCTTAAATTACACATTTGTTCTCCTTGTGCAACCGTATAATTATTCAGTGGGGGGGGGGGGATTTCTTAAAGACTGATTTCAGCATTGGATAACATGCTGACATTTAATAAAAGTTATTTGAATATTTAAAAGTTATTTTCTTAAGCCTCAAAAAAAAAAAAAAATAAATAAAAATAAATAAAATAAAATAAAATAAAATAAATAAATAAATAAAATTATAGCGTGTTTTCTCTTTAAAAAATATTTTTCTTTGATTCGATGCAATAAAAATGTCTTTTCTCTCAACCAATTCAACTGTTTATTTATTCACTTAGAAATTTAATAGGAAATTTTAAGTTTAAAATTTAAATTTAGAATATTTTTTATTCAAACTAGCAAGAATATGCGCCCTCCGCTAGGTGTAAGTATTTAAGTTTTAATGTTATGAAATATATTGAACTAACAGGACCTGTGAATATACCACAGTATGATAATCTAATCATTACAACTTTTCATATGTTTACTTAAGAACTATTTCTACATAAAAAATGTAGATCCTGATTATCTGGTGTCGCTTAATGAAAAGAAGGGAAGAAAGAAAAAAGAGTGAGAAAGAGTTAAATCAAGATTATTATACTTTTTTATATTGAACATATATAAAAAGTATAATAATCTTGATTTAACTCTTTCTCACTCTTTTTTCTTTCTTTCCTTCTTTTCATTAAGCGACACCAGATAATCAGGATCTACATTTTTGCTTGCATTCCATCTTGGACGATTTAGACGGTCTTATTTTTAACCAGAGTGTGTTGCAGGATGATAACGGTCGGAAGATTAAGGAACAACAGTATTAATATATAGATTAGAAAGACTAACGAAATTAAATAAGAATGCATATAAAAAGATTCCGCTTATTTTAATTATATTTTAATTGGTTTCTATATAAAATCATTCATAGCATTGATTTTAATACGTTGGGGAATAAAACAATAATATTAGAGACCAATAACACCAAGTAATTATTTATTAAACCCGGTTTTGTTAAAACTAGTATGCAAATTAGCCACTTATACATTATGTAAACCTTTAATTCTCTGCGATATATAACACACATTGCATGATTTTAAACGCACTAATAATATGAACTGTTTTGGGGAAAATCTAACTCAGATTTTCATAGAGACATCGTTAATAAATAAGATTTATTCTATGATTTTTGAAAATAAATTAAATACTCATTGATAAACTTATGGATTTCTTGAGAGTATTGTGACGTAAGCAGTGACGTAGATTCGGTTACAGACAAACATACACTGAATTTCCATTATAATAAGACAACCAAAGGTTGAGCCATGCTACAACTATAATTGATGGAAACATTTTTTAAATCTTAAAATTTTTAAAAAGCTATTCATTATGAAATTAAGTCATTAATGAATATAGTGCTGAAAATTTCATTAAAATTAGATAATTATCTCATTTTTGATAACTGTTTTAAAATTAAAAAGAATTAAATTGCCTTTAATTAAAAAAAAATTTACCTAGATTTCAGCATTAAATATCACTAGCAAATATATGCACCCACCGGGTGCAAGTATATAAGTTTTAATGTAATAAAACATTATATTAAATTAGAAAGGCTAATGAAACTAAATTAGAATGCAGATAAAAGATTTGAAACAGAGGGGGTATAATCGAAAAAAGAACAACTGAAATTTACTCTTCCATCCGTCTTTCATTGCTAAATTTTCCTCATTTAACTATTTAGTTAAAATAGGAAGTAAAGAAAAAAAAATACAGTTATTTCTTCTTGTTGATGGATTTCTTTTAAGATTAATCCCAAGATTTTTGCTAATATTCATTAAGATAAAACCAAACAATTAGAAATCAATAATACTAAGCACATATTTATTAAAATCAAATTTTTAATATCAATATGCAAATTAGCCTTCCCGTTCACACTGTAAACCGCTAAATATAATTGCATGTTATTAGTATGTAGATAGGGTCACCAGTATTAATAATGTAAAATAATTTTATTAATAATTGAGGTTTAAATAAAAATAAAACCATGGAGAATGTGATGTTAATAACTAAGAGAATTGTGACTTGAGTAATAACATAGTTTCGGTTACCGTTAGAAAAACACACAATCTCCATTATGATGATAATAAGATGTTGAAAAAAAAAACCCAACAAAAAACAAATTTACCCCCCCCCCCAAAAAAAAAAAACCCCAACAAAAACAACGACCAACCAATCAACTGCATTTAATATTACTTGACGCGTATTTTCCAAAATCTCCCCAAAACACGAAAAACAACAAAAATGTGTAATGTGCACGTGTATATATGTATGTGTGTGTGTGTGTGTGTGTGTGAATGTAAAACCCAGCAATTCCTATTGGTCAGGTTCCTTGTGTTTTCCATACTGTTAGGTTACAACTTAAGCCCACCCCTATTTCTGGGTTGGTTGAGGTCCTTGTACTGTACTTAACCCGGATCTAGTCTACTTCTATATAAACCAGCCAAGTTTGTTCACTCTTCGTCAATTGCCCGCTGCTGCCGACAGCAGGCTAACAGGAAAAAAAAAATCCCGTTCTCTTTTCAACGTCTGTTGCAAATTTCAAAGAAAAGAAATGAGAAGAAAAAATTGTAACCCAGTTCGCAATCGCTTCTTTCAGACGACTTCTTCATTTGTCGTTTTGATTCTGTGCTTGAGTTTTTGCAATTGTACAGAAGCCCCACAAGAAGATGGACAAACACCACCTCCTCCTCCTCCTTTGATTGAAGAAAGTTTTGAACTATTGTCAGCGTCCTCTCTTACGGCGGCATGTAGACGTGTCTTGCCTGGTCTACACAAGTTACGGTTTGGCGTGGATGTCACCAAACTTGACCTGCTTCCCCTGAAATTGGGCGATAGTGATGGGTTGAAGTATCCAATAACTGACTTCCATTGTTCTGAAGGCAAAACCTGGTTCATCGGTGAGGTAAGAAAAATAAATTTTCTTTTTTTTTCTTTATTCATTCATCAAACAAATATATATATATATATATATATATATATATATATATACACACACACAATAGTAAAGCTTAAAGGATCATCAGGATAATTCTGACGACGTAGAGTCAGAATTATCCTGATAATCAAACAAATTATATATATATATATATATATATATATACACACACACACAATAGTAAAGCTTAAAGGATCATCAGGATAATTCTTACGACGTAGAGTCAGAATTATCCTGATAATCAAACAAATTAATATATATATATATATATATATATATATATATATATATATATATATTAGTAAATGAAGAAAAACTCTAAACTTGCTTCATTACAATAATTTATTTCAACCGTATTAATACGGCATCTTCAGGTAATCACAAGAACATGACTCTTACGTAAGAGTCATGTTCTTGTGATTACCTGAAGATGCCGTATTAATACGGTTGAAATAAATTATTGTAATGAAGCAAGTTTAGAGTTTTTCTTCATATACTAAATATCTTGCTCTGTCCTTTTACTCACTGGTATTAGGCACATTGAGCTCTCCTTATGGTCTACCTGCATCAGCTTGGTTAAACCACACATGGAAAGACCCTAACTACGAAAAAAAACTATATATATATATATATATATATATATATATAATAGTAAAGCTTAAAGGATCATCAGGATAATTCTGACTCTACGCCAGAATTATCCTGATGATCAGTCAGGGGATACCTAGGTAGATAGTCTTTGACTCATAAGGCTTTACTATTATTATTTGCTTTACTTTTTTTAATCATATTCTTAGGCAACTCTTTCGGTATCTTTTTCTTTTAGCCATTATAATAGTGCCAGCTAATTCTTATCAGGTAGTGCATATGTTTTTTTGTGCATTTTTTCTGAAGGCATACATTTTGTATTTTGTAATTACAAATTATAGTAGTGAGATTTTTTTTTACACCGTCAGAGTTTATATATATATTAGTCGTTGGGGCGGCCTAAAGTCGGTATCAGCCAGTCAGCGAGGGAGTCTATCCCCTTTTCAATAGCGCTAGACCAAGGAGATTGTTTTAGCATCTAAGGTGGAGCTCCACACCTACCATCAGCCCTTACTTTACCGCACAGATCCCTGTGCTACTCATACGCTGAGTTGGCGGGGACCGGTATCGAACTAGGAACCTTGTGGTTTCTAGCCAAACGCTCTACCGACTGAGCTTTGATAAAGGATTCAGGTTGTTTAGTATAGCCGCTGTTGCTTAACTGGTCACCCAATTAAGTATTGAACATGCTCATTGCTGCTTAACTTCGGTTATCTAGCGGTAACATGTGTTTTCAGTGTGACTTGACCATAATCTTTTGACCCAGAATAATTCCTCTTTCTACTGTGTCCTATCCGCATAAATTGTCAGCACTTGTCTGAAGTGTGGGTCCTAAGTAGAATGTATTGAATTAACAGATTTTTTATGGAATAGTAGTACCTGTTAGACTCTCATCTATGGGTTAAATAGGAAAAATGTGCTTATAAAAAAATGAGTATCCATTAAGAATGAAAACTTTGTCGGCATTAAATGACCCACCGAAAACAAAGTAGGTGTTTGACTCGAGGTCAAATAACCTTCTCGCCAATATTTTGCACCTGATGAACTTATAGTTATTATCTCTGTCTTATCTCAATTGTCATTGTCATTTTGTTATCTCTATAACAGGAGAGGTTATTCATCGAGATATCGGAAAGACAGGAAATATTTAAAATAAATTAAAGTAGACAGGTGCTAAATTTTCCACGGTTTGTGGAAATTTGTTAAGGTAATGGTGATCCTCTTTCACCGGTCACCAGCAGTAGCCCTTAGGGTCACATGATGCCCACTATAAAAGAAGGGTCCCTGAGGAATTCGGCCTCTTTTTGCTTCTAGCATTGGCTAGCTTCACTGCTCCGTATCGTCAGTAGCCCCAGACGACGACGACCAGGAACCCCCAACACGTTGGAATCAAGAGCGGCAAACGCACACCTAATAACCAATTCTTCAGGGCCCAAACCAGTTACGTGGAACAGTAATATCAAGGATAACAGCAAAGTTTCCGCAGGCAATTTTATCTGCAAACCTTCACTTTTAACCCATTTGACATATTCCATTCTCCTTAAATATTCTTTACCAACCAAACGCATTGAACTCTTAACTTTGAACTGAACTCTATGAACATTCTTTAAAGTCGTTTGGTTGTTTCATTTTATGTATATTGATACCCCTGTTGATATTTGTTTTATGTTTTACATGTAAAGTAAACATTTTGTTTTATAAAAAGTCGTTTGTCTCCTTTCTTCAAAGCTGAACCCATCTCCTCACTGCGTCGAAGTACGGTCTATTCTCTTACAAAACGTAGGGTCTAGACAGTGCTTTTCCGGGGACAAAAAATCTCCACAGGTTTGGTTAGTGCCGTGATTCCCAAACTTTTTCAGGCTAGTGCCCCCCGGCTTCCTAGTAGATTCTTGGCGCCTCCCTCTCATACACATATATTTTTTGTACATGCGTCAAGCAAACATTCAGACTTTTGACTCTGATTTCGGACTATGTAACAAAACTATGCATCCGTCTGCATTCTGTCTAAACTGCATATGTGTTCCTTTACCTTAGTGCCATGATTCCCAAAACTTTTTCAGGCTATCGCCCCCTTGGCTTCTCTAATAGATTACTACCCCCCCATATACATATGCAAATACCCTACTTAATTTTTTTTGTATGCTTCAAATTGAAAACAACGGTATGCGATAACTGGTGTGCCACTGTACGTGTTGTGTACAGGCGCCAAACAAACGGTCAGACTTTTGTCTCTGATTTAAGGCTACGTAACAAAACTATGCATTCGTTTATAATTCTTATATCAGTTTTATTCTGTATAAACTGCATACGTGTTCCTTTATCTTAGGGTCTATGACATATATTTTGGCATTTTTGGGGAACCTTTTGTGGTGTAATGGTTAGCAAGCTAGATTCGCAGACTATTGTTAGTGAGTTCAGTTCTCATTGGATACCCCATGTCTCTAGCCTTGTGCCACATCTAAGCTACGTTTAGTAAATAACTATATTTTGTTATTTTGATTAGATTCCTAGCGCCTCCCTCATACACACATGCAAACACACTTTTTGTATGTGTTGTGTATATGCGTCAAACAAACGTTCAGACTTTTGACTCAGATTTCGGACTACATAGCAAAACTATGCATCCGTTTATAATTCTTATGGCCGTTTTATTCTGTATAAAATGCATACGTGTACCTTTACCATAGTACTTATGACAAATAGTATTTTTACTAAGCTTATCTTAGATGTGGCACAAGGCCAGAAGTATGAGGCGCCCAGTGAGAATCGAACTCACTATCAATGGTCTTCTAATCTAGCTCGCTCATATTCCACAGCCTTTTCAATTCTCTGGCAGGGTCCAGGTATTAGTCTACCTTTTCTTTTTCCTTCATCTTCACCCTGTGATCTGTTGGAACTGCAAAATCTACCAGTTGACAAATTCCCTTTTTGTTTGTTTATTTATTGATTTTAACGGCATTATTGTTATTTTAACGGCATTATTAACTGTTTTGTACGTGTTGTGTATAGGCGTCAAACAATCATTCAGACTTTTGACTCAGATTTCGGACTACATAACAAAACTATGCATCCGTTTATAATTCTTATGGTCGTTTTATTCTGTATAAACTACATTTTCCCTAATTTCTTTCTTTCTTTCTTTCTTTCTCATTTTTTTGTGTAGCATGTCCTTTTTCTTACCTTTCTTTCATTCTAATAAAAAACGGAATGATCCATTATTTAGCGGAGGTGATGACACTCAATAAAAAATAAGAATTCGGTGATTACGCGACACCAGATAATCAGGATTTACATTTTTTTTTTCATTTTATCTTGCTCGATGTAGACGGTCTCATTTTGAACCAGAGGGTGTTTGTTGCAAGATAATAACGATCGGATGATTAAGTACAAGAATATTAATATATGGATAAAAAGTTATTTTTGAAATTCTTCTGTTAATTCTTTTTAGGTTTTATGTCGGGCTATGGCTACTATGCCAGCAGTTTTTTTTTTTTAAAAGAGTACACTCATTTTTTTTTTTACAATAGACAACAGACTATTCTACCGAATACTATTAGATTAAAAAGACAGATTTATAAAGACAGATTCCAGTTTTACTACTTATCTTTATGAACCCTCACACACACACACACACCATTAGAAAACCACCACCCAGCTTGCACAAGACCCTGCTGATGGAACGGATCCATAGGATTATGTGGTCTCCTTTGTATATTAACTCTTAACATACTATACCAACTCATTCCACCCATCCGAAAGTCTCATTCATTTTCCTAATCCACCCCAAATGATAGCCCTTGTTTAAATGTAATATTAAACATATTTAGAAATCTTTGATTTAAGGAAAATAACAGGTAACTTTAGATACAAAGGCCATTTTTAGCTATTTTTTGATATATCGTTATAGGAATGCTCTGGACTTCTCTGGAATTCTCAACAGGATGTTAAGAGTTAAACTGTATGAAAGAGTTGGAAATGTGACTCTGTCTTTAGAATTGGGTGTATCTACCCCACCCCCACCAAGAAAAAAAGACAAAAAAAAAAAAACAAAAAACAAAACAAACCTCCACCTCCTTGGACAATATCTTTCAAAAATTAATATTTACACCGCCCGGAGAGTGTTATTTATTTATTTATTTATTAGTTTATAATAAAAAAATTTTCTTATTCTTTTCAGTCCGAATATAATGTACCAGATGAAGTTTTTTCAATCGTGAATGTCGCTGGAGGTTTGCTCAATTCGGAAGTAAACATCATGAAAAAATCGTCTGATGTTCTGAAGATGATGAGTGCCAACGCCGGTTTTGACACCGTTGTAAAGGGATTGTTTTCTTCCAGTGCATCTTACAAGAAAATGACTTCAAGTTTCTACAACGAATCACGTTATGTTGAGCAGGTTATCTACAGTCAGTCTACGTCAAGAGCAAGTCTTATTCCAAACTTTGCCCTCCAGCTTGGCAAATACGCTAAGATGTTTGTAGACAAGTAAGTTTTTTTTAAAATACTAGCAAATATATGCACCCTCCGGGTGCAAGTATTTAAGTTTTGATATAATAAAATATCATATTAAATTAGAAAGGCTAATGAAACTGAAGAATGCAGATATAAAGATTTGGAACAGAGGGGTATGATTGAAAAATAGAACAACTTTGAAACTAACTCTTCCATCATTTTCCATTACTCCGTCTTCATTGGTAAATTTTCCTAATTTAACTATTTAGTTAAAATAGGAATTAAAGAATGATATTACAGTTATTTCTTCTTGTTAATGGATTTCTTTTAAGATGTATCCCCGAGATTTTTGCTCATATTCAATAAAATAAAACCAAACAATTAGAAATCAATAATACTAAGCATATATTTATTAAAATCAAATTTTAAGATCAATATGCAAATTAGCCTTCCAATTCACACTGTAAACCGCTATTTTGTTGTATATATAAATACAACTGCATGTTATTAGCATGTGGATATGGTCAACAGTCTTAATGATGTAAAACAATTTTATTAATAATTGAGGTTTAAATAAAAATAAAATCATGGAGAATGTGATGTAAATAACAAAGGGAATTGTGACTTGATAGTAATATAGTTTCGGTTACAGACAGACAAACACACAATCTCCATTATAATAAGAAGATATGCAACACATTTTTTACTTTTTCTTATTCCTGGAGGACAGAAAGTGTTTTTTTTTCTCAATCATTGAAGTAATTAAAAAAACAATTTTCTCTATGGAAAGAAGCTCCGCCTACTTTGGCTCTGTCGAGGCTACAAGATGAAAGGGTATTTGACTTTGTCGCTTTCCCTTTTATATTGCTGCTCGCTACGCCACCTAGCGCCTATTGGTAGACACGGGATGTAATTACCTCTCATGTCCACTAGCATCAAATAGAAAAACAATGGCAAGAAAGAAATTTAATTCCTAAACATTCCCATCAAATTTGTTTCGTATATTACCGCTGAAATAATGGAAATTGTATTTATTAAATTATTCTAGACAAGCATCGGATATTTAAAAAAAAAAACTGAATCTGTTTATTATAATTTTTATTCAAACTAGCAAGAATATGTGCCCCCCGGGCATAAATATTCAAGTTTCAATTTAATGAAATATATAAAA
>CM042165.1:22938628-22993628 GCA_023376005.1 Doryteuthis pealeii | reverse complement strand
TGGTGACTGTTGCTCATAAACACGACAGATTTGATAAATATTCATTTTTAGAAAATGAATATTTTTACAATATAAGTTTACAATGTTAATGGAAGTACACTGTCAAGACGATCTCTGATTTTCCAACATGCATGTACACAAGTTATATTTCCCACGAAATGGTGCTTATGTCATTGAAACTTGCGTCCTTATAGTATTTTCTCCCATTCCTGCTATTAAGGACTTTCTCCGTCTTGGGAAACTTTTCCTCCATTTGGGAAATAATTGAAAGAAAGAAAAAAAATTAAAGATTTAGGGAGTTTATTAAACAATTTCTGTCAAATATGAAAGTATGTGTAATTCCCTATTTTTATATTTTTTTAATATATTTTTTATATTACTAAAATTTTCAATTTGTAAAAACAAAACAAAAAAACAATCAACAAGAATAAAATTGTATTTTTATACTTTATAAATGGACCTGTTGTTTTTATCTTTATTTTTATTTTGTCCAAGTTTTTGTTTTCTGCTGGATAATCATCTTGGTATAAGCCACAAACAGCTTCCTGTTGGAAATATGAGGTGGAGTCAAAAAGTAATGCCATTTTGTTTAGGACAGATATAATTACCAACACAGGAACAGGTATTATACATCAAAATGAAGCCGGTCGTCTGTGGATCATATCTCCACACTTCTCAATGGCAATGTTTCACCTTCGAATGAGAGCATGTATCCCTTCCCGTAAAATTATGTTCACTGTTCTTTGAGCCACTTCTTCACTATAGATTTCACTTCCTTGTCACTGGAATAATGTTTGTCTCTCAAACCCTCTTTCATGGGACCGAAGAGATGATAGTCTGAAGGTGATACATCTGGTGAGTATGGAGGATACGGTAAAGTTGTCCACCCGAATGTAGCGATTTTATCCCTTGTCCTGATGCTTGTGTGTGGTTTAACATTGTCATGCAGAAGGAGGATATTGTTGATTGGCAAGTTGGGTCTTACTCGTCGGATTTTTGATCTGAGCTTCGTTAGGGTCTTAATGTAGGCCTTAGTTTTATATATTAAAAAAATTCACATGAAATAAAGAAAATGGCATTACTTTCTGACTCACCCATGTATATAGCAATTTAACGTTGCATTCTGGGAAAAAAATAATCTTCTAAATACTATAAAATACCGGTTATTTCAAGATATACACTCCTGATTTTTCAGCTTTTTTAAAAGAAATGCTCCCTTCAAATCAGCAGCAGGAGCCAGCATTGTGGTCACCCACATCTAATTTGAAATGAACCACTCCAAAACCTAATTTAAAAAAAAGCTCATTAGTCAGGTGCCTTCCCCACAGAGACATATTTAAAAAAAAGAGATTGAATGTTTTTTTCAATTTTCTAAAAACATTTTTTTCACCAAAACTTTTTCTCCTGACAATGACCTAAGGTCAAAACTAGTTGAAAACAAAAAAAACCCCAAATAACACAAAAGATATATTCCTGTTTGTCTTATCACTTTTGTTCATTATATATATATATATATATATATATATATATATATATATATATATACATGGTTTAATAATATATATATATACATATATATATATATACATATACATATATATATATATATATATATATATATATATATATATATAGGTTTTTGGTACAAGAGAATTTGTATAACACTAAAAGTGGAGGAATCATATGTAATTTGGGAGAATATTTTATTAATGAATAAAATATAAAATAAATGGGGGGGGGGGTTACACGAAGGCCTTTTCAACCGGTACTTTTCAAGTGATACACCGGTGACGAATAAAAGTCAGATTGTACAAGAATTTTGTAAGAAACGAATGGGGTGAGCCAGAGGGGGACAAAAAAGAGAGGGAAAGAGGGTATATATATATATATATATATATATATATATATATATATATATATATATAAAGTATTAATCCCCGCTCAGAAATTCAAAATAGATACATTTCATATTCCACTAACTTCTGTACGGTAGACCATGGTAAAAATTACGCCTCTGAATTCACTGTCTACCGATTTTACCTTATAAATTTATTTTGTAAAATACGTCTGTGAAGTCATAAATTTGGGAGTACCCAAATTAACAAAACATGTTATAATAATATTAGAAAAAAAAAAAAAAGAAAGTTTCTTCTTCAAATGCAGTTTACTGTTCATGCCTTAAGGTGAATGATGCCAACGCTTCCCTCTACCATCGTTTTGGTTCTTGCACCGCACGGCCGGATCTGGTCGTAATTTCTTTTCTAACTAGTGTTTCAGGTGGAGTATCCATGCCAAACAATGTAGCATCCAAGGAAGCAGGTTTCAACCTGTCCATAGCAATGTTCTGTGGTGATTTCTTTATTTCCACCTCAAAATATTTTCCCTGCCCCTTGAAGATCTTGAAAGGTCCTCTGTACACTGGTTGTAAAGTGTGGGTCTTGGCTAAGTCATGCACAAAAACGTGTGTGTATGTCTGCAGAAGTTTAGGCACGTATGTGGGCCTTTGGCTCTGCACCGGTGAATTATAAGCCAAGTTCTCCATCCTTGCTGTAAGTCCTTCCACAAACGAATTCATGATCAGTATTTTTGTGGGGGTCATAGAAATAACTGTCCGGGAAGTCTGAGTGTGGTGCCATATACCATCTCAGCTGATGAGCATTTGGTGTCTTCTTTGACTGCAGTTCGAAGTCCCAGGAGGACTAAGGGTAGATCCTCCAACCAATTTGTTTGATTCATCCGAGCCCTTAGTGCTGACCTAAGTGAATCCATTTGCATCCGGATTATAAGCAGTAGTTCTAATTCTTCTACTCCCTAATAGCTTCATCAGCTGACTGAACAGGTCCGACTCGAATTGTTTTCCTCTGTCCGTGGTAATTACTGCAGGGATCCCAAAACGTGACACCCAACCTGCAACAAAAGTCCTTGTTGTGGTGTATGCCGTGATATCCTTCATGGGAAGGGTTTCACACCATCAGGAGAACCAATCCACGCAAATCAGTAAATATGACTGACCTTCATACACGGGTAATGGTCCTGTGATGTCCACATTTACATGAGAAAATTGCTCATCAGGCAGTGGGAAAGATTCAGGAGGCGAGCGGGTGTGCCTTCCCACATTGGTTTTTTGACATGACACACAGGCCTTCGCCCACTGACGAATATCAGTACTCATCTGCGGCCACAAAATCTGTCTGTCACGAGCCGAATATATGCGTTAGCCCCATGGTGTGACAGGTTATACATGGAGGAAAACAATACCCTGCGCGAGGCTTCGGTTACAAAGGGACGTACAAGCCCCGTGCTCCAAGTCCCAGTACAGAATACGTATCTTTGACAATTTCAGTGAAGTGGAGTTGTCGTTCAGAAGCTGCTGCAACTGTTGGTCCTTTTTCTGTTCCTCCACGAATTGTTGATATTTCACACCCGGTTGTAACAGGAGAGCATTGATGCCATGGGACATGGCGTCTGCAGGTACGTTGTCGCTCCCTTTGATAAACTGAATATCTGAAGTAAATTGCAACAGATAATCCAAGTGTCTCGTTTCGTACTTGTCAGAACCTGACTGGAAAGCGCCTAGCAAAGGCTTGTAGTCGCTCAGGATGTATAATGTCCGCCCTTCCAACAGGTGTCGAAAGTAGCCAACCGCCGAATATGCTGCGAGGAGTTCTCGTCCAAACGTGCTGTACCTGTTTTCCGTTGGTGTCAACTTCTTGGAAAAGAAATAGATTGGTCTCCAGTGGTCATCTACTTTCTGCTGCAGGACGGCACCTACACCAATAGAAGAGGCATCCACTGCCAAACACAACTGGTTGCCTGGAACAACATGTGACAATTTCACAGCCTGGGACAATATATTTTTAATTTGTTTAAAAGCTGCTAGGGCAGGGGCAGACAGAACTATGTCACCCTTTTTGACATCCGTTAACGTGTCTGTCAAGGGTTTTAGGACCTGTGCACACTTCGGCAAAAAAAAAAAAACATGTAAAAATCTACCATTCCAAAAACTGTCTCAACTTTCTCATTGTGTCTGGCGCAGGAAAGTGTTTTTTAATTACTTCTACCTTAGATGGAGAGGGAAAAATTCCAGCGGAATTGATACAGTGCCCCAAGAAAATTAGCTCCGATTATCCACATTCACATTTAACTGGGTTAATAACAACACCAACTTTTTCAAACCGCTCAAACACGAGCTGTACGTGTGTGATATGTTCCTCATTAGATGAACTAGCTATGAGGACATCGCCCACATATGCACAGGCGAAATGCAACCCATATAATACGTGGTCGATAATCCTCTGAAAAAACTGCGCCGTGTTTCTTAACCCAAAGGGCACGCGTAGGAATTCAAACAACCCAAATGGAGTTGTTATCGCAGTTTTCGGAATATGGTGGGGTTCTACGGGAATTTGGTGGTAGGCCCTGATAAGATCTAGTTTAGTGAAAACAGATTTATCTTGGATAATGGCAGTTACGTCATGAATGTGAGGAATAGGGTAACAGTCAGGTTTAGTGACAGAGTTGAGAGTTCTATAATCACCACATGCGCGCCAAGTGCCACCACTCTTGGGTACCAGGTGTAACGGGGACGCCCAGTTACTCTTTGACGGGCGGATAATACCCAGTTCCATCATCTGGCTAAATTCGGCTTTTGCAACGCTTAACTTTTCCGGGGCAAGTCGACGAGGTCGGTTGTGTACAGGGGGGCCAGTCGTCGCTATATGGTGTGTTACGGAATTAAAAAGTATGTAGAATACAGGGTTTTCTTCCATTTTGGCCACGGAAGGGCACAACGAAAAACCATTTTGCACAGACCCTAATGTTCGTCTCAGGGTCAGTCAGACAAAGTCTGTTAATGTCTATAAAAAGGTCATATTTGTGCAGAAAATCTTCTCTCCACGTCTGCAATCACAAATATATGCGTAAAAACCTGTCCCAACCATAAATTTAAGGTGAGGCACCTCTGGCCATATGTCTGAATTAGAGACTTATTTACAGCCTGAAGAATAAATTTGTTACGGTCTTTTTGTCTGTATGCCTTGGTAGCAGGGATAATAGATATTTGCGCTCCGCTGTCTACCAAGAAGCGTATACCAGTCGTATGATCAACTACGAATAATAGGCGACTAATTTTACTCTCACTAACACACCGCGTCACCTCTGGTTACTGGCCTAATCTTTTCTCTGCCTATCTTTGAATGAACACGGCGGTCTACAATATTTTGCCTTATCCCCAAACTTCCTGTGTAAGTGACACAGGGGTTCTCCGTTGCTGTCCTTCGGTCGACCCTTACTATTGGAGCGCGATTTTTCTTGGTTATCCAAACAACTCTCTAGCTTGGCCATTCGGACTTCCAATTTCTCTCTTCCTTCCAGAATTCTATCGAGAGAGGTTGCCTTCTCGCTAGTTTTCACGTTTAAAATGGAAGCCGTGCTCTGGGAAGCTAAGCCTGTGTCCCCTAATTTCCCTTCTTGGAGACGCTGAGCTATTCTCCTTTTTCGGGACGCCGACATCTTTTTTATCAGCTCGTCCCTAAGTTTAGAGAATGGCTTTTCCTTAGGAGCTGAAATTACCAGACTTCTTACTTCCTTTAAGGCTTCGGGCGGCAGCCTAACTACCGTCATATGAAATCTCATGTTCTGGTTGGTGATGCCCCTTATTTCAAATTCTGACTCCAACTGAGCGAAAAATAAAATAGGGTCCTCTCTGTCATACACCGCCCAAGGCATGCTAAGTGCTCTGACAGCTTCGATTCTGTCTTCCATGTTGCACTAAATGAGTCAAATACTAACGGGCTTAAACAAAGCTTCCAAAAAGGAACAAGAACAAGAAAGCCAAGATACTATTCCCTTCCCTACCCAAAAGTGTGCTTCCTAGCAGTCAGCGCTATAGTTACGCGAAAAACAAAATGTGGATGGAAGGAAGGAAGGGAGGATAGGTTAACGCCGAATTCAAACAAGTGGACAGGGGAAAGAGACAGCTATGTTGAAATGTACATTTCTCCTATCAAAATATTCTGTGTCTGAATGAATGTCCGGACATTACTGTGCCTGTTAAATGTTTGCAAACACAAATCCATTTTGACACGAAATATTTCTATTCTAGCCAAGAAAAGAAAAACGAAAATATATTCGAGGTCACCAATTTATAAGAGGTTCACGGAGTATGAACTCCGGTTCTTATAAATCATTAAATTACTTAAAGGAAAAGTACCCCAACGCGGAATATTTCAGTAGGATAACAACAAAAGCGTTAATTACATTCATTCATATAATGATTAATTTAAAAATATAAGGGAACAAAGTTCCCCAGGCTATACAAAGTCACAAGTGTCCAAACATACATAGCAGTGTAAGAGAGATGGAATAGGTGGAAACCACTTACTGTATGTGGGGCCTGTACTGTATGGTATGTGCGGGCAGGGGAGAGGTGACCAAGCACGTCCGTATTCGTCCAGTCAGCTTCTGTAAAGAGGCTGATCTTTTGGGGTTCCCGCGTCACGTGACCAAAAAAGGAACTCCTGTCGCGGAAGAGTACCCAAAAACCTTGTGACCAGGGAGACTACCCCCTTTAGTCCCTTACACTGTAATTAGTTTCAAATTTATACCCCACCGATATTTTGCGCCCAAAAAATAAGGGAGGTTAAAATTAAGTGACCTGAAAAAAATCAGAAAGTTTTGAAATAAAATAACTGATACATTATAGATGAATAAATTGTATAATAATAATAATAATAATAATAATAATAATAATAAAGAACTCAGACAGATAGACCAAAGGACGAGAAAATTAATGACCATGCACAAGGCTCTCCACCCTAGAGATGATAGAGATAGATTGTATGTGTCAAGAAAGGAAGGGGGAAGAGGTCTTGCTAACATAGAGGAATGCGTAGAAACCACAATCCAACAACTTGAAGATTACACAAGGAAGAGCAAAGACAAATTACTTATGGCGACCAACAATAGTAGAAACGGCAGATGGACAAACAGAAAAACGACAAAGACTAGAAAACAAAAATGGGAAGAAAAACAATTATATGGACGCTTCAAACGACAAATAGATGAGGTTGCACATGGAAAGACTTGGACATGGTTAAGAAAGGGAAACCTCAAAAGAGAAACAGAATCACTTATAATTGCTGCACAAAATAATGCCATAAGGACAAACTACATCAAAGCGAAAATTGATAAGACCCAACAAAATAGTAAATGTAGACTTTGCGGTAATAGAGATGAGACTGTTAACCATATACTCTGCGAATGTAGCAAACTAGCACAACGAGAATACAAAACTAGACACGACTGGGTTGGGAAGGTGATCCACTGGGAATTATGCAAAAAATTAAATTTTGACCACACAACAAAATGGTATATGCATAAACCAGAATCTGTTCTTGAGAACGAAACGCACAAAATTCTCTGGGACTTTGAAATTAAAACGGATCACCTTATCCCAGCAAGAAGACCAGACCTAGTGTTGATTAACAAAAAAGAAAGAACTTGTCAACTGGTGGATTTTGCAGTGCCAGCGGATCACAGGGTGAAGTTAAAGGAAAATGAAAAAATTGACAAATATCTGGACCTTGCCAGAGAACTGAAAAAGTTATGGAATATGAAAGTGAAAGTTATACCAATTGTAGTTGGTGCACTTGGAACAGTCCCAAAAGGATTAGAAAAGGGTTTGGAAAGTTTGGATATCAGAGGAAGGATTGAAACCATTCAGAACACTGCACTGCTGCAATCTGCCAGAATACTCAGAAGAGTCCTGGAGACCTGAGGAGACTTGCTGTCACTCAGACTCCAGTGAAAGACCATCAGCTAACACTGATGTGAAAACTCAAAAAATAATAATAATAATAATAATACAATCCATTCGTTGATAAATCAACACTGAAAATTTCATTAAAATCGGATAATTCCCTGTTTTTTGGTAAATATTTTTCAATCGGTGTGTGTGTGTGTGGAGGGGTAATTCTTTTTTCTAAAATACGTCTATGACGTCACATTTAGTTGTACCTTGTCCTTCACTAATAACATGGGCTTGTCGGGGCCAAAACAGCCTTGACCCCTTTCTCTGAACGAACGCACGTAATCAGAGCACGCGTGTGCATTTTCGCACGTAAGCAAACCCCTTTCCATGTCTGACCAGATATATCCAGTTTTTGCCCAGCTTTAACCCTTTAAGCTCCACCTCTTTGCGTGTATTGGGTCACGTAGCCAAAACTATGTCATCATCATCTCTAACAAACTTTTCCCTGACGTCATTCGATATTTCCGGTAAATTTGGTGTATTTAAGAAAGTCGTTTGCGATGACGAGGACAGTTCCAGCCAGCCAGCCACCAACAGTTAACGATCCTGATTCCTATTCTGAACAAATGGCCTTTCCTGATTCCTGACCGCCCTGCCTCTCTACGCTGCTGGAACGACCTGCCTTTCTTTGACGCTAGACGACCAGCCTCATTCTTCGCTGTTATGACACAAACATTTCCAGTCCAGCAATATCAGCCTTTTTCAAGGCTAAATAAACCCAGCTCTTTTCAGAGCTAACCAGTCGGCCCTTTTCACCTCAGTCTTTCCTTAACCACGAATGCGATCCTAGGGCGAAATCCCTAGAAGATCTGGATCTTACGACCAGATAGGCGTCCCTCGCCGACAGTACGCCAAGTCCTAGCTTGGTAGATCCGACTCGATCTTCCACCGAGCAAACACCTAGCTACTCGAGGCATTTGCGCACACGTACCAGCCTGGTCTGTAATTCCGCATA
Source organism: Doryteuthis pealeii (assembly GCA_023376005.1). Lineage (NCBI taxonomy): Eukaryota > Metazoa > Mollusca > Cephalopoda > Myopsida > Loliginidae > Doryteuthis > Doryteuthis pealeii. The sequence continues at coordinate 22,984,863 of CM042165.1, read as the reverse complement.
ACCGCGGCCAATCAGACCCAAGCAACACACGTGCTAAGCGAACGGTCCGTCGCTGTTACGTTTCACGCTCGTACCCAAACAGTCCTCGACGGGACTACGACCGGGGCTCGCAGCCGATACAACCGCAAGCCGAGACCGTTACCGACCGACCACGACGTCAACCGAAACCTGTAGACGCACTGTATCCCGATTCCGGATTCCAGCTGTCTATCCGACAACCGACGACCTATCCATCCAGATTAACGAAAGACTGACCGAACTTTGAACGACCAACCTCGAACGACGAAAACTCTCAACTTGCCGATTTACCTTTGTCAATTCTCGTGAATAAATTGACCACCTGGTTACTTCCTGCCATCTAAATCCTCTGCCTTTGTCTCTTTCATTGCCTCCAGTCGTTTCACTTACCCAAAAGTCTGTGGGATCGACATCCTTATCGGCCCCGCAACAGGCTGTTTTGAGGCAAATCTAACTTAGACTTTCATTAAGACACCGTTGATAAATAAGATTTATTTCTATATATTAATGATTTTGACTAAGAATATAAACTTAATACTCATTGATAAATTTACGCAATTCCTGGATGTATTGTGATGTTAGCAATGACGTAGTGTTGATTACAAGCAGACAGACACCGAATTTCCATTATAATAAGATTTAAAAGAAGAAATATGACCCACTGTTTGTGGTGGTTTTAATTTTGTAAGGAGACTATTTTTACGTGACACCGTTTTGATGTAAAGCATGGCCGACGCCGATTCTTGTTTATACAGTTCTCTCCCTTCTTTATTGATGAGAAAAAATTTAAAAAAATATTTATTGCTCAGTAATTTATTATTACTTGTCAAACCAAACGGTAAGTTATTTTTTATTTGACATTTTTCAAAAAATAATTTTATCATTCACATCAAAATGATAAAGTCTTTTGTTTAAGAAAATGTATTATATAAATATACATATTTCTTTCGTTTTATTTCGTCTCATTAGCTTTGCCGTTTCGCCATATGACCTTCTAAAATGTGTCGTACGGTTATTAATTAATAATTATCTTTTCAAAAATTATACGTATGTAACTAGATTAATTATAGTTTTTTTTTTGTCCTGTTTGTATTAAAGAAATGAATGAAAACTTTGCCATATACAGTTTATTTATATGCCTGATTTTGGCTAATCAGGAAAATGTGTTGGTCAAGTCAAACTGATGAGATTGGATGTTTTTGGTAGAATTTAATTGTTTAAAATGTATTAAAAATAAATTATTTATGTAATATTATTTTGATTTTTTTTTTTTACCGATGTTCATTTTTTAGTACTCTTTGAATTAAACAAAAATTTGACCTTAAATAATCGATGTGATTAATTTTAATTCCTTTCTGAAGTGAAAATCGGCACTTGAATTGTTGATAGCTTGAGTATTACATATTTTGGGAATTGGTCCTTCGAATTAACGGTAAGATAAATTGATAAATATTTTTAAGAATAAATGTTTTACTTTATATAAAAAATATGGTTTAAGTTTTGTGTCGACCTATAAAGAAAAAAAAAAAGGAGATAAAAAAAAATGACAAGGTTACTGATAGAAATTCATTACGTAAGAATACATTTTCCAAGGAGAATATATTATTACTTTTACTTTTCTGCTAAATACTGTTTACACCATGAAAATAAACGTAGCTTTATTTTTTAATGTACAAGTGTTCTAGTGTGGTCCCGCTCTTAAACGACTCGCTATCTCTATTTATTTATATTTTTTTCGCGATTAATTTTGCTTGTTTCGCATCCACAAGACCTTCCTCTACCGAAGGACCTTGCCCAAATCTAAAATTAATTGTTAATGGGATTAGACGGTAGCCTGTCTGACCCCAAAATAAAGGGTGGTCCGATAGTCCTGTCACCCCTGCATATTGTTTTGCTTTCATTATTTTTGGTTTTAATGATGATATATAATATCATTGATTATAATATATAACAATATTAATCATAATAATCAAAGTTAGTTTTTAATTTACAGTGGCTTATTTCATGTAATTATAGTTGATTAGGGAAGCGTGGTGGTGTATTGGAAATGGACTCGTCGACCTGAGTTCAAATTCTAGATGAAGCCACAGTTCACATAGCGCTAATACCCTTGGGAAAGGTATAAATCCAACTAAGCTATGGGTAAATAGTAGGGCAGACTGAGCTCTTTAACCTTGGTTAGGTTGGTTACCTAACCAAGGTTAAAGAGAAAATACTGAGAAAATACATTTACCGCCCTAAGATGGTTGTTTTCTTTCAAATAACACCACTGAGACGACATAGCTGGGGACATTATTTTAATAGTCACCGGGTAGCAATTTCTGAGGCAGGAGACAGGGACACACTTCCTCATAAATTACCATATAGTTTATTGAAATAAGAAAGATACCTGAAAATTATCCCTGTGTCTTATATGCAATATACAAAGTTGAAACATCTATTAGGCTAAAGTTTACTCAGACGCTGTAGACAATCAGCCAGTTGGTACATTGTAGTTATTTACTAAGCTTAGCTTAGTTGTGGCACAAGGCCAGAAGTATGGAGCACCTAGTCAGAAGTGAACTCACAATGGTCTGCTAATTTAGCTTGCTAACCATTATATCATGTGAGGTGTCTTGGTGTGTTATACCATCAAATACAATGTGTATATGTATTTATGTGGAGAAATTAATTTCCTCATCTTACTTTGATATGTATTTATGTACATTTGTGGCGTTACTTTCGTATTTTGCCTGGAGAGTTGTCTGCCTATTTAGTTTGCTGGTTCCCGCTAGGGGCCGTTTATATTTAAGCGGCTGGTTTGAACGTCTCTTCCTCTTTTTTCCTGTCGCTCGACCTACGAGACACATGGGTTAGACTCTGGTCTACCCCCTCCTCTTTGGGGCTTCGGCCCTCAACGCCGGACTAATCACTGTAAGTTATTTATACAGCATGGACTATTCTTAGTCTCATGTCTGTACTTTTATGTTTTTCCCTTTTACTTTTGTATGTATGTTTATGTACACCTATGTATTATATACCCTGTTTATCCATGTGCTGTACCATATTAAATGTTTTGTCTATCAACCTTTGTCAGTTTTAAAATCAAGTATATATCACTTTAATACTTACACATACATACACAAGGGTCATTCAATAAATTATGTAAATATTACCTAAGGAACTAGCAATAGGAAGCACCTTACAGTTGCACCTTTACAGTTGCACCTTTTTCAAGGAAATCATAGCCCTGTTGGCTGGGGCTTTAGAATACACCAACTGCACCTCTGCAGAGGAGTAAAATAAACCCCAATGGAATCCTGGTGGCTGAGCAGTCCAATACCTGTAACACTCTATTTTCGGCCTTACTTAGGCTAGACGAAGAGGCCCCCTCCAATCAATAGGCTGGTCACGTTGAGCGCTTGCATCTATCTGATTTTCCCAACCCTATTTCCTTTATGGCAAACCCCATGTGCTAGAAGGTGGTGGCTGAGGGTCTTCTAGTCCTGGATATGATGTTAAACTGTATCTGATGGTGAAGTTCCAATTCTGGAACTCTGGGGAGTGTGGAGTACCCGTTCATCACCATTGCTCCCAGGTCCACTCTAACCTGGAGTGGTAGTACCTGTTAGGGTTCCATCTATGGGTTAAATGGTAAAAAAAGTTTGTAAAAATGTTTTTAAAAATTGAGTATCCATGAAGAATGACTAAAACTAATGTCTTCAGAATAAAATAACCCAAATGAGTTGACATGCCCTAAAAAAACAACCAACCAACCAACCAAGGAAATCAATAGTGATGGGTCTATGGGGCTAATTTAAAGGTTAGTTGGGTGCTGGTATTTTAGTCCCATATAAAGCTTGTTTCTTTGTTCTTCTGGGCTGGTCAGCTGAAATGGAAGTCATTCAAAGAACGAGGAAGGAAAGAGATAAAGGCAGAAGGTGGTTTTATTACTCAGGCTTTATTGAACGAGGTCATAGTGGCATGTAGGGAGGGAATTTCTCCCTGGCTAAAAAAGGACCAACTATCCCCAATTCCGGCTTCAGTTAGAATGGCAGAGAGATTCTTTTTGGGGAAGGAAGTCAGTCCTTTTTGTCGGACCAGTCAAGGCCCCATGGGAGTCTGTTCTTTTTATTTTTGTATATTTTAATCCCCACAGGTCCTTTTATGTTGCAGAAGATTTTCAGGATGATCTTCTTTGCTATTACAGTCAAGTTGTGCTGAAAGCACTGGTTTCTGCTAGATCCCTAAAGTTAAGCAGCAATGAGCCTGTTCAATATTTAATTGGGTGACTATTTAAGCAATAGCAGGTACTGTAAGTAACCTGAATCCTTTGTTTATCAAAATGACGGCATTGATAAATTGCCCTAAGATTACTTGCTCAATGGACTGCTTCAAAGAAAGACCAACTGACAAGGATTATATCTGATACATCTTTCTATTTTGAGCACAGAACAACAGACAAGGATTAAAACTGATACTACATCTTTCTACTTCAAGGAAGGATCAAACTTTATGCCACAAAGAATCTCCACTGTTAAAGCTGCATTCAACTACAGGCCTAAAATAGCAACTCGAATTGTAACAGAATTCTTCATAGATTACTTAATTGTACACAGAAAAAATAAGAAAGAAAGAGATTAGGGGAAAGATAGAGAGAGGTTGTGAGCGTGCGGAAGCGATAATGCTAATCTGTTTCAATCGAACATAATGAAAAGATGAAAGCAAAGTGTGAGAGGGAGTTAAATCAAGATTAATTTACTCTTTACATATTGAATTATTTAGCAATAGCTCTTAAGTAAACCTATCAATCGTAATAATTGAATTATTATACTGTGGTATATCCACAGGTCCTGCTAGTTTCAGAATATTGAAATTAGAAATGTTGCATAGCACCTTCTTCACTGGCACTAAATAATTATAATGTTGCATACCTCTTTCTTTAATTCTGTTTCTTGGCCGTCTTTAGTATTCTGATAGTCTTTGGTATTTCTATCATCTATCTTGACTTGGTCTGGAATCTTCTAACGTCTGGAGTTGACTTGGGGACTTTGGTCTGGTTTTCTGTTAGGGATTTCTCTCTATCAGAAGCCCTGTGTCATTGTTAGTTTTTAGATAATAAACACAAGACTTCGATTTATTTTGATGTTACTTTATTTTCAATCCCCAACCCAGACATCTGCTAACTAACATAGCGCGCGTGAGTTCCAGTTTTAGGCAGGACCTAAAATGGCCGACTGCTCTGCCTGACGTCTAACTGCAAACTGGGGACTCTGAAAAAGGTCCCACGTGACTTTACATATTTGGCAGGCTTCTGTAATTTTCCATGGAAGGACCTGGCCATGATATGAGAAGGGTCATCCCCTCAGAATTACAGGGGATTGACAATAATCTTATGCAACCACATAGATTATGTAACAGATATATTTGTTATTTAGTATGATTTTTAATATGTTAGATTTTTGAATAATTCTTTTCCTAAATTCTTCATTGTAGAAATTTGAAGGCCACAATCTGGAATCGTGTTGACCAATTCTACCAGGAATCTAAGCAGAATGATTAAAAGAGCTCTTCATAATTCTTTATTCCAATGGAAACATTGCACTAAACATGCTAAAAGAACTTTTTATTTTTCCTGTATCAAAAATTCTTTGACTCTAAATTCATCTGATTCTCAACAGAAGATTTTATTAAATTCAAACTGTTTTCTCTACAAGAAATATCTCTTGGCATTTCATTGGCGGAACAAATCAAACCAATTTAGGCGCGACCATTTAGCAGGAATTCCTCATTGTGCGGAAAGAGCCGTGGTTTCTTTGAATTTACACACCAACCATAGAAACTTATCGTCGCAGAATGGGAAGGAAGTTACGCAAGAAACCAGTGACCAAAATGGTAAGGTGCCAAATGTACAGACTTTCTGCTTATCAAAACGGAACTTGATTTCCGTTTCTGGTCCGGATTCTGTCAACTTTCTTCAAGGTCTCGTCACCAATGATATGAATTTGTTTGAGACGGAAAACAAAAAAGTTTTGTATGCTATGCTTCTCAATGTTCAGGTAGGTTTTTTTTTTTTGTTTTTTACTACTTATGTTTTATGAGAAAATAAGGTGGTAATTTAGAATAGATAAAATCAATTAAGTTCATAGAAAGGAAGTGGAATCCATGGAAGGTAAATAAGACTGAAACTGGGATGAACAGATTATTCCATTATATATTAGTGGTAGGGGGTAGTAGACTTTTTCATTGGCTCACACTGACTATGGTTTCCCTATTTAAGAGGTTGAATTCTTGTGTAGTTTATTTGTAGCAAAATATCAATGCTAGCAGCATGTAGCTTACAGGGTGGCAACTTGAAGATGCTGGATTCAAGTTGGGGGTGCTATCGGAGCTGATTATAGTGCACAAGAACCCGTAATTGGCAATGAAGATAATGCATCACTGACGACTACCCTGTATGCATTCAATAGCTGTATTGTACGACTTTTTGTTATATTTAAAAAAATTGAGTTGGGAAATTGTTTAGTCTAATCTATTTCTTCAACTGCAAAGTCTGATGACAAATTTTCTCGTCCCACAACAATCTTCTTGCAGTTCTCCACATACGACTCATCCATCGCTTCGAAGCATCTCGCCCCCTTCTCAGTTGTATCTTGTTTTATATACGGTGGTCTGAGAAAAATTTACCTATGTGCAGATCTACTATCGCCATGTCTCTTTGTTTTGAGATCGTGCCTATTTAAATTTTAGTGCCAAGGCAACTATATTTTTCGATTCTCCCATCCTGCTTTTGCTCCACGAGGTAAGTCTCTCCTCTCACTACAAAAATTAATACTGTTGTTCCTTAGTCTTCTGACCATTATCATCTTGCAACCCCCTCTGGTTAAAAATGAGACCGTCCAAATCATCCAAGATGAAATGTAAAAATGTAAATCCTGATTATCTGGTGTTGCTTATCCGCTGAATTCTTATTTCTTATGAGTGTCGTCACCTGCTAAATAATGGACCATTCCGTTTTTATCATAAAGAAAGGGAAGAAAAAGTAGATGCAATACCGAAAGAATATGATAAGAAAAAAAGAGTAGGGGAAAGATAGAGAGAGGGAGTAATCATGTGGAAGTGTTAAAGCTAATCTGTTTCAATCAAACATAATGAAAAGATGAAAAGAAGGAAGAAAGTCAAAAGGAAGTGTGTGAGAGAGAGAGAGAGAGAGGTAAATGAAGATTATATTTTTTACATATTGAACTATTTTGCAATAGCTCTTAAGTAAAGATATCAAATTTTTTAATAATTAAATTATCTTACATTGTATATCAACAGTTCCTGCTAGTATTAAAAAATCTCTTGAATCCCAAGCAAAATGCACATTTAGGTAGTGTTAAATTAAAGGGAGATAATATTCAGATTTTTTTCATATTGAAATAAGTTTTACGCTCGATTATCTCCCTTGAATTTAAAAATTTTCAATTTTTATTTTGTTTTGTCACTATTATTACAAGGGTGAGTCAAAAGTAATGCCATTTTCTTTATTTCATGTGAAGTTTTTTTTAATAAAACTAAAGCCTACATTGAGACCCCAACGAGGCTCAGAGCCAGAATCCAACAAGTAAGACCCAACTTGCCAAAGGACAATGTCCTCCTTCTGCATGACAATACTTGACCACACACAAGCATCAGGATGAGGGAGAAAATTGCCACATTCGGGTGGATAACTTTACTGCATCCTCCATACTCACCATCAGACTATCATCTCTTCAGCCCCATGAAAGAGGGTTTGAGAAGCAAACATTATTCCAGTGATGAAGTAAAATCTGTTGTGAAGAAGTGGCTCAAAGAACAGCCAACAGAATTTTACGGGGCAGGGATACATGCTCTCATTCGAAGGTGGAACGTTGCTATTGAGAAACAGTGACTATGTGGAGGAGTAGGGATGTGATCCACAGAGGACCAACTTCATTTTGATGTATGATACATGTTTTGGTAATTATACCTGTCCTAAACAAAATGGTATTACTTTTTGACTCACCCTTGTATTTCTTTTATTTTTTTCAATTGTTTTGTTTTCTAATTTTAAACAGGGCCGAGTGCTTTATGATCTCATCATCTATGCTGTCCCCAGCCAAGTTGAAGGGGAGAATCACTTTTATTTGGAATGTGACACAAACATTAGTGCAGATATTGTCAAGTTTTTAAAAAGATACAAAATTAGGAAAAAGGTATTCAGTTTTTATTTACTTTATTGTTTTTATCCCCCCCCCTTCCCCCATTTTTATTATCATTTTCCTTTTTAGAACAATACTTTAGACTAACGTTTCTCAACCTTTTTACCCTTGTGTAACTCTTAAAATAAACTACATGTGCAAAAACAAAATTATATATCATATCTTTCTCATTTTATTTCCATTGTAGTTCCCATGGTAAATACATAGTATATATTTTTGAATAATTTGTTTAAGAAAAAATCAATCCTTTTTTGTCAAATTTTCTGGTAATGCTAAATAAAATTCATATGTTTCATTTATAATACTTCATCAGGGAGTTTTCATTCACATAAAAAATATCCTAAACTCAAACATAAAAAATAAACCTAAGTAACCAATATCATATAGATATCTATTAATAATGGAGATTTGCTTCCGGTTTTTGTCTGTAACAAAAACTACGTCACTGCTTACATCACATTACCCAAAATCGTCATAACATAGAATAAATACACTCAAAATTTGAACATGCAACATTAGACAGTCCTCATTGTTTTTTAAAACAAGTTTTAATAAATACATGACTGGTATTATATATCTATATATAGTTTGTTTTATTTTAATACATATTTAAAGTTTCCATTTCAAATTGTTTTATTTTTTAATCCTTTAATGAATTTGATGATTTTACTTAGGGTACAAACTCACTGACATTGAATTTTTTACTCGCACCCCTTAGGCAATATGTTTCAAAAATCTATTTTTACATTGACCGGAGGGTGTTTTTTTTTATTTTGCTAGTAATATAAATATAGTAAAAAGTAAAGTCAACGGGTAAAGTTGGTATCAGCCAGTCAGCGAGGGAGTCTATCCCCTTTTCAATAGCACTAGACCAAGGAGATTGTTTTAGCATCTGAGGTGGAGCGCCACACCTACCATCAGCTCCTTACTTTACCGCACAGATCCCTGTGCTACTCATACGCTGAGTTGGCGGGGACCGGTATCGAACTAGGAACCTTGTTGTTTCTAGCCGAATGCTCTACCGACTGAGTTAACCCGGCCCCTTAAGAACAAAAATAGTAAATTGCTGCATCATTTTATTATTTATTTATCATTTACTGACAAATGTTGAAAAGACATGAGATAAATCAAGGCAAAGTGTCCTGCGAACCAATAAATGGGCTAGTGTAGCAAGATGGTGAATATCCTGAGTTTTGCGAGAACTACTATTAGAAAAGAGAGGAAGAAGAAATAAGAGATAGATATCCTTTTTAAAAAAAAAAAAGTGATGAGCACAAAACGGTTGTCGTGAGTTTGACCGGGGTTGTGACCCCCCGAATGGAGAATTGAATGTCAACCGGAAGTTTCGGGTGTTGGCCGGAACCGGAAGTCACGTGGTGACGTGGAACGACGAAGAAAAATACCGGCCTCTTTTTGCTTTCGGACGCGTAGGGTACGGACCGGACCTCTGGTCCCAGTTGTGGGATCACAGTAATTTAACAGTGTCCTCTCTCTCTTTCTTTCTGCCTTTCCTCCTCTCCGACACAGCCCACGTGACTAGCCCTGGAAATAAAAGCTAAGCAGCTTGTGACGATATATTTCTCGCGTTGTACTTTTTTATCAACAAGATGACTGCCACGTGCCGAACACCTTTTTAGTGTCGTGAATTTGGAGGCACGTTGACAAGACCCGCTATACAACGTATATCGCTACGTTACTTATATCGCTTTGGGTACTGTGACCATATATCGCTACCGCCACGTTACACTAGAAAATGTTATTTTCTGAGACATTTGATAACATAATAAGTTTGATAGGGTGATGTTTATATTACAATATTATAAGAACCAAGATTATATTGTGTGTTCAGAGATTCAGTGTCTGTCTGTGTTTGAAACTATGTCACTGCTTACATTACAATACCCTCAGGAATTGCATAAGTTTATTTGATTACATTAAAACATAAATGTTAAAATTGAATATATTTGATTACATTAAAACATAAATGTTAAAATTGAATATATTTGATTACATTAAAACATGAATACTTATGCCGGAGGGTGAATAATATTGCTAGAATGTTTAATAACTGAAACCTTTTAAATGTCGATAAAAAATATTCAAATATTAATAAATCATCTTCACAACTCTTATTTTCACATTTATTCCTTATTTTTCCACATTAATGTATGAATTTTTATTTTTTTTATTTTTGAATAATTCCAACTTTTGACTAGCAGCGTTCTGTTTTGCTCACGGTCATTTCATCCCATCTTATTTTTGTTGAATACCGATCCACGTGCGGTCGATGCAGATATTCCGACGGTCCTCACATCAGTGAGGAGGGCCGATGTTGCTTTTTAAAACCGTAGAGAGGAAGGCCCCGAAACGGTTTGCACATTCTCTCCTGATGAGCCCATGCATTTGTAAACATCCTTTGTTTTTTTAATATATTCACATTGTCGGATTAAGTTCCATTTTATTTCACATTAATGTATATATAAAATTCAGGGAATTGTTTAAGTTTAATGAAATTTTCATTAAATCATTCATTAATGATTTAATTTTTTAATGAATAGCTTATTTTATTTTTTTTAAATTTAAAGAAAGATTTTTCTCAATTCGGAATGTCCATGGGGTTTTGACCTTTGGTCATTTGAAGATAAAGCTTTTCCAGTTCATAATTTTTACATTTCTAGAAAGATCAAATCCTGAAAAACACAAAGAAAAAGAAAAATTCAATACCCCAAAAAAGTTATTTGAAAATTTAAAAGTTATTTTCTTAAAACTTAAGAATAAATGATAAATATTGATAAGAGATTTATTTTTAACTTTTTGAATCCCGGGCAACACGGGGTAACTCTGCTAGTTTATAATATAAAGTGTAATTATTTTTTGATCTTTTTTTTTTATTTTTATTTTTCCAGGTGACAATTACTGACCTGAAGGGAGAATTTAAAAGTTGGGCGTCATTTTCTTCACCTCAGGAAATCCAAAATTCTTTATCGGAAAAAGAAACGGAGAAAATCTTAATATGTGAGAACGACCCACGAGTACCAGATTTTGGTTCTAGATTAATCTTACCTCATGATACATCTTGTAAGTATTTAAAGATTTTCCTTATTCACAAAAAAAAATCTTTCACAGGTTTATACAATTATATGGTGTGGGAATTCCCTATGGTGTTGTGGTTAAAGTGCTGGACTGTGATATCAGAGTAAGGGAGTTCAAATGCTAGTCTTTCTATTACGTTCACTTTCAGACTAATACCATTGGGGAAAGGTATGAACCTTCTCATCCCCCCAGCTATGGGCTAAATAGTAGCACTACTGTTCTTCTACAAGGATGACTTTGGCACTAGATAACCATTAAGCTTAAGGTGTTATATCTATGACATTATTTGTATGGTGATTGGAATGTAAATATCTATATGTTAATACGCTTGTTCCTTAATCTTCTGACCGTTATCATCTTGCAACACCCTCTGGTTAAAAATGAGACTGTCCAAATTGTCTAAGATGAAATGCACAAATTTAAATCTTATCTGGTGTTGCTTATCTGCCGAATTCTTATTTCTTAACTTATGAGTGTTGTCACCTCAGCTAAATAATGGACCATTCCGTTTTTATTATAAACAAAGAAAAAGAAGAAAAAGGACATGCTACACAGAAAAATATAATAATAAGAAAGAAAGAAAGAGCAGGGGAAGGATATAGGGAAGGGCTGAGTGAGTGGAAGCGATAACATTAACCTGTTTCAATCAAACATAAAAAAAAGAAGGAAGGACAGAAATAAAAAAAGTTAAATGAAAATTATTATACTTTTTACATATTGAACTATTTAGCAGTAGCTCTTAAGTAAGCATATAAAACATTGTAATAATCAAATTATCATACTGTGGTATATTCACAATAGGGGAAAATAGAGAGAGGAGGTGAGCGCACAGAAGTGATAACGCTAATCTGATTTAATTGAACATAATGAAAAGATGAAAAGAAAGAAAAAAATAGTGAGAGTTAAAACAAGATTCTTAATCTTTTTACATATTGAACTATTTGTAATAGCTCTTCAGTAAACATATCAAACGTAATAATCAAATTATCAAACTGTGGTATATCCACAGGTCCTATTCTATTAATAATGCTTTTGTTATTTTGTTACTTGTGAATGAATCGGGCAAAATTCGACTTTATTCGTCAACATAGTCTCCTTCTAGAGGGATACACTGATTCCAACTCTAACAATTCGATGCCTTTTTTGTAGAACAATTTGTCTTTGGCCTTAAAATACACCAGTTTCCGATATCACCTCTTCATTGGAGCTAAATTTCTTTTACCTGGAGCGTTCTTTTGAGGTTTGCAAACAGCCAGTAGTCGCTGGGGACCAGATCTGGAGAATAGGGTGGGTGCGGAAGCAATTCGAAGTGCAATTCATGTAGTTTTGCCATTGTTGCGATCGACTTGTGACACAGTGTATTGTCTTTGTGAAAGAGCACTTTTTTCTTTGTCATTTGTGGCATTTTTTTTGCAATTTCTTCCTTCAAACACACCAGTAATGCTATATAATATTCACTATCAATGAACATCCCAAAATATGGAGGCTAAAACTTGCCTGCTGATGTTTGTGTCTTTGGTCGCTTTGGATGGCTTTCACCTGCTGCTATCCACTCAGCTGACTGCCGATTTGACTCCGGAGTGAAGAGGTGGATCCATGTTTCATCTATTGTTACATATTTATGCAAAAACTTTTTGTTACATTGAAACAGTTGCAAACAATGCTCTAACTTGTCAACGCGTGGTTGTTTTTGATCAACTATGAGCAAATGCGGCACCCACTTTGAACACAGCTTTCTCATTGAAAAATGTTCATGCAAAATAGTGAATACACTGCCTTCTGATATCTTCAACTCTACTATCGGCCAAAAGGATTTTGTAGAGTTTTTTTGGTGTTTTTTGAGACAACTGCCGAATTTGGGCGACCTGAGTGTTCAGCATCATTTGTGTCCGTACGACTGCATTTCAAGTCAGAATACCACCTCTTAACCGTTGTTTCTGATGGAGCAGAGTCCGAATTACACTTATCAAGCTATTGCTTTGCTTAAACAGTATTTTTCTTATCAGAAAGCAATGCTTTATCAACACACAAAATTCAGTTTTTTTCTATGTTTTGAAAATTTGCAACAGTAGCTTCACTTAAATGACTAATTTGTAAACTAATAATCCGATTGGGCTCAAATTTTGACACGTGCCATTTGAAGGTTAGTACTTTATAAAAATGATATGGATTTTTTTATTAGTGGCGCCATCTATGTGTCAGGGCTGGGACTTATTTAGTGATGTGTTATATATATATATATATATATATAATAAATAAGCAATATGAAAAAAAGCAAAAAATATGTTCCCTATTTATGTTAAAATGATTTTCAGATACAACACTAAATAATCTTTATATGACCCCCCCCCCCAACACACACACTCTCCCGGGGTTGTATCCCCTATTTTTGAGAAGCTTTGCCCTAGAGGGAGATAAGCTATCTGATCCAGAAATCCAAACCCTGTCTGACATTTCCATTTTCTAGGCTGTGGATCGCTAAACTCCCAAAATAAATGCCAAAACCTTATTCAAAATTTCTGATAGCCGCTGTAATCTTCAGGTGTAGGGTTAGGGTTAGGGTTTAGGGTAAGATGAATAGGTTGATGAAAATAACCATCTATAATAATAAATAATTTAGGAAGAATGTGGTGTAATGGTTAGAGTCGTAAGAAAATGAACGCGACGATCCGAGTTCAAATCTTGGACGAGGCTGTTTGCATTTCACATAGCGCTAAAGCCCTTGGGAAAGGTATGCATCCAACTAATCTCTCCAACCATGGGTAAATAGTAGGGCAGACTGAGCTTTTTAATCTTGGCTAGCTAACCAGTCTAGGAGAAGGAAAACTCTGAATTCAACCCTGTTAAACTCCACTTAAGAAATTGACCTAGTGTCACATCCTGCTCATGCGGAGGGTTTGGTAAATATATATGATAATAAATGCGAGTGTCAGTGTGTCACATTTTTTCAACTTTGTTCCTAGAAGCCATAGCCTAACATATCATACCCTTCTGGAATCAGGCCAACTCTGTGAGCAAATTAAAAGCATTCTGGGCTGAATCCACACTCACAATTCTGAAATTTTGTAGTCCAAGTACTAATTACTGCAACACCAGATAATCAGGATTTACATTTTTGCATTTCCTCTTGAACGATTTTTACGGTCTCATTTTTAACCAGAGGGTGTTCCAAGATGATAAAGGTCGTACAATTAAGGAACACAAGTATTAATATAAGGGCTCAGACGGTAGAACGTCCAACTAGGAACCACTAAGTTCCTGGTTCGATACCAGCTCTCGCCAACTCAGCGTATGAGTAGCACAGGGGTCTGTGTGGTAAAGTGAGGAGCTGATGGTAGGTGTGGTGCACCGTCTCAGATGCCAAAACTGTCTTCTTGGTCTAGCGCTAGTGAAAAGGGGATAGACTCCCTTGCTGTCTAGCTGATACAAACATTAGGCCACCCCGACGACTTAACTCTATAAAAAAACTTTTTAAAAAGAATGATGAAAATAGTTGTGGGGATTTTTGCCCCCAGAAAAGCACTGTTTAAACCCTACGTTTTGTAAGAGAATAAACCGTTCTTCGAACACAGTGAGGAGATGGGTGCTGCTTTTGAAGAAAGGAGAAAAACGACTTTTTATAGATCAAAATGTTTACTTTACATGTAAAACATAAAACAAATATCAAACGGGTATCAATATCTTATTATAATGGAGATTGTGTGTTTGTCTGTCTGAAGCCGAAACTAAATCACTACTCAAGTCACAATTCCCTTAGTTATTGACGTCACATTCACCATGAATTTATTTTTATTTAAACCTCAGTTATTGATAAAATTGTTATACCTTATTAATACTTTTGACTTTATCTACATTCTAATAACATGCAATTGTATTTATATATGCAACAAAATAGCGGGTTACAGTGTGAACAGGAAAGCTAATTTGCATATTGATATTAAAAGTTTAATTTTATTAAATATGCGCTTGGTATTATTAATTTCTAATTGTTTGTTTTTTTCTTAATGAATATGAGCAAAAAACTCGGGGATAAATCTTAAAAGAAATCCTTTAATATAAAGAAATAACAGTAATTTTATTCTTTACCTCCTAATTTAACTAAATAGTTAAATTAGGAAAATTCAGCAATAAAAGGAGGGAGTGATGAAAAATGATGGAAGACTTAGTTTCAAAGTTGTTCTATTCTTCGATTATACCCCCTCTGTTTCAAATCATTTTATTTGGATTTTTATTTAGTTTCAAAAGTATTTCAAATTTAACATATTTCATTACATTAAAATTCAAATACTTGCACCCGGAGGGTGCATATATTTGCTAGTACATAAAATGAAACAACCAAACGAGTTTTAAAGAATGTTCATAGAGTTCAATGTGTTTGGTTGGTAAAAGATAGTTTAAGGAGAATTAGCTGAAATCCTTGAGTTCTGTTCCTTGTAACCTGTTGAGCCCTGCAGAATGGGTTTTAGGTGTTCGTTTGTCGCTCCAGCTTCTAACCAGGTGAGGGTTCCAATTCGTCACCATCTGGGGGCTTTTAACGATACGGAACAAGCAACTCTCTCGAAGTATAGATGGAGACTTTTATATGATCAGACTGTTAACTCTGGACGCTAGAGTCCAGACGTTCAGAACTTTTTATTTATCTATTTTATTTTGATTTAATTTAATTTTATTCAAATCCCCACAGGCTGCTGCTGGTGTCCGGTGAAAGAGGATCACCATTCCCTTAATAAATTTTCACACAGTACAAGGGCAGCAACTCTGTAGGATTAAGTCACTTAGTTATGCTCTCAAACGAATATATGAAAAAGATATATGAAATAATATATAAATATGTAATATATAATAATATGTATATATGTATATATATAATATATAATAATAATAATAAAATAGATAAATATAATATGTATATATAATATGTATAAATATATAATAATAATAATAATATAAATAGATAAATATAATATGTATATATAATATGTATAAATATATAATAATATAATAATAATATAAATAGATAAATATAATATGTATATATATATGTATAAATATATATAATAATAATAATATAAATATAAATATAATATGTATATATAATATATATATATATAATAATAATAATAATATAAATAGATAATATAATATGTATATATAATATATAAAATATATATAATAATAATAATAATATAAATAGATAAATATATATGTATATAATATAATAATATATATAATAATAATAATATATAATAAATAAATATAATATATAATAATAATAATATAAATAGATAAATATAATATGTATATATAAATATGTATATATAAATAATATATAAATATATAAATAATAACATTTCCGACTGAAATAATATATGAAAAAAATATATGAAAAAAAACAAAACTTAGTTATGCTCTCAAACGAATAACCATATTATAGATATTTTAAATGATAGACATAAATGAAAAGATCTACTATATTTAATCTTATGACATATAAGACTTCCCTTTTTTACATTTAATATTTTATATCATTTAATATTAACATTATGGAATTAGGCTAGGTGTAAAGTATCCTCAGATCACAGAATAATCACAGCAAAATTATGCCTAAGTCTACATAGAAACAAAAAGAAAACCAGTAATTCTTTATGATACGGCTGGTCCTCACTTGCCAACAATGACATAAGCAACCTCTACTTGATAGCAGTAAGAAATTCTACATCCTCGAGGAGACATCTGTAAGGCAGATGAGGAATACGAAAACTTTGTCAGTACCCACCTAGAAGCAACAGCTGAGTGCGTACTGACCAAATTAAGAGCCAAACACACTGTTCCTCGGAAACAGAAGCAGTTAGAGAAAAGAGAAATGATATCACAAAAGCATCACAACGTAATAAAACAAACCCAACCTTAAGATCCTTAAAAATGTATTTAGAAAAGAAATTGTATTATCCATTAAGAATTGATTTATTTCAAAACTTTATCGGCATTAAATGACCCACTGAGGTTGATATGCCGTAAAACAAACCAAACCAAACCAACCTTAAGAAATCCCAGGTAGAACTAACTAAAACATACAAAAAAAGAACAAATAGAATACATTCAAGGGCAAATAAATAAAATCAGACATTCAGTAGAAGACAGGCAGTTGTAATTAGCATGCAAAATTGTAAATGAAATTAGTGGTAGGAAAAGTGCCCCTAGGGCAAAGATAAAAGCAACCAGCTAGAAAGATAGACTTCAGAAGTGGAAAGACCACTTCCAGAAACTGTTAGGAAAATCCCCTAAAATCATAGAAAATGACACCCAAAAAATCCTAGGTGACCAATTAGACATCAAACTAGGAGACTTTACGATAGAATTACTCTAACAAAGTCCCAAGAAAACTTAAAGGTAGAAAAGCTGCAGACCTCAATGAAATCCCCCCTGAGGTATGGAAGATGAGGAAATTTGATGACATTCTACTTAGGCTATGCAATGCAGTATATAAGCAAAATAGAATAGATAAATGGACAAAAGGTTGCTGATGATAGGTGTGGTGCACCGTCTCAGATGCCAAAACTGTCTTCTTGGTCTAGCGCTAGTGAAAAGGGGATAGACTCCCTTGCTGTCTAGCTGATACAAACATTAGGCCATCCCGACGACTTAACTCTATAAAAAACTTAAAAGAAAAAAAATGATCAAAATATTTGTGGGGATTTTTGTCCCCAGAAAAGCACTGTTTAAACCCTACGTTTTGTAAGAGAATAAACCGTTCTTCGAACACAGTGAGGAGATGGGTGCTGCTTTTGAAGAAAGGAGAAAAACGACTTTTTATAGATCAAAATGTTTACTTTACATGTAAAACATAAAACAAATATCAAACGGGTATCAATATCTTATTATAATGGAGATTGTGTGTTTGTCTGTCTGAAGCCGAAACTAAATTACTACTCAAGTCACAATTCCCTTAGTTATTGACGTCACATTCACCATGAATTTATTTTTATTTAAACCTCAGTTATTGATAAAATTGTTATACCTTATTAATACTTTTGACTTTATCTACATTCTAATAACATGCAATTGTATTTATATATGCAACAAAATAGCGGGTTACAGTGTGAACAGGAAAGCTAATTTGCATATTGATATTAAAAGTTTAATTTTATTAAATATGCGCTTGGTATTATTAATTTCTAATTGTTTGTTTTTTTCTTAATGAATATGAGCAAAAAACTCGGGGATAAATCTTAAAAGAAATCCTTTAATATAAAGAAATAACAGTAATTTTATTCTTTACCTCCTAATTTAACTAAATAGTTAAATTAGGAAAATTCAGCAATAAAAGGAGGGAGTGATGAAAAATGATGGAAGACTTAGTTTCAAAGTTGTTCTATTCTTCGATTATACCCCCTCTGTTTCAAATCATTTTATTTGGATTTTTATTTAGTTTCAAAAGTATTTCAAATTTAACATATTTCATTACATTAAAATTCAAATACTTGCACCCGGAGGGTGCATATATTTGCTAGTACATAAAATGAAACAACCAAACGAGTTTTAAAGAATGTTCATTGAGTTCAATGTGTTTGGTTGGTAAAAGATAGTTTAAGGAGAATTAGCTGAAATTCTGTTCCTTGTAACCTGTTGAGCCCTGCAGAATGGGTTTTAGGTGTTCGTTTGTCGCTCCAGCTTCTAACCAGGTGAGGGTTCCAATTCGTCACCATCTGGGGGCTTTTAACGATACGGAACAAGCAACTCTCTCGAAGTATAGATGGAGACTTTTATATGATCAGACTGTTAACTCTGGACGCTAGAGTCCAGACGTTCAGAACTTTTTATTTATTTATTTTATTTTGATTTAATTTAATTTTATTCAAATCCCCACAGGCTGCTGCTGGTGTCGGTGAAAGAGGATCACCATTCCCTTAATAAATTTTCACACAGTACAAGGGCAGCAACTCTGTAGGATTAAGTCACTTAGTTATGCTCTCAAACGAATATATGAAAAAGATATATGAAATAATATATAAATATGTATATATAAATAAATATATATAAATAAATATGTATATATAATATGTATAAATATATATATAATAATAATATATAAATAGATAAATATAATATGTATATATAATATGTATAAATATATATAATAATAATAATAATAAATAGATAAATATAATATGTATATATAATATGTATAAATATATAATAATAATAATAATAATATAATAGATAAATATAATATGTATATATAATATGTATAAATATATATAATAATATAATAATATAAATAGATAAATATAATATGTATATATAATATGTATAAATATATATAATAATAATAATATAAATAGATAAATATAATATGTATATATAATATATAATAATAATAATATAAATAGATAAATATAATATGTATATATAATATGTATAAATATATATAATAATAATAATATAAATAAATAAATATAATATATAATATGTATAAATATATATAATAATAATAATATAAATAGATAAATATAATATGTATATATAAATATGTATATATAAATAATATATAAATATATAAATAATAACATTTCCGACTGAAATAATATATGAAAAAAATATATGAAAAAAAAACAAACTTAGTTATGCTCTCAAACGAACAACCATATTATAGATATTTTAAATGATAGACATAAATGAAAAGATCTACTATATTTAATCTTATGACATATAAGACTTCCCTTTTTTACATTTAATATTTTATATCATTTAATATTAACATTATGGAATTAGGCTAGGTGTAAAGTATCCTCAGATCACAGAATAATCATGCCTAAGTCTACATAGAAACAAAAAGAAAACCAGTAATTTTGTACGATACGGCTGGTCCTCACTTGCCAACAATGACATAAGCAACCTCTACTTGATAGCAGTAAGAAATTCTACATCCTCGAGGAGACATCTGTAAGGCAGATGAGGAATACGAAAACTTTGTCAGTACCCACCTAGAAGCAACAGCTGAGTGCGTACTGACCAAATTAAGAGCCAAACACACTGTTCCCTCGGAGACAGAAGCAGTTAGAGAAAAGAGAAATGATATCACAAAAGCATCACAACGTAATAAAACAAACCCAACCTTAAGATCCTTAAAAATGTATTTAGAAAAGAAATTGTATTATCCATTAAGAATTGATTTATTTCAAAACTTTATCGGCATTAAATGACCCACTGAGGTTGATATGCCATAAAACAAACCAAACCAAACCAACCTTAAGAAATCCCAAGTAGAACTAACTAAAACATACAAAAAAAGAACAAATAAAATACATTCAAGGGCAAATAAATAAAATCAGACATTCAGTAGAAGACAGGCAGTTGTAATTAGCATGCAAAATTGTAAATGAAATTAGTGGTAGGAAAAGTGCCCCTAGGGCAAAGATAAAAGCAACCAGCTAGAAAGATAGACTTCAGAAGTGGAAAGACCACTTCCAGAAACTGTTAGGAAAATCCCCTGAAATCATAGAAAACGACACCCAAAAAATCCTAGGTGACCAATTAGACATCAAACTAGGAGACTTTACGATAGAAGAACTCAACAAAGTCCTAAGAAAACATAAAGGTAGAAAAGCTGCAGGCCTCGATGAAATCCCCCCCTGAGGTATGGAAGATGAGGAAATTCGATAACATTCTACTTAGGCTATGCAATGCAGTATATAAGCAAAATAGAATAGATAAATGGACAAAAGGTTGCATCATCCCATTCTGCCCAAAAAGCGACCTAGGAATCGCTAAGAAACTACAGAGGCATAACTCTTACTGCTATAGATGCTAAGATATACAATGTCCTCCTTCTTAATTGCATCCGACCCCAAATAGAGAAAATCCTTAGTAAAAACCAAAACTGATTCCGCAAGAATCGATCCACAACCTCTCAGATCCTGACTGTTTGTCAAATCATAGAGTCAAATTGTTTATATTGTTTTAAAAAATTAATTCAACTAGCAAATATACAAGTATTTAAGCTTTAATATAATAAAATATCATATTGAATTAGAAAGGCTAATGAAACTAAATAAGAATGCAGATAAAAAGATTTGAAACAGAGGGGGATATAATTGAAAAATATTTCCTTGCTAAATTTTCCTAATTTAACTATTTAGTTAAATCAGTTATTTCTTCTTGTTAATGGATTTCTTTTAAGATTTATCCCCGAGATTTTTGCTTAGATTCATTAAGATAAAACCAAACAATTAGAAATCAATAATACTAAGCACATATTTATTAAAATCAAATTTTTAATATCAATATGCAAATTAGCCTTTCCGTTCATACTGTAGACTACTATTTTATTGTATATATAAATACAATGCATGTTATTAGTATGTAGATAAGCCTGCCCCTTGTGGTGGTGGTCCAGTGGCTTCGAACCTGGATCTTTACAAGTTAATAGCGTTGATCCCAGAGGGCTATCCCCCCAGGCAATACCTGCCCCCTTGATTTAAAGGGGTAGGGCTGGGTTTATTGCCCAGCGCCTGAGGCGCCCCCATTGAGGGGGAATACCAATGGGATCGACACTATTTTTTTCCGCCTGCCACCCATGAGTCTTGGCTTGTGGGTGGGCCCACATAAAAACGAGACCTTGTGTCCAAGCCATACAAATGGGGTATGAAGTAAATAAATGTATATAAGGTCAACAGTATTAGTAGCGTAAAAATTTTTTTATTAATAATTGAGGGTTAAATAAAAATAAAATCATAGAGAATGTGACGTAAGATAACTAAGAGAATTATGACTTGAGTAGTGATATAGTTTCGGTTAGAGACAGACAAACACACAATCTCTATTATAATAAAAAAAAATAAGATAATGTAAATTATTCTTTGCATGAGTTATTTCCCTTGATTTGCTGTTGTATTTTTTTTTATTATACTCTTGAGCTTTGCTTCGTCTAAAACAAGGTACAGCAACCTGAGGTCTAAGTAAAGTAGGCAGAGTGGCCTATTGTCGGTATCAGCCGAACAGCGATGGAGTCTATCCCCTTTTCACTAGCACTAGACCAGGGAGATTGTTTTTGCATCTGAGGTGGATCGCCTCACTTACACCACCAGCTCCTCATTTTATTGCACAGATCCACCTAGCATCAAAGATCGTTTACTAAAATGCACTAAAAGTCTTCGTTTTCACAGAATTTAACCTTTAGAAAATGAGGATTTTTAGTGCATTTTAGTAGACGATCTTTGATGCTATTTCCTCAAAACAATGGTGCAAGTAAAAGATCTAATTTTGGGTATCCGTATCCAGTATACTAACATACAACTTTTGCATAGATGGACAATTTGATATTTTTAAAAGTGAAAAATCGACCTACCCTAATGTCACAGTGATGAATCAAGTATGGTTCAGTTTAAAAATAAAACGAATAAAAAATACTGGAAGGTTTAGCTTATGCGCAACAAATTAGATTGATTGTTAAATATAATAATGTCTCCTAATAGCTATTATATTTAGAGCACTAAATTTATATATGAATGTAACAGATATTTACTAAAAGCATTGGAGGTGTGTAGGGTAATGGTTAGAGTCGTAGGAAATGGATTTGTCGACCCGAGTTCAAATCCTGGACGAAGCTACAGTTCACATAGCGCTAATACCCTTGGGAAAGGTATGAATTCAACTACTCTTCTTCCAACTATGGGTAAATAGTAGGGCAGACTGGGCTCTTTAACCTTGATTAGACAATCAGTATAGGAGAAAGAAAACTCTGAATTCAAAGCTGTTAAACTCCGCTTAGGGTGGGCACTACTAGAATAGGCTCAGTCTTAATTAGTGATCTATTTCACTAATTTTCTTAGAAGCAGTTAACCCAATCCTGATTTCTATTAATATATATCATAGAAGAGCCCACCACTTTATTGGTTAAAGAGCTTGTTTAACAGACCATTGTAACTTTTTTATGTTACAATTTTGTATTATTATTATTAAATATTTTAGATGATTGGGTTTTAGGGTTAGTTTAATGGGAAAATGAATAAATAATTTGGGTTCTGTTTTTTCTGGGTCACCCTGTATACCGGTGACCCAGAAAAACAAAACCCACAAATTTTGTAATAAAACTGTTAATTCTAACTGGGGGGGGGGGGGGTAGGGTTAGGGCTTAGGGTTGGGGTTTAACGGGAAAATAAATGAATAATTTGGGTTCTGTTTTTTCTGGGTCACCCTAATTTTGACACCTTTTTGCAAGTTCAGCCCAATAAAGATCAGGACAATAGTCTGAATAATCCAAATAATAATAAAAACAAAACCTTTTTCTGTTTCTAATGGAAATTAAAATATTGATTTTTATATTTAAAAGAAAATTAACGGACATGGAATAAAATGATTTTAAGAGAATTTATTTATTCATTAAAAAATTATTTTTACTTGTGAATGTTTTTTTTATTTCAAGCCTTCCTTTTTATAAAAAGTCATCAGGATGGCCTAAAGTCGGAACCAGCCAGGCAGCCTATCCCCTTTTCACTAGTGCTAGACCAAAAAGATTGTTTTGGTGTCTGATGTGGAACACCACACCTACCATCAACACCTCACTTTACCGCACAGACCCCCCCCTCCGTGTTACTCATATGCTGAGTTGGCAAGTGCTGGTATCAAACCAGAAACCTCGTGATTCCTAGTTGGATGCTCTATCGACTAAGCTAAGCTAGTTTTGTCGAATTCTTAATTCACGTGAAATCTTGGCCATATGACTCTAACCATTACCCTCTCTCTCTCTCTCTCATCGAGTCTCCTCTCTTGATTATATACCCGGCAATGGGGTATATAACATTATACAACATAACAACTAAATCATTTCTGCCTTTAAAAATGATTCCAAATTTATTTTGATGAATTTTCAATATCTTGGATGTTTCACAACAACAGACAGGGCACTAAGTGAAATAAATTAGATTTTAAGGTGACAGGCCTGGAGAATATTATATATACTCGCAAAATTAAATAAGAATGCATATAAAATATTCAATTCTATTTTAATTGGTTTCTATATAAAATTATTCATAGGATTAATTTTAATACGTTGGAGAGTAAAATAATTAGATTTTAAGGTGACAGGCCTGGAGAATATTATATATACTTGCAAAATTAAATAAGAATGCATATAAAATATTCAATTCTATTTTAATTGGTTTCTATATAAAATTATTCATAGGATTAATTTTAATACGTTGGAGAGTAAAATAATTAGATTTTAAGGTGACAGGCCTGGAGAATATTATATATACTTGCAAAATTAAATAAGAATGCATATAAAATATTCAATTCTATTTTAATTGGTTTCTATATAAAATTATTCATAGGATTAATTTTAATACGTTGGAGAGTAAAAAGAAATAATGTTAGAGATCAATAACACTAAGTAATTATTTATTAAACTATGGATCAAATAGATTTGTTTGAGATTATGGTGCATATCATATGAATGCATCCTGGCATTCTACCCTAAAAAACGCTAAGCGATGCCTGCTTAAAATCTGACCCATTCTACTTATGTTTGAAGGCACTTTTCTCAAAAAGTTAATGTGATATGAAAGTGATATTTTACCCCCCAAACCAAGTAAATATAATATCCCCCCCCCCCGCCTCTTTGGAATATTTTTTTAGCAGTTTGAAGGCGTTTTTATCAAAAAATAACATTACTTTTAGTGGTTTGAAGGCATTAAAAGTAAGCCACCCCCAGGTTTTTTTATCGACAAGTAAATGTAAATATTTACCCCCCCCAAAAAAAAATATCTTCATAAGTAGCACGATTAGGATTTTCAGCAGGCACTGCTTAGTGTTTTTTAGGGTAGGAGGCTAGGACGTATTTATGCGATATGCACCGATATCATGTTTAAAATGATTTTGAACTACCTATATAGGCACTTGGTGTAGTGGTTATCATCGTAGTGAATGGATGTGGTGAACTGTGTTCAAATCCTGGATGAGGCTAGTTGCATTTCACAAAACATTAGTACCCTGGAGAAAGGTATGAATCCAACTATTCTCTCTCCAGCTATGGGTAAATAATAGGGCAAACTGGGATCTTTATGTCCTGGGTATAACGTTAAACTGTATCTAATGGTAATGTTTGAATTTTGGCGCATTGGGGAGTGTGGAGTACCCCTTCATCGTCATTACTTCCAGGTCCACTCTGACCCAGTGTATAATCTATGGGTTAAATAAAAAAAACTTTGGTTAAAAAAATTGTTTTAAAAAAAAAATTGAATACCCATCAAGAATTAATAAAACAAAATGTCTTCAGCATAAAATCCAACCAACCAACTGAGCTCTTTAACTGTGCTTAGGCAACCAGTCTTGAAGAAGGAAAACTCAGAATTCAAACCTGTTAAACTCCACTTAAGAAATAGACCTTGTGTCACATCCTGCTTGTGCGGAGAAGTTAGTTTATATATATATATATATAGAGAGAGAGAGAGAGAGAGAAAGAGAGAGAGTAAATTACAGACATGTGTTTCAAGGTATCACCTCTCATCAGTGCAGTTATACCATTTTTAGCAGCTACCTCTGGTCGGGTTCGAGACCCGAACGAACTTACGCTCGCCAAACCTCTAACCCATACAGCCACAATCAGCTGCCAAGTATAGCAGGCTATTTAATCGCTACATTTCTAAGCGGAAATGAACTTCACCTAGAGGTCTCAAACTTTGTAAACAAAGTGAGATTTAGCTGAACGCCGAATACGTTGAATTTGCAATTTTGTGAAATGTGTTAGATTTCTTTAGGTAAACCAATATATTTCTTTAGGTAAACTAATACCCTTGGGAAAGGTATGCATCCAAATAATCTCAATCCAGCTATGGGTAAATAATAGGGCAGACTGGGCTCTTTAACTTGTTACCAGTCTAAGAGAAGAAAAAAAAATCAGAATTTAAATGTGTTAAACTCTACTTAAAAATTGATTTTGCGTCATATCCTGCCCGTATGGTGGGGTTGGCAAATACATACATTGGCACTTAAAAACATTTGATATTTCAATTACTTAAAACTGTATGATTGTATAGGAATTATTTGTGTTATATCTATATATTAATATGCTTGTTCCTTAATCTTCCAACCATTATCATTTACAAAAGTGTAAAATCCTAATTATCTGGTGTCGCTTATCCACCAAAATCTTATTTCTTATGAGTGTCATCACCTCAGCTAAATAATGGACCATTCCATTTTTATTATAAAGAAAGAAAGAAAGAAAGAGAAGAAAAAGGACATGCGATACAGAAAATATATAATAAGAAAGAGAGTAGGGGAAATATATAAAGAGGGGGGTGATCGCTCGGAAGTGATAATGCTAATCTGATTCAATCAATCATAATGAAAAGATTAAAAGAAAGAAAAAAAACATGTGAGAGCGAGTTAAATCAAGATTGTTATACTTTTTACATATTGAACTATTTTACAATAGCTCTTAAGTAAACATATCAAACGTTGTAATAATTGAATTATCTTACTGTGGTATATTAACAGGTCTTGCTAGTAAAGAGAGTTAAATCAAGATTATTCTACTTTTTACATATTGAACTAAATGCAATAGCCTTTAAGTAAACATATCAAACGTAATAATTAAATTATCTTACTGTAGTATATCCACAGGTCCTGCTAGTATAAATAATTACTGAAAGCCATATAAATGCTTGTAAACAATTAGTATTAGATATGAATAGTTAATAGAAGATATATTATTGTTTGCAAATTATTATTATTATTAAATAGGAATAGTTACTTAAAACCATATAATTGGTTAATTAATAATATTAGATAGATTTATATAAACCATATATCTCTGTGCAAATTATTTGGATGAATTGGATGGGCTCATTTTTAACCAGAGGATGTTGCAAGATGATAACAGTCAGAAGATTAAGGAACAAGAGTATTAATATATAGAAGATAAAAAAAAAAACATGATTTGGCATTAAATAACCCATAAGAGTTGAATGCCATTAAACGAAACAACCATAAACCAACTGTCATCTGTCTATAACACTTTACCAGTAAAAGCAGTTAAAATAAATAAAACAAACAAACATTCCAAGTAAAGATTGTTATTTTATAGAAATGATATAAAAATGTCATGATTAAAGGAGATAATCTTATTTTTAAAACAAGAAAGACATTTTTAAAAGGGGGTCATCTAAAAAAAAACAAAACAAAACAAAAAACGTTTTTATATTGGAAGATAAGATATTTAGTCAAGTTATTGAGAGATGGCCTTTATCAAGCGGTTATTAACTGGTATTTGATCAGAGGTCGCAACTCCAATGTATTTTTTGCAATATGTAAATGTCATAGAGAAATTGTTGCCATTTCTTTTGTCAACAGACTCAAAAGCTTAAGTCAATATTGTATTTTGACCCCTGTTTTCTTTCTTTTTCTTTTTTTTTACGATTATAAACAGGTCAGCGGGATAAGGGCTTAGGACAGTGTGTCGCTCGTTGTTAGTAAACAAGTTGAATTACAAGAACTTTGAAAATATAGTCTAAAAAAAACATTCCAAAATAGACAAGATGATAAACAATGAGAAAAGAAAAACACCCTAAGACACACTCACACACACATATATTTATTATTATTAGAATAGGGACTGGCAAACTGAACCTAAAATGCGTTTTTGACAAAATTACTTTAGCCCCCCCCTACAGAAAATAATTTACCAAAAATCAGGGAATTATCGGATTTTAATGAAATTTTCAGTGTTTATTTATCAAAGAATGATCTTTATAATGCATTATGTATTTTATTTTAAAACTTTCTCATTTTTTTCAGGTCACTTAATTTTGACCCCCCTTATGTTGGGGGCGTAACATTGCTTCAAGTTGGTCCTAACTTGATACTAATTACAGTATAAATAAAGAGATAAAAGACCGAAGTTATGAATAGAAACAAAAAAAATTTTTTACGGTTGCTGTTCTATGAGAAAATAAGTACTGAAAATCGAAAAATAAAATGTAAAAAAATAATAAATAATAACTTTTTTTGAGATTTTTTTTTACTCTTTTCGATAATTATTTAATTGGCTATTATCTTATAAAAGAAAAAATTATACATCGATATTTTTTCTGCTTAAAAAGGCGAGGGGATACATTTTAAATCGAGTTTTTCTTAAAAACTTATTACTTTATGTATCTAAAATAAGGTTTGCATTGAATAGATATTTATTTCTAGAATCTAAAATATAACATTTTAAACTTAAAATCCGAATATTTTTATTTTAAATTTATTTTATATATTAATTTTTCATAGCAAAAATACTAAATTAAAGTTTTGAAATAAAATAACTGATGCATTATAAAATTTATTAATTGATAAATCAATACTGAAAATTTCATTAAAATCAGATAATTACCTGATTTTTGGTAATTTTTTTTGCAATCGCGAATGTTATATTAAAATTGTAAACGAGCGCATAAAACCCTTGAAAAAGAGACAGAATGGTGGATCGCATTGAAATTGACCAAAACAAATGGTTTTAAATCTTTTAAAAATAAACTGCATATGTAATGATATTTTTCTTTTTTTAATGATGGTTATTATGTTACTACTTATCGATTTAGACAAAGTTTGACCTTAAATAATAGATTTAATTAATTTTAATTCGCTTTTAAAACTCGTAGAAGCTGATTTTTTTGCCAGTCCCTATATTATAATGGAGATTATGTAACTGTCTGTAACCAAAACTATGTCATCACTGACATCATGATTTCTTTAGTTATTTAAGTTATATTCTCAACGATTATGAAATAGCCATTATTTAGGGCCGAGTTAGCTCAGTTGACAGAGCGTTCGGCTAGAAGCCACAAGGTTCCTAGTTTGATACCGGCCATTGCCAACTCAGCGTATGAGTAGCACAGGAATCTGTGCGGTAAAGTAAGGAGCTGATGGTAGGTGTGGCGCTACACCTCAGATGCCAAAAAATAATCTCCTTGGTCTAGCGCTAGTGAAAAGGGGATAGACTCCCTTGCTGATTGGCTGATACCGACTAGGATACCCCAACGACTTTACTTAGTATCTTATTTATTAACGATATCTCTTAAAGTCTAGCTGATTTAGATTTGGTGCAAAACTGCCCATATTATTAATGCATTTAAAATACTGAAATATGTGTTATCTATCTCTAAGAAATAAAAATTTACATAGTATATGGTGGGACTAATTTGCATAATGATTTTAACAAAATTGGGTTTAATAAATAATCATTTGCTGTTACTGATTTTTAATACTATCATGTTATTCTTAAACATTAAAAGCGATCCTATATAAAACTTTATATAAAAATCAATGAAAATAAAATTAATATAAGTGTAGTATTTTTATATTCGTTCTTATTTAGCTTTGTTGGTTTTTTTTATATAGTATTTTATTACATTAAAACTTAAATACTTGCTATGTGAGCATGTCTATAAAGTCAGAAAACGGCATAACTCACATGACTTTCAGAAACATTTTTCAAGCCCAGAGTTACTGAGGCATGGAATAAACTGCCTGCATCCGTTGTTGGCTGCTGAAACACTGCATCTTTTAAAACCTCTATTTTTGTAATTCGACAACACTATACCTGATACCCCCCCTCCATACACATATGCACACGCGTGTATTATTACAGTATGCTATTCATGTTCCTGACATTAGTACATTATTCTATGTACTATACATGAGACTTTGATGAGTTGTGGTGCACCTGAGCACTGTACACAATAAATTTCATTATAATTATCAAAAATTTCATTACAGTTTCTTCTCAGCCACTAAAAATTGGATGACAGACCTCTGTTTCAGTCTGCAGTGCTTAGTTTGATTTGCTGCCATTTTGAATAGCTTTAAAACAAATATTTATGTGAGATTGAAATAATTTTTGCTATAAATCAAATCCAAACAATGCAGTTAACATTTATGCAAACAAATCTAAAAAAAAAATTAGTATTATCTGCGTTATTCGGACTATTGTTCCCATCTTTATTTGTACAATGTTTCAGCTGATATGCCCTCCAGCCTTCTTCAGGTATTTCTTGTTGGACTCGGGAACCTTCTCAGACTTGGGAACCTTCTTTTCGAACTCGGAAACTTTCCCATTGTAATCGGGAGCCATCACGGAACTTCGAACCTAACCCTTTATTCAGTCTTTGGGGGTATCCTGTTCTCATTCCGCTAACCATAGCTGGGGTAGGAGTTGTGTTAATTATTTTTCTATGTTACTGCCTCTACTCAGGATTGAACCCAGAATCCAGAGATAACTGTCACTTAGAACTGTCTTAACCTAACTACCTTATCCACTAGGCCATGTGTCCAATTGGACAATAGTCCGAATAACACAGATAATACTAATCATCAAGCCTCATCTCAAACATTCAGAGAAATAAAAATAAGAATATTTTGTTCTTTTTAAAAAATCGCCCTTATTTATTTAATGACCCTCGTATATATATATATATATATATATATGAAGGAAAAAACTTTAAATTTACTTCATATAATAATCTATTTAACCATGTTTTTGCTCTGTCTGAAGATGCTGCGACTTGCAGTTGAAATAAATTATTACATGAAGCAAATTAAAAATGTTTTCCTTTATTTATTCACTATATTGCTCTGACCATCCACATCCTGGTACTAGGTCCGTCAAGCTCTCACTACAGATAACCTGTATCATTACAGTTGAAACCCACATGGAATAATCCTCATAGCTCAGTCGGTAGAGCGTTCGGCTAGAAACAACAAGGTTCCTAGTTCGATACCGGTCCCCGCCAACTCAGCGTATGAGTAGCACAGTGATCTGTGCGGTAAAGTAAGGAGCTGATGGTAGGTGTGGCGCTCCACCTCAGATGCTAAAAAACAATCTCCTTGGTCTAGCGCTATTGAAAAGGGGATAGACTCCCTCGCTGACTGGCTGATACCGACTTTAGGCCGCCCCGTTGACTTTACTTACTTTAATATATATATATATATAATAATGTCATTATTATTAACAGCATAATTAAAAAATACATTATATTAATTGCACATAACATACGTAACCAAGAATACCAAACACAAATACGCATATTCATACACACACGTGCGCATGGAGACAATTATATCATCACAGCCTTCATGCATGCCCATGCGCATGACATCACACACATATGTACAAACAAAAATACGCACGCACAATCATATCATCACAGCCTTCACGCATTTTCACGCGCACGCGCTTGACATCATACACATACGCACAAATAAAAATACGCACACGTACAAACAAAAAGAACATTCGACATCACATTTGACAATTTACACCATTTCTGTTATTTTAAAAAAACTATTTCGTTTACCTGATGAATGCTTTTAGCAGGAAACCATTGGTAGTCCTATCGTTCCCAAATAAATGAATAAAAGCTAAAACTTTTATTTGTCACTTCATTCAACTATATATATATATATATATACCAAACTTATTGGTAAATCCTCGCAGTGAGAAAAAACCCAGCAAATAGTTTGATTGTAAAAATATACTACCAAACATCAACCGGGGAGAAAAAATTTTTGAAAAAAAAAAGAAAAGACCAAGATAATCGTACCAACCAAAAATAATCTATTGGTACAATATTTTGGCCAAAAGAAAAAACAATTTATATGTATATATATATATATCTTATTATAATGGAGATTGTGTGCTTTTCTGTCTGTAACCGAAACTATATTACTACTCATATTACTATTCCCTTAGTTATTGACATCACATTTTCCATGATTGTATTTTTATTTAAACCTGAATTATTAATAAAATTGTTTTACATTATTAATACTGTTAACCATGTCTACATACTGACAACATGCAATTATATTTATATATACAACAAAATAGCAGTTTACAGTGTGAACGGGAAGGCTAATTTGCATATTGATATTAAAAATGTGATTTTATTAAATATGTGCTTAGTATTATTGATTTCTAACTGTTTGGTTTTATTTTAATGAATATAATCAAAAATCTCTTCAATGAATCTTAAATTAACAAGAAAAAAGAACTGTCATTTTATTATTTACTTCCTCTTTTAACTAAATACTTAGATTAGAAAAAATAACAATGAAAGACGAGAGTGATGGAAGAGTAAGTTTCAGTTGTTCTATTTTTTATTATACTCCCTCTGTTTCAAATTAGTTTATCTGCATTCTTATTTGGTTTCATTAGCTTTCTAATTTAATATAATATTTTATTACATTAAACTTAAATACTTGCACCCGGAGGGTGCATATAATTGCTAGTATATATAAGATATATATATTCATACAAACCTGCCAGGAGACTAAAGCTAATAAGTAAAAAGTGCTCAATACCTAAGTAGAGCAAATAAGATATATATATATATGTGTGTGTGTGTGTGTGTGTGTGTGTGTGCGTGCGTGCTGGATGTAGAACCATAGATGTAGATCATGTTGTTTGGGATTTTTTTATTTGCAGTTAATATAAATTCTATAAACTGGATATGACTCAACATAAAACTACAAAATCTCTACTAATTAAAATAACTGTAGAAAGTGGCTTTTACATATTTACCAACCCCCTGCAAGAGCAGCAATTTTTTAAGCGGAGTTTAACAGGTTTGAATTCAGTTTTCCTTCTCCTAGACTGGTTGCAAAACCAAGGTTAAAGTGTCCAGTCTACCCTACTATTTACCCATAGCTGGTAGGAGAGTACATAGGTGCATACCTTTCCCAAGAGTATTAGTGCTATGTGAAATACAAACAGCTTCGTCCAGGATTTGAACTCATGTCGACAAGTCCATTTTCTACGACTTTAACCATTATACCATGCGCCTCCAGAAGGTGGCTTTTAAGTAAGTTTAAAATTGTTACATAATTATTGGATCCCTAATACTTATATAAGGTAGTGTAGAAACATAATGGCGATTAGTGCAGCTGATGGCCTTGAGAGTGAGTGACGGCGCTTGACCTCACTCTCACCTTGCCTTCCGGGGATAAATCGTGAGAACCGGAAGGCATAGAAGACCCTGTCTTCCGGTTTAAGTAATAGTAAGTTTCAATCAGTTAGCAAGTAGGAGCCGAGCTCGTAGGATGTGCGCAGATGTCTGGTTTGGGGATTTACAAATAAAGTAACATCAAAGTAAATCGAAGTCTTGTGTTTATTACCTAAAAACTAACAATGACACAGGGCTTCTGATACGGAGAAATCCCTAACAGAAACCAGACCCAAAGTCCCCAAGAAAGTCCAGACCTTAGAAGATTCCAGACCCAGACGCAAGATGTTAGAAGATATACCAAGACCAAGATAGACGATCGGAATAGCAAAGCCGTCCAGAAGAATAGATGTCTAAGATATAGAAGCAAGTAAGAAGTAAAGAAGTAATGAAGGGTATACAACAAAATGTAGAATTGTTGGTGAAAGCTGAAATAGAATTTGTCTCTTTGTGAATTGTTATTTTTTAACCTGTTTCTCCCCCATAATTGTTCAATTTTTTTTTTATCATTCAGTTCTTTCTGCAAATGAAAAAGATTATCACCTGAAACGTTACCAATTAGGAATTGATGAAGGAATTGAAGATCTTCCACCAGGAAACTGTTACCCATTAGAATCTAACCTGCATTTTAAAAATGGAGGTAAGTGAATATTGCAGTGTTAAACCCCTTAATAAAATCCTTTTTTGTTTTTCTACATCTTTTTGAAAGAAGTTGAACACCAAATGTTTTACGTTTGTCAGTATAAAATTTTAGGTTATCTCCTATAACTCCAACATAAACAAAGGGGAACCACTCTTGACAGATAAATTATTTATTTATTGATCCACTAGGAAAAAAGAAGACGGGGTTAAGGGTTACGATTAGGGTTTAGGGTTAGTTTAATGGGAAAATAAATAAATAATTTATCAGTCAAGAGTGGTTCCCCTTTGTTTATGATGGAGTTATAGGAAATAACCAAATTTTATTAGCACCATTGATCAAGCAGAGAGAGATAATCTGCATATTAAGGTAAATGAATATTGTAGCGTTTACCCCCCCCCAACGGGACCAACTGTGGGTGGCAATGTGTGATGCTTAAGGACAGAATCCTGGTGGATGAGCAATCCATGACCTGCAACACTCCATTTAGGTCCTTACTTAGGCTAGACGGGCGGTCAGAGAGGCTCCCTACAATCAATTGGCTGGTCATGTCGATCCCTAGCACCTATATGATTGTCCCAACCCAATTGCCTTTATGGCAAGCTCCAACACTTTTTATCATATAATATATATATATATATATATATATATATATACCAACCCCTCCACACAAGAAAGATGCGACACATGGTCAATTTCTTAAGCAGAGTTTAACAGGTTTGAATTCAGAGTTTTCCTTCTCCTAGACAGGTTGCCTAACCAAGGTTAAAGAGCTCAGTTTGTCCTACTATTCACCCATAGCTAGAGGGAGTATAGTTGGATTCATACCTTTCCCAAGGGTATTAGTGCTATGTAAAATGCAAACAGCCTTGTCTAGGATTTGAACTCGGGTCGACGAGTTCATTTCCCACAACTCTAACCATTATGCCACACGCCTCCTTTTTATCATATGGGTGCTTGAAGGCAATGGTCGAGGGTCCTATTGTCCTGGGTATGATGTTAAACTCTCTCTAATGGTGAAGTTCCAATTGTGGAGCTCTGGGGAGTGTGGGGTATCCCTTCATCACCATTATTCCCAGTTCCACTCTGACCCGGAGTGGTAGTACCTGTTAGGGTCCCATCTATGGGTTGAATAGAAAAACATAAGCTTAAAAAATGTGTTTAAAAATAAAAATTTGAGTTTTAAAAAATCGAGCACCCATCAAGAATGAATAAAACAAGACCTTTTCAGCATAAAATGAGCCAACAAGGGTTGACATGCTGTAAAATCCAACCAAGCTCTTTAACCATGGTTAGGCAACCAGTCTTGGAGAAGGAAAACTCAGAATTCAAACCTGTTAAAGTTCACTTAAAAATGGACTTTGTGTCTCATCCTACCCATGTGATGGGGTTGGAAAATACATACATAGGCACTTAAAAACATTGATATTTCAATTACTTGGCATAAAATGACATATTTAATGCCAAATGAATTGACATGTTGTAAAACCCAACCAACCAACTTTATGACTAGGTACTCTGGGGCATTTTGAAAATTTTCAGCAGAATATTGGGACCAAGTTACCTTTGAGCACTCCAGGGGCGACCTGGATTCAGAAGGACATATTGCTTTGCACTGTCAACATCCAGATGTTGACGGTGCAAAGTGAAACATGTCCCTTTGAATCTAGGTCACCCCTGATAACTTGATCCGAATATTGGATAATTTTGCAAATCTCTGGAAACATTGTGTGGTTTTTCTAAGGTGGTTTTATTTTGTTAATTTTTTTCTTTTACTTAAACTGAACTAATTAAATTTAACTAATAGTTAAATTTAACTAATAGTTAAATTTAACTATTCGTTTCTTTTTTTTTTTTTAATTCATGAATTTAATTGTCCTAAAAAATATGCTTTTTTTTAAATTAATTTAAAAAAATAAAAAAATTTTTTTTTTTTTTTTTACTGAACTGAATTAAACTTAACTAATCATTTAAAAAAAAAAAATTTAATGAATTCAATTGTCCTAAAAATATTTTATTTTTTAAAAATTTTTTCAGTCAGTTTTCGAAAGGGTTGTTATATCGGACAAGAATTGACTGCTCGAACTCATCACAGAGGAGTTGTACGCAAACGCTTAATGCCAATCATTTTGAAAGGTTTGTTAGTTTTCCTTTTTAATTTATTTAAAAAATTTTTTTATGATTTGCACAAATTTATTTCACTTTTATAATTACATGAAATTTTATCTGCTAAGATGAAAAATGATCTCTATATTAACACTGTTGTAACTAACTACCCACCTTCATTCTCAGTATTTGGCATACGTCACGGTAAGGAATGAGAGAGATAAAAACTAAGTCAAGTGGATCCTAAGCCCCCTGCCCCAATAGCTGAAAATTTCAGTCTTAAAGAAATCCAGCCACCATAACAGAGAACGGTAGTAGTGACCTAGATTCACCAGGCAAATAGTTAAGAATTAAACTGCTACCAAAAAACCTGGTCTATTTATGACTCAAGGTTATCTTCCCTTACTGCAAGGGTTTCGCCATGAGGTGACACTACTAGCTGGGTATTCAAACTCAGCCCGGGAAGCCCTCTACCTCTCTCTCTCATGGTCTGGTATTCACAAAAGATGGACTAGATGCGTGGTGTCTCTGTCCATTAACTGAGGGGCTTTGCCCCCCAACTATCAGTAAGTGACTCTTTGTGAACTCTTTCTTACGTCCAAAGGACTTTCGTCCTCTATTTTTGTATCTTGTTATGTTCCATGAGCTCAGACAATGAAGTCTGTATTGTTATGTTGTACTTATTTGTTCCTTTGAACCACATATCTTTGAGAATCTGTGTTACACCTCAAAGATATGTGGTTCAAAGTTAACTGACCTGAAAAAATGTAAAGGTTTTAAATAAAATAACTGGTGCATTATATCTTTTATTCATTAATATATCAACACTGAAAATTTCATTAAATTCGGTTAATTCCCTGATTTTTTAATATTTTTTTTCTTTCGGCGGGTGACATATGATGTAGAATTTTAGGTCTGTTAAGTTCGATTTAACCAAATTATTTGTGTTCGATTAGACCATGTGAAAAGAAACTAGATAAAAAATATAAATATGTATATTTACCAACCCTCCGCACGAGTAGGATGTGACACAAGAACGGAGTTTAACAGGTTTGCATTCAGTTTTGCTTCTCCTAGACAGGTTACCTAGCCCAATCCACCTTACTATTTGTCCATAGCTGGAGGAGAGTAGTTGGATGCATACCTTTCCCAAAGGTATTAGTGCTATGTGAAATGCAAATAGCTTCATCCAGTATTTTGTACTCACGTCAAAGAGTCCATTTCCTATGACTCTAACCATTACACCATGCACCTCCACCTAAAAGGTATAAATATGAACATGATTCCCTAACTCTAGGCATAAAATAACCCTTGATGGTTTGACATGCCATTAAAATCAATTGGTTAATATGAAATGTATGTGTAGATGCAACAATTATAAGACCGAGGTAATATATCTAATTTTCATTTGCTATTTTTGTAAACTAGCAGGACCTGTGGATATACCACAGTATGATAATTTAATTATTACAATGTTTAATATTTCAATTGAACATAAGGAAAAGATAAAAAGAAGGAAACAAACAAACAAAAGCAAGAAAGAGTTAAATCAAAATTATTATACTTTTTACATATTGAACTATTTGGCAATAGCTCTTTAGTAAACATATCGAATGGGATAATTAAATTAACATACTGTGGTATATCCACAGGTCCTGCTAGTATTATCTAATTTTCATTTGCTATTTTTATTTGTGAACTAGCAGGACCTGTGGATATACCACAGTATGATAATTTAATTATTACAATGTCTAATATGTTTACTTAAGAGCTATTACATTTAGTTCAATATGTAAAAAGTATAATAATCTTGATTAACTCTCTCTCTTCTTTATTTTCATATTTTCAATATGTTCAATTGAAACAAATTAGCGTTATCGCTTCCACGCGCTCACCCCCTTCTCTCTATCTTTCCCCAACTCTTTTTCTTTCTGTCTAACATGTCCTTTTTCTTCCCTTTCTTTCTTCATAATAAAACAGAATGGACAAATGTTGTAATATTTAGATTAAAATACTGTAGTATATCCATATGTCCTGCTAGTATTATCTAATTTTCATTTGCTATTTATATTTGTGAATTTAAAAAAAAAATTCTACTTAAAAGACATTTACAGTGAGTCTAGTGTCATAATATCCAACTGGCAAGTGAATGTGTTGCGTGTCAGGTCAAAATTTTTTCTCACAAAAAACCAGGGTACAAAAAAACGGAGTTTTGTACTCTTATTCCATGTCATTATTTGAATTTTCTTTAATTGGGGTTGAAAAGACGGTGAAAACAGGTGGGTGAGGTTTTTTGGTGGGTAGTAGAAGGGTGTAGTGGACGGAGAGAATACCTTTGTTGTGTTTTGTGTGTGTGTTTTTTTTTCTATGGTAGTTAGTATTGTGGTGGTTGGGTTGGCCTAAATAACAATTTTCTCCTTTTCCCTTTTCCTGTTTCCAAGCTCCTCTTTTCTTCCCCATTGTATAAAAATGTTTAGTTAGTAACATCCAACAACAGGCATTTCATCGGCTTGGCTTTGTTTCATAGCAACCCCCTAATGTGTCGGGTGACTGTATCTTTCATCTTTCTTTCAAAAACACACATCCTTCTTTTTCTTTTATGAGGATTATCAGTTCCGTATTAATTCCCTTCTCTTCATCCGACATTAAACACTGACTTGGCCTTACTTTTTTTATTCCGGATAGAAGGAAAACATTAATAAATCTCTAAGTGTCTCAAAAACAATGTTATCTTTTTTTTTTAGATATTTGGCTATATGCAGGTTAACCATAACTAATCTGACATCATTATATATACTAGTACAAAATAAAAAAAACGCCCTCTGGGCGATGTAAAAATAGATTTTTGAAGCATATTGCCTGAGGGGTGGGAGTAAAAAATTCAATGTCAGCGAGTTTGTACCCTAAGTAAGTAAAATCATCAAATTCATTAAAGGATTAAAAAATAAAACAATTTGAAATGTAAACTTTAAATATGTATTAAAATAAAACAAACTATATATAGATATATAATACCAGTCATGTATTTATTAAAACTTGTTTTAAAAAAAACAATGAGGACTGTCTAATGTTGTATGTTCAAATTTTGAGTGTATTTATTCTATGTTATGATGATTTTGGGTAATGTGATGTAAGCAGTGATGTAATTTTTGTTACAGACAAAAACCGAAAGCGAATCTCCATTATTAATAGATTTACCAACCCCCACTGCATGAGAAGGATGTGACACAAGGGGTTTAATTTCTTAAACAGTTTAACAGGTTTAAATTCAATTATATTACCCATACCTGGAGGGAACAAGGAACAAAAAGAAGTGAAAAAGAGAGGAAAAAAGCTGCCACAGAAAAGAGAGCTAAAAGAAAGGAGAAACAGCAGCACCCCCAACACCTACAGAAAGCATCACCTTTTGTTTGCAGCCATTGCACCAGAGACTGCCATTCGAGGATCGGTCTGTTCAGCCACTCATGTAGCTGTAAGTGAGAGAGAGAGAAAAAAAACAAAAAAAAAACTATGCCATCGTCTAAAATAGATGATGGCTAGGCAAACAGTCTAAGAGAAAGAAAATTCTGAATTCAAACCTGTTAAACTTTGCTTAAAAATTGACCTTGTGTCACATCCTGCTCGTGGACACTGACTTTGAATTGCTTTTTGTTTCAAATAGAAAGAAAAATAAATAAATCTCTAAGTATCTAAAAAAAAAAAAATATATATATTTTATCTTTTTCCATACATATATATCTATATGTATGTGATGGATGTTGGGAAACTTTTTTGGTTGTATTGGAAGCATGGAAAAATATAAGATAAAGAATAATAACCAAAATTCAAAGTGATGAATATTGTATTTAATCCTATTGTTTTTAATCTTATTTATTAATCCTAATATATCAGGTTACCCTCCACCTTTTGTTAAAGGGTTTTGTACAATATCTTTTTTTCTATCTATTTTGCTATATACAGGTTAACCATAATTTAGACGAGTATTCCCATCTTGGTATAATTACAACATTTCAGATGTTATACACTCTGATCTTCTTCAGGTGTCTTTCTTTTCATTTGACACAAACTCGGTTTTGCTTGTTATTTCGGATGGAAGTTAAAATTAATAAATCTCGATCTCAAAAACAAATTTATCTTTTGTCTGGGTATTTTACAGACAGTTACATACTTTCCATTATAAGTAAGTAAAGTAAAGTCGTCGGGGCGGCCTAAAGTCGGTATCAGCCAATCAGCGAGGGAGTCTATCCCCTTTTCACTAGCGCTAGACCAATGAGATTGTTTTTTGGCATCTGAGGTGGAGCGCCACACCTACCATCAGCTCCTTACTTTACCGCACTGATCCCTGTGCTACTCATACGCTGAGTTGGCGAGGACCGGAATCGAACTAGAAACCATGTGGTTTCTAGCCGAACGCTCTACCGACTGAGCTAACCCGGCCCTAATAAGGGTTATTTCCTATAACTCCAACATAAAAACGGGAACCACTCTGAAAGAATTTTATCTGTTAATTAATCTACCCATTAGTCTCCCATTAAACTAACCCTAAACCCACGTCTTCTTTTTTCCTAGTAGATCAATAAATAAATAAATAAATAATTTATCAGTCAATAAAAGTGGTTTTCCTTATTTTATGTTGGAGTTATAGGAAATAACCATGATAAAAATAGCAAGAACATGCGCCCCCAGTTGCAAGTATTTAAGTTTTAATGAAATAAATTAGAAAGACTTATTAAATTAAATAAGAATGCAAATAAAATGATTTGAAATCGAGGGGTATAATAAAAAAAATAGAACAACTTTGAAACTAACACTTCCATCATTTTCAATCACTCCCGTCTTTCATTGCTAAATTTTCCTAATTTAACTAAATAGTTAAATTAGGAAGTAAAGAATAAAGTTACAGTTATTTCCTTGTGTTAATGGATTTATCTCTGAGATTTTTGCTCATATTTATTAAGATAAAACCAAACAATTAGAAATCAATAATACCAAGCACATATTTATTAAAATCAGATTTTTAATATCAATATGCAAATTAGCCTTCATGTTTACACTGTAAACTGCTATTTTGTTGTATATATAAATACAATTGCATGTTCTTGGTATGTAGATATAGTCAACAGTATTAATAATGTAAGACAATTTCTTAAATAATTGAGGTTTAAAGAATTATTGTATAAAAAGAGGCTTTTAAGGTTTTTGTATTTTTTCTATGAGCAGAAATACTTAAAGCTTCAATGTGTACTAATATCTTTTTTTATGTGCACATATTTTATTTTTTACTATTTCTCTGAATTTTTTAGATGAGGCTTGGTAATTTGAATTATTTGGACTGTTGGATTGTTATATACACAATGTTTTGCCGATGTGCCATCTGTTCTTCTTCGGGTGTTCCTGGATAAACTTGGGAACCTTCTTGTTGAACTTGTGAGCGTTCATGTCATAATCGTGAGCCTTTATGGAACCCTTTATTCAATCCACGGGGGTAGACTGTTCCCATTCCATTAACCATGGCTGGGTACAAGTGTTAAGCTATGTTAAGTTTCTATGTTATTATTGACCTTAGCCAAGATTGAACCTACAACCTTGAGATGAGTCGCTTAGAACTGTATTAACTCAACCTTTATATCCGTTGCGCCATATTTTATTTTTACCTTTCAACAACTTCTTTTACCCATGGACTCAGTGTGTACTAATATCTCCTTTTTTTTTATGTGCACATATTTTATTCTTAGCAATAATATCTTTTACTCGTGGTCACAGTGTGTACTAATTTTTTTTTTTTTTTTTTTTCAGTATACCTGACAGCCTAAACAAATGGTGACAAAAATAACTGACACTGAAGGTAAAAACTTAGGAAAATTTCGTCATTTTGAAGGCCCGTTTGGTCTTGCCCTTTTAAGGGTCAGTCAGGCCCTAAAAGCCAATGAAAGTGGAATGAACATTAATGATTACAAACTGAAAACACAAATCCCTGAATGGTGGCCAAAACATGAAATATGAAGCTTATTTTTAATGTAGCAGCTGTGATAATATATATATATTATATACGTTTTGTTTTTTTTAAATAAAATTGAATAAATTCTTTCCTTGTCTAAATTCTTTCATTTATAAGCATGTTGTATTGTATTTTGAATTTCTTTAAATGAGTCTTGATAATTTGTATTATTTATCTTTATCTTATTGTTATTACACAACGTTTCCTTGGGCCGACAAGAAATACCTGAAGAAGGCCAGGGGGAACATCAGCCGAAACGTTGTTTAGATAACAATAAAGATGAGTACAATGTTAAGTATCTGGCAGCCTTCCTTAGTTCCAGATGTAGTGAATAAGTAAGCAAGCCAATAAGAATCCGGTGTCACAGTATTCTTTGTAAGTCCGTCGTCCAAGAGAATCCAAGTGTCAATGACATAAGTTTAGAATGGTGCCTCTATTAATACAGCAGAAGCAGCAGCAGCAGCAGTGTCAGTGATTGGACAATAGAAATGCCTTCGGTGGTCACGTGGTAGTCAACGGGTCTATATTTAGGAGTGACCGTTTGCCTCATGCCTCATGCCTTATATCAAAAACTCTCAACATACAAAAGTTCAAATAATCTAAATAATCCATATTTGTATTGATATTTGTTTTTCTTCAGACAGGGGAGGAAAGTCTCCATAGCGTAGTGGCTAATTTGCTGGGACACAACATCATTTTAGCCCTGTCAATCATGTCTTGTTCTGCATGTTTGAGATTGTATTTTGATCCGGATGTGTTGGAGAGGGTCATGTTGCCAGCATAGAAGATCACTACTGTCTAAAGAATTCACTATTTTGGAGAACTGTTTGGTTTGTTTTGGTTTGTTTTACGGCATATCAACCTCAGTGGGTCATTTAATGCCGATAAAGTTTTGAAATAAATCAATTCTTAATGGATAATACAATTTTTTTATAAATATATTTTTCTATTTAACCCATAGATGGGACCCTAACAGATACTACCACTCCGGGTCAGAGTGGACCAGGAAGCAATGGTGATGAAGGGGTGCTCCACATTCCCCAAACCTCCAAAACTGGAACCTCACCATCAGATAGAGTTTAACGTCATTCCCAGGACATATAGACCCGCAGCTACCGCCTTCTTGCACCCATATGATAAAAAGGGGTTGGGGCTTGCCATAAGGGCAATAGGGTTGGGGAAATCATATAGGTGCTAGGGCTTGACGCGACCAGCCAATTGATCGGAGGGGGCCTCTCCGACCGCCCGTCTAGCCCAAGATAGGGCCAAAGTGGAGTATTGCATGTCATGAACTGCTCATCCACCTGGGCTCTATCCTTAAGCATCATGAGTCGCCACCCACGGCCAACAGGTGGCCCTATTGGGGGAGTCTTACCCCTCTGCAGAGGTGCAGTCGGTGCATTCTAATGCCCCAGCTGACAGGGCAGTTGGAGAAATGTCCAATGACTATCGTATCAGAGGAGTGACGCAGAAGAGATGCAAAAGGATGTAACACAAACAACTGTGGACAACTTACTGCCAAAATTAAGAAGAATCTTTGGAAGAAACACAATAGATCTGACCATCTCTCACATTTCATCGCTTGACATAAAATATAACATAAATAACTAAGGGAATTGTGATGTTGGTGATGACAGTTACAGTGAAACATTCAATCTCCATTATAATAAGATTTTAGTCATTGCTTTTTTTTTTTTTTACAAAATTAATATTTATTCATTTAAAAAAAACAATTTAATCCTCGTTTCTTTTGCTACTAGTTTGTCATGCGTTACTGTTGTATCCCGAGATGTAGGATATACAAAATTGATAATAAAAACAGGAATATGTTTAACATATAACAATATTTGTTTTATTTATTCTCACTGACAGGGAATACAGTGGGATGGTTTGGATTTCAGTTTGTTGATGTAGATACGGTGTCATTTACCGGGTCCGGTTCTTGTCTCTGGCTGTCAGTATTTTGTCCTCCTCTTTTTTGGAGAGTATCTGGTTTGAATTGTTAGGGGGGAGATAACTCTCCATAACAGTTACATAATTAATATGTAGCCTATTGTGTATGATAAGTGTAGCTTAAATTCACAACTAACGGTTATGGAAGAACACAGGAAAAATGATGGACAGATTTTATCCTTTG
The DNA here is from genome assembly GCA_023376005.1 of Doryteuthis pealeii. Taxonomy (NCBI): domain Eukaryota; kingdom Metazoa; phylum Mollusca; class Cephalopoda; order Myopsida; family Loliginidae; genus Doryteuthis; species Doryteuthis pealeii. The sequence goes on along the minus strand of CM042165.1, from coordinate 22,940,684 downwards.
TCTATTTTAACATTGTTTTCTTTATCAATAAAGACAAATGACACACAAAATACCCTTTTCACACATGATGGACTCCCATCATACATTCAGTTTAAACCATACATTGCTACTTAAGCCCGCACATTGTAAGATCCTACGCCGTTTATGCAAATCAGTGGTTATTGCAAATTCAAAGACCATAAAACAAAGGCCCGTTTTTAGCCATTGTAAAGATCATAACTCAAGAAAACAATATCAAAACAGACATGGATCCCAAAAATCACAGAATCTCTGAAATAAACAAAAACAAAAATTTCCCCCACCCATCACATCTTAGCCTAAACAACATAGAAAGTGCCTGGCACCTCCTCTCACTGTAAGTCCTTCAATCAGCCACGTCACACCACTTTAAACTTGTGATCCACCATATCGTTGGTAACACCCCCCTCATTCTCTCTTTTCGCCTTTACCTCTCCCTAACACTTTCTGTCCTCTCCCCCTTTCTCTTGCCCTCCCTCCACCTTTCAATGTATATATACATAGCAGTTTCTGTCTCAAAATAAAAATTCTGATGATGCTTCATTAAACACACAGAGACGAAATATTAATTGAATGAAATTGTGGGTTGTTTTATCCACTTTTATTACTCAACTTTTAATCGCACATATATATATATATGTGTGTGTTGTGTGTGTATATAATATAGGTTGTCCAGAAGTTACTGTTTTCAAAATACACCTTTGTTGATTTCAAATCACTGTTATTGAGAATAATTATAATAAATGCTCAAATTGAGAGATAGAAAATTAATTGCGACAATCACTATCTAATGAATATGTTTTTGAAATAACTAAAAGGTGTTGTTTTTCAAAACCTGGATAATACATGACTTCTGGGACACCCTGTATATATATATGTATATATATTGGTATATATATTGTGTGTGCAGAAACAGGATACATGATTCCCGAGGGGCATTAGTACAAAGTGAAATGCAAACTGCCTCGTACAGGATTTGAACTCCGATCGCCTATTTCCTACGATAGAACTGTTATGTTAAGTGAACCTCCAAAGTGGAGTACAGCTTGTTTGAATGCAGATTTTTCCCTTCTCCTAGACTGATTGCCATACCAAAACATTGAAGAACCCAGTCTGCCCTATTCTGAAGAGAGAAGGAAGACTTGGATTCATTGCCTTTCCCCAAGCACAAAAGGAAACGTAAACAGCCTTGTCCAGGATTTGAAAGCTCAAATGCCTGGTAGCTTTGACCTGCCGAACAAGTTTGGCTCATTAACCATTTACACCGCCCTGTTGGCTGGGTGTTAAATTACACTAACTGCACCTCTGCAGAGGGGCAAGACTCCCCCAAATGGGGCCATCTGTTGGCCATGTGTGGTGACCGTGGATGCTTAGGACGGAGTCTTGGTGGATGAACAGTCAACGACCTGCAACACTCCACTGACTCTTACTTAGCTAGACGGTCTGGTCGGAGCCCACTCCGACAATCGCTAGTACATATATGATTTCACCAACCCTATTACCCTTATGGACGCCAACCTCTTTATCATCCGGTGCTAGAGAAGGTGGTGTGTCTGAGGTCTCGTGTCCTGGAAATGACGTTAAACTATCTGATGGTGATGTTCCAGGTTGGGGGAAGAAACAGTGAAGCACCCCTTCATCACCATTGCTCCCTGGTTCACTCTGGTAATAGGAAAAATGTATTATAAAAAAAATGTGTATCCATTAAGAATTAATTTATTTTTCAAAACTTTATTCGGCATTAAAATCGACCACTGAGGTTGATATCCGTAAAACAAACAAAAACAAAAGCCTAACCATTACACCTTGATACATGTCAGAAGTATGTAGTAGGATCAACCTGAGGAACACCTCAGTAGTATGGTGATCTGCGAGACAGCAATTTCATAAACTTACACAATGTCACAGTTACCCAATTTCGACGGGCGTCGTTGGCTCTGCTCTCTGTTTTCGAACGCCTACAAAACCACAGAGGAAAACATATACAAAAAACAAAAAACAAAACAGAACATGCCTAACACCCCCCCCCCCCAAACAA
>CM042165.1:22927919-22938528 GCA_023376005.1 Doryteuthis pealeii | reverse complement strand
AATGTCGAACGTGCAATTCAGAGTGAGGACTGGATGAAACACAGCAATTGGATATTTAGGGACTGCCTTCCAGATCGGGGAGAAAGTCGGCAGTATCATTTTGGCTGTCGAAACGAGTGGAAGAGAGGATATAGTTGGATTGTGTTAGTGAGAAGACTAGAACTGCTGGGAGAGCAAAGCAATTACGACGACTACGACTGTTGATAATCTGAAGGTCCTGGTTCATTCCCGGGTTTCGGCACACTGATAACTGAAGGAAGCAGTTTGCTAAACGTCTTTATCTCAAAGACCAGAAATTGTATGTGTTCATTCTCAAGAACAGTTTCTGGTTTATGCATGTACCATCTTGCTGTATGGTTAAAATTTAGTTTTTTTGTGCAATTCCAGTAGATTACCTTTCCAACCAAGTCGTGCCTAGCTTGTATTTCGTTGTGCTAGTTTGCTGCATTCGCTTAATACATGGTTTATTGTCTCACCTCTGTCATCACATCCTACTGTTGTTGTTGTTGTTAAGTGCCGTTTATCATGTTTCTGTATAAATATACCAGTAAGCACAAAGCTTATAGGTAAATGGATAAAGAGAGAACAGAAAGTAAAAGTAGACAGAGAGGATGGGAGGAGGAGAGAGAGGGGATTAAAGCAGTATACAGAATAGTTGAGAGCAGAGAGAGAATCTATGTTAGCGTAGCATTTGCTGCTGGTGGGCGGATGAGAAGACCGCTTGCTGTCCGGTTTTTAAATTGGATTTTTTCATTAAGAGTCTCAAACTAATTACTTGAGATCAGAGTTGAAACTTTAAAGACTTAACTTTAAACTCGGTTATTAAGTAATTAATATGATATTCTAATGAAAAAACCCAATTTCAAACCGGGACAGCAAACGTTCTTCTCGCCCGCCACCAACAGCAATGTCATACAAAGCTTTCAGTTTAACGATCCGAAATTGGGAAATTCCGTTTTAATTAGTACATATGGAATTATTATATATGTGACGTCTGTAACCTCGAATTTAAATATGGCTCATATGAAATAATTTTCAATTAATCCTAAGATATCAAACGATAACTGTGACCGAGATTACACACACACACACAACACACACACACACCGCACCCATAAACAATCAAACGATATCTGGAATGTTAATTCAGACACATTAATAAAAGAGATCAGATGGTCCTGTTAGTAAACAAAAAAACATGCTTAGAAGGCGAGCAAATCTGGAATAATAATTAACAAAAAAATAAACAAATCAACAGACACACAACATAAACGCACACACACATACTTACACACACACTTACACACACACATAAACAAGCACACACCCACACACACACACACAGGATGTGGAAGACATGAGACAGAACAAATGAACAGCTACTAGCAACAACTTCAGTTCTAGTAATTTTCTGTAGAAAGGATTTTTTATCCCGAACTATTAAGAATTGAGATAAATCACAGGTTAACAAACAACACCACAGTTACCGTCTTTTTTTTTTTTACACTTGCATCGTGATAGCCTTCAAAACTAACCAACAAACCAATATAAACACAATGCTTCAAGCAAATTACAAAACCTTTTATTCATATATATATATATAATATATATATATATATATATATATATATATATATATAATATATAGACGGCCTTTACACGCAAAGCGATGTGTGTATTAAAACAGTTAAAATCCCCTTCCATTCTGTAAGTGAAGACTACCTACAGCGGAATTGAAATCCGATCGGTTGGGTGTCAGTCCGGCACCATAACCATTAGGCTGTCTTCACTTACAGAATGGGAAGGGGATTTTAACTGTTTTAATACACATCGCTTTGCGTGTAAAGGCCGTCTATATATATATATATATATAATATATATATTATATATATATATATATATATATATATATATATATATGAATAAAAGGGTTTTGTAATTTGCTTGAAGCATTGTGTTTATATTGGTTTGTTGGTTAGTTTTGAAGGCTATCACGATGCAAGTGTAAAGAAAAAAAAAGACGGTAACTGTGGTGTTGTTTGTTAACCTGTGATTTATTCTCAATTCTTAATAGTTCGGGATAAAAAATCCTTTCTACAGAAAATTACTAGAACTGAAGTTGTTGCTAGTAGCTGTTCATTTGTTCTGTCTCATGTCTTCCACATCCTGTGTGTGTGTGTGTGGGTGTGTGTGCTTGTTTATGTGTGTGTGTAAGTGTGTGTGTAAGTATGTGTGTGTGCGTTTATGTTTGTGTGTCTGTTGATTTGTTTATTTTTTTTGTTAATTATTATTCCAGATTTGGCTCGCCTTCTAAGCATGTTTTTTTTGTTTACTAACAGGACCATCTGATCTCTTTTATTAATGTGTCTGAGATTAACATTCCAGATATCGTTTGATTGTTTATGGGTGCGGGTGTGTGTGTGTGTGTGTGTGTGTGTGTGTGTAATCTCGGTCACAGTTATCGTTTGATATCTTAGGATTAATTGAAAATTATTTCATATGAGGCCATATTTAAATTCGAGGTTACAGACGTCACATATATAATATTAATTCCATATGTACTAATTAAAACGGAATTTCCCCAATTTCGGATCGTTAAACTGAAAGCTTTGTATGACATTGGCTGTTGGTGGGCGGGCGAGAAGAACGTTTGCTGTCCCGGTTTGAAATTGGGTTTTTTTCATTAGAATATCATATTAATTACTTAATAACCGAGTTTAAAGTTAAGTCTTTAAAGTTTCAACTCTGATCTCAAGTAATTAGTTTGAGACTCTTAATGAAAAAATCCCAATTTAAAAACCGGGACAGCAAGCGGTCTTCTCATCCGCCCACCAGCAGCAAATGCTACGCTAACATAGATTCTCTCTCTGCTCTCAACTATTCTGTATACTGCTTTAATCCCCCTCTCTCTCCCTCCCCTCCCATCCCTCTCTGTCTACTTTTACTTTCTGTTCTCTCTTTATCCATTTACCTATAAGCTTTGTGCTTACTGGTATATTTATACAGAAACATGATAAACGGCACTTAACAACAACAACAACAGTAGGATGTGTGATGACAGAGGTGAGACAATAAACCATGTATTAAGCGAATGCAGCAAACTAGCACAACGAGAATACAAGGCTAGGCACGACTTGGGTTGGAAAGGTAATCTACTGGGAATTGCACAAAAAACTAAATTTTAACCATACAGCAAGATGGTACATGCATAAACCAGAAACTGTTCTTGAGAATGAAACACATACAATTTTCTGGTCTTTGAGATAAAGACGTTTAGCAAACTGCTTCCTTCAGGTTATCAGTGGTGCCGAAACCCGGGAATGAACCAGGGACCTTCAGATTATCAGACAGTCGTAGTCGTCGTAATTGCTTTGCTCTCCCAGCAGTTCTAGTCTTCTCACTAACACAATCCAACTATATCCTCTCTTCACTCGTTTCGACAGCCAAAATGATACTGCCGACTTTTCTCCCCGATCTGGGAAGCAGGTCCCTAAATATCCAATTGCTGTGTTTCATCAGGCTCCTCACTCTGAATTGCACGTTCGACATTCATCAGCACGCGCCAATCCTCACGACGAGACTCCACATCCGGGCCACTCTGCACTGCTCGTGCGGAATTTCACCAGCATTTCAGCAACGAAAAGGTGACGAGTTCAATTTCCTGGTCACTCACCACACATATCGGACTCGTTTCGTTCGTGGGCGGGAATCTGCTCGTTCACAAGACGGATTGCCTTATCCCAGCCAGAAAACAAGACCTAGTATTGATTAACAAAAAAAGTGATCTTGCAACTGGTTGATTTTGCAGTTCCAGCAGATCACAGGGTGAAGATATAAGAAAACAAAAATACACAATACGTAAACCTTGCTAGAGAATTAAAAAAAAATGTGGAATACGAGGATCAAAGTTATACAAATTGTAGTTGTGTGCACTTGGAACGGTCCAAAAGCTTGGAAAATAGACTAGAGGAAAGATAAAAGAGGAAAAAACTCCATTGATAGACTATCACCTAACGCTAGTGAGAAAGACTACAAACTGATTAACAAGAAAAAGAGAACTTGTTAAATGGAGTTTTTCAGTTCCAGCAGATCACAGGGTAAAGGTGAAATAAAACAAATACATAAATACCAGGACCTTGCTAGAGAATTAAAAAAAAATTGTGAAATACGAGGATCAAAGTAATACCAATTGTAGTTGGTGCACTAGGAACGGCGCGTAAAGCTTAGAAATCGGAGAAAGAATTGAGACCATCCAGACAACAGAATTAATGAAATCGGCTAGAATACTCAGAAGAATCCTGGAGACCCGAGGAAACTTATTGTTACTCAAACTCTAGTAAAAGACCATCAGCTTACGCTGGAGGGAAACACTCATGAGTGATTAATAATAATAATAATAATAATAATAATAATAATAAAGAAAACGAAACCAATCCTTTAATCGATACACGAGGGATCATAGTTCCATAATGGTTCCCGATTACGACTAGAAGGTTCCCGAGTTCGAGAAGGCTACCGTGTCCGACAAGAAATACCTGAAGGAAACGGAAGGCACATCGTCCGAAAGGTTGTACAGATAACAAATAAGATGAAGGCAAGGTCCGAATAATCCAAATAATACAATTTATCAAGCCTCATCTCAAAAATTCAGAGAATAAAATTCTACTGACAAATCGGTTAACAAATCACTAAGATAGAATAAGATAGACAGATGCAAAGGAGACAGAACAATGGATAAATAGTATTAAAAAAATAATTGCAAGAAACGAAGAAGAACCCGAGGCAGACATACACCTGGACTCGCTAAGGGCAACACTCGAGAAAGTACCAAACTGGAAAATACCGGTCATGATGGTCTACATAGATTCTGGTTTTAAACATTCACGTCAACCACGACAGATTGTCCTAACAACTATGTAAATACCTACAAGAAGCAAGCATACCCGAATGGATGATAAAAGGAAAGACCACCAGAAAGGAACAATACCCAGCAACTATAGACCGATAACGTGTCTACCTAAGATGTAGAAAATTCTAACCGTACGGATAAAAGAATATATTACTCGCTTCGTTGTCGCGGACTATTTCCGGAAGAGCAGAAAGGATGTCGAAAGGGAACAAATTACTTACTCTATAAAGATCAGTGCATCCTTAAAGAGGTTAAAATAAAACGGACAAAAGTAGCTATGGCATGGATTGACAGAGATGAAACAGTTAATCACATAAGTGAATGCAGCTAACTGGCACAAGATGAGTACAATAGTAGATACGACTGGGTGGGAAAGGTGATCCACAGGGAATTATGCAAGAGACTAAAATTTGACAATTGGTATATGCACAAACCAAAATCTGTCCTAAAAATTAGACGAACAAACTTCTTTTTTTTTTGGTACACCCTGTACTCTCTAGTGGTCAGTGCCTGCCAATGGATGCCCGGCCAATAGGTACCCGTCCAATGGATACCTGGCTAATGGATGCCCGGCAAATGGATACCTGGCCAATGGATGCCCGGCCAACTAATATTTGTTATGGATTGACTGAGATGAAGAAGATAATCCCATAATAAGTGAATGCAGCGAACTGGCACAAGATGAGTACAATAGTAGATACAACTGGGTTGGAAAGGTGATTCACAGGGAATTATGCAAGAGACTAAAATTTGACAATTGGTATATTGTGCATATACCAGAATTTGTCCTAAAAATTAGACGAACAAACTTTTTTTTTTTTGGTACACCCTGTACTCTCTAGCGGTCAGTGCCTGCCAATGGATACCTGGCCAATGGATGCCCGGCCAATGGATATCCGCAGCAAATAGTCGATACTAATATTTGTTATGGATTGGCAGAGATGAAGGAGATAATCCCATAATAAGTGAATGCAGCAAACTGGCACAAGAGTACAATAGTAGACACGACTGGGTGGGAAAGGTGATCCACAGGGAATTATGCAACCCGAATAAATTCCTGAACCTTTTTGAGAAAATAAAATATAGTTGTGGAACATGAAGGTACCAGTAATGCCAATCAAGAACCTGGAAACAAAAGTTTGTTGTAACTAGCGTAACGGTTATTGTCGTATGCATAATGGAATCGGTGATCCGAGTTCAAATCCTGGACTAGACTTTTTGTGTTTACTTCGCGTTAATGCACTTGTGTATTCTCCCATTCCCTGAGATATAGGTAAATAGCAGGGCAAAATGGGTTCTTTAACCTTGTTAAGCAACCAGTCGAAGAGAGGGGAACTCTGAATTAAAACAGTTGTATGCATTTACCAGCCCCTCACAGAAGAAGGATGTCAAACAAGGTGACATTTTAAGCTGAATTTAACAGGTTTGAATTCAGAGTTTTCTTCTAATCCCATTATATGTGGTTCTCCTTCTGTTGGTCGACGAGTTGTAAAGGACGTAAGGAAGGAAAAAAGACATAAGGTAGCTTTAAGGTTCAGACTTATTTCTAGGTTCATAGCTATTTTTTAGAGAGGAAATTTTCTGTGCAATTCAATAGCTTGCGTTCCCAGTAAAAGTTTGCGTTGAGAATGGTCGAGGTATCTTTTTGATGCCAGGAAGGGGCTTTTTCTCTGCGAATGCCCTGAGGGTTCTTTCGGTCTGAGAGATTGTTATTTTTAAAATTTTTTATTTTCATTATATTTTCACTCCCCATACTTGGCACTCGACTTCTGTGCAACATCTAGGATATCTCGATTTTGTAAATTAGATATAGAAAACTTAGTAAAAATAATTGTCTGGCGGGATCTATATTAGATTTTTGAAAGATCCTTGTTCGGCTAGAAACCACAAGGTTCCTAGTTCGATACCGGTCCTCGCCAACTCAGCGTATGAGTAGCACAGGGATCTGTGCGGTAAAGTAAGGAGCTGATGGTAGGTGTGGCGCTCTACCTCAGACGCCAAAACAATCTCCTTGGTCTAGCGCTATTGAAAAGGGGATAGACTCCCTCGCTGACTGGCTGATACCGACTTTAGGCCGCCCCGACGACTTTACTTTACTTTTACACCCTGTACTCTCCATCACGTCAGTGTCTGCCAATGGATACCCGGCCAAGGGATACCCACTAGCCAACAGTCAACATTTATATTTGTTATGGATTGGCAGATATGAAGGAGTTAATCACATAATAAGTGAATGTCGCAAACTGGTACAAGACGAGTACAATAGTAGACACGACTGGGTGGGAAAGGTAATCCACAGTGAATTATACAAGAGACTAAAACTTGACAATTGGTATTTACACAAACCAGAATCTGTCCTAAAAATTAGACGTACAAATTAATTGTATTTTTTGGTACACTCTCTGGCGGTCAGTGCCTGCCAATGGATACCCGCGCAATAGGTACCCGGCCAATGGATACCCGCTAGCAAATAGTCGATACTTATATTTGTCACATGTCAAACAAGGTGACATTTTAAGCTGAATTTAACAGGTTTGAATTCAGAGTTTTCCTTCTAATCCCATTATATGTGGTTCTCCTTCTGTAGGTCGACGAGTTGTAAAGGACGTAAGGAAGGAAAAAAAAGACAAAAACAAAAGGTACCTTTAAGTTTCAGACTTTATTTCTAGGTTCAAAATTTGACAATTTGTATTTATACAAACCAGAATCCGTCCAAAAAATTAGACGTACAAATTAATTGTATTTTTTTGGTACATCCTGTACTCTCTAGCGGTCAGTGCCTGCCAATGGATACCCGGCCAAGGGATACCCACTAACCAACAGTCAACATTTATATTTGTTATGGATTGGCAGAGATGAAGAAGTTAATAACATAATAAGTGAAACTGGCACAAGATGAGTACAATAGTAGACATGACTGGGTGGGAAAGGTAATCCACAGTGAATTATACAAGAGACTAAAACTTGACAATTGGTATTTACACAAACCAGAATCTGTCCTAAAAATTAGACGTACAAATTAATTGTATTTTTTTGGTACACTCTCTGGCGGTCAGTGCCTGCCAATGGATACCCGGCCAATAGGTACCCGGCCAATGGATACCCGCTAGCAAATAGTCGATACTTATATTTGTCACATGTCAAACAAGGTGACATTTTAAGCTGAATTTAACAGGTTTGAATTCAGAGTTTTCCTTCTAATCCCATTATATGTGGTTCTCCCTTCTGTAGGTCGACGAGTTGTAAAGGACGTAAGGAAGGAAAAAAAAGACAAAAACAAAAGGTACCTTTAAGTTTCAGACTTTATTTCTAGGTTCAAACTTTGACAATTTGTATTTATACAAACCAGAATCCGTCCAAAAAATTAGACGTACAAATTAATTGTATTTTTTTTTGGTACATCCTGTACTCTCTAGCGGTCAGTGCCTGCCAATGGATACCCGGCCAAGGGATACCCACTAGCCAACAGTCAACATTTATATTTGTTATGGATTGGCAGAGATGAAGAAGTTAATAACATAATAAGTGAAACTGGCACAAGATGAGTACAATAGTAGACATGACTGGGTGGGAAAGGTAATCCACAGTGAATTATACAAGAGACTAAAACTTGACAATTGGTATTTACACAAACCAGAATCTGTCCTAAAAATTAGACGTACAAATTAATTGTATTTTTTTGGTACACTCTCTGGCGGTCAGTGCCTGCCAATGGATACCCGGCCAATAGGTACCCGGCCAATGGATACCCGCTAGCAAATAGTCGATACTTATATTTGTCATATATCAAACAAGGTGACATTTTAAGCTGAATTTAACAGGTTTGAATTCAGAGTTTTCCTTCTAATCCCATTATATGTGGTTCTCCCTTCTGTAGGTCGACGAGTTGTAAAGGACGTAAGGAAGGAAAAAAAGACAAAAACAAAAGGTACCTTTAAGTTTCAGACTTTATTTCTAGTTTCAAAACTTGACAATTTGTATTTATGCAAACCAGAATCCGTCCAAAAAATTAGACGTACAAATTAATTGTATTTTTTTGGTACATCCTGTACTCTCTAGCGGTCAGTGCCTGCCAATGGATACCCGGCCAATATGTACCCGGCCAATGGATACCCGCTAGCAAATAGTCGATACTTATATTTGTTATATTCGTCCAGTCATTTTGAGTTTGTCGAAAATAGACGCTAAAGCAAATAGACGTCACACTCGTGGCACTTGGCTGTGTAGATCAATGTATTAATGGTGGTTTTTGTTACGAATATCTGGACTGCGCTGGGATACGAACGATTTGTCGTTCTCTAATAAAAAGACAAAAAAAGATGCGGGAAGCTACTTTAGCGTTCCACCAAAAAAAACAAAAACAAACAAACAAACCAACAAAAACAAACCAAAGACACGGGCGGGAAATGTGTTAGAGCCGATTATATTCGTATAAATAAGTAAATATATAAATGTCAGGATAACTGTTGAATATAAGAAGATCGAACGGCGATGGAGGGGGGGAGATATAGAAAATTTGCTAAAATTAGACTAAACCTTCGATCTGTAAAAAGCTGAAACACATTTGATGCAGATCGTGAGTGTCGCAATCCAATAAACCGCGTGAATAAAAATAAACAAACAAACAGATAAATAAAAGTTGCTTTTTCGAACCAATTTTGTCGTAAATCGATGGCATGAAAAACATTCGATGACATTAAAACAATCCATTCTACTCGCAATGTTACCCGACGTTGCCCAGGAAGATCTGTATATTGATACTCTTGTTCCTAAATCTTCCGACCGTTATCATCTTGCAACACTCTCTGGTGAAAATCAAACCGTCCAGATCGACCAAGACGAAATGCTAAAATGTAAATCTTGAGTATCTGGTTGCTTATTCGCCGAATGCTTTTTTCTTATGAGTGCCGTCACTCAGCTAGATAATGGACAATTCCCTTTTTATTATAAAGAAAGAAAGGGAAGAAAAGGATATGCTACCCAGAAAAAAACAGAAAAAATATAAGAAGAAAGGAGTGAGCGTGCGGAAGCGATAACACTAATCTGTTTCTATCGAACATAATGAAAAGATGAAAAGAAGAAAAGAAAAAAGAGAGAGAGAGAGAGAGAGAGAGAGAGAGAGAGAGAGAGAGAGAGAGAGAGAGAGAGAGAGAGTTAAATCAAAAAATTAATACTCTTTACATATTGAACCTTCGCAATAGCTCTTAAGTAGACATATCAAATGTAATAATTAAATTACCTTACTGTAGTATATCCACAGGTCCTGCTACTGAAAATAAAAGAATTTATTTAATTGCCTTTTCAAAATAATTTTTTCCGTTAATCGATGATATTAAACAATTCATTCTACATGCAGGTTACCCGACGTTGCCAGGAAAATATTTAAAGAAAGAAGGAAAGAAAGATACACCAGTTTTTATGAAATAATTCCCATATTCTGTGATAAGACCAAATTTCACGTATTTTTTAATTTTTTTACCCCCGAATTAAAATTCAACAAAGCCGCGAAAAAATAAATGAAACTTCAAGAAATTTTGGTGTACTGTGATACCTTGACTTACGAGTTTCCTGAGTTACGAGCGGTCACACGACCGATTTTATGCTTTGAGTTGCGAGCTATGTGTATGTGTATATATATATATATAGTGTGTGTGTATGAGTGCGTATATTATAATGTGTGCGTGAGTGCGTATTATATAT
>CM042165.1:22867194-22927819 GCA_023376005.1 Doryteuthis pealeii | reverse complement strand
GTTGAGTAAACAAGTTGAAATTATCAAGAACTTTGAAATATTAGTTAAAAAAAAACATTCCAAAATAGACAAGCATATGAATACAACAATGAGAAAAGAAAAACACCCTAAAGACACACACACAACGCATATATTTTATATATTTTATTAGAAAGGACTGGCAAAAACGAGCCTTAATGCTGGCTTTTGAAACCAAAATGACTTAGCCCCCACCCACAGAAATAATTTACCAAAAGTCAGGGAAATTATCAGATTATTAAGAATTTTTCAGTGTTATTTATTCAAGAATGATCTATAATGCTCATGTATTTTATTTTAAAACTTTCTCATTTTTTTCAGCGTCACTTAATTTTTTTTATTTTTAACATTTGCCTCCAAGTTGGTCCTAACTTGATACTTAATTAAAAGTATAAATAAAGAGATAAAAAGACCGAAGTTCATTGAATAGAACAAAAAAAATTTTTACAGACGTTGCTGTTCTATGAGGAAAATAAGTACCGAAATCGAATAAAATGTAAAAATAAATAAATGAATAACTTTTGTGAGATTTTTTTTATCTTTTCGCATAATTATTTAATTGGCTATATCTTATAAAAGAAAAATTATTACATCGCATTATTTTTTCTGCTAAAAGGCAGAAGGTACATTTTAAATCGGAGTTTTTTCTTAAAAAACTTATTACTTTATGCTTAGCTTAAAATAAGGTTTGCATTGAATAGAATATTTATTTCTAAATCTAAGAATATAACATTTTAAAACTTAAAATCGAATATTTTTATTTTAAATTATTTTATAGTATAATTTTCATTAGCAAAAATACTAATTAAAAGTTTGAAATAAAATAAACTGATGCATTATAAAATTCATTATGATAATCAAGTACTGAAAAATTTCATTAAAATCAGGATAATTACCTGATTTTTTTAATTTGTTTGCAATCGCAATGTTATATTTAAAAATTGGGCTAAACGAGCGCATAAAACCCTTGAAAAGAGAACAGAAAATGGTGAAGGATCGCCATTGAAATTGACCAAAACAAATGGTTTAAATCTTTAAAAAAAACTGCATATGTAATGATATTTTTTCTTTTTAATGATGGTTATTATGTTACTACTTACGATAGAACAAAGTTTGACCTAAATAATAGATTTAATTAATTTTAATTTCGCTTTTTTAAAACTCGTAGAAGAGCTGATTTTTTTGCCAGCACTATATTATAATGAGAGATTATGTAACTGTTCTGCTAACCAAAACATATGTCATCACTGACATCATGATTTCTTTAGTTATTAGTTATATTCTCAACGATCTATAAAGCCATTATTAGGCCCGAGTTAGCTCAGTTGACAGAGCGTTCGGGGCTAGACAGCCAACAGGTTCCGAGTTTCAGATACGGGCCATTGCCCAACCTCAGCGTCATAGAGAGCACAGCGAATCGGATGCGGTAAAGTAAGGAGCTGATGGTAGGTGTGGCGCTTACACCTCAGATGCCAAAAAATAATCTCCTGTGCGTCTAGCGCTAGTGAAAAAGGGGATAGACTCCTTGCTGATTGGCTGATACCGACTAGGATACCCAACGACTTACTTAGTATCTTATTTATTAACGATATTCTCTTAAAAGTCTAGCTGATTTAGATTTGGTGCAAAACTGCCCATATTATTAATGCATTTTAAAATACTGAAATATGGTGTATCTATCTCTAAGAAATAAAAATTTACATAGTATATGGTGGGACTAATTTGCCATAATGATTTAAAAAAATTGGGTTTAATAATAATCATTTGCGTGTACTGATTTTAATACTAATCATGTTATTCTTAAACATTAAAAGCGATCCTATATAAAAACTTTTATATAAAAATCAATGAAAATAAAATTAATAAAGTGTAGTATTTTTATATTCGTTCTTATTTAGCTTTGTGGTTTTCTTATATAGTATTTATTACATTTAAAACTTAAATACTTGCTATGTGAGCATGTCTATAAAGTCAGAAAACGGCATAACTCACATGACTTTCAGAAACATTTTTACAAGCCCAGAGTTACTGAGGCATGGAATAAACTGCCTGCATTCCGTTGTTGGCTGCTGAAACACTGCATCTTTTAAAACCTCTTTTCTTGTAATTCGACAACACTATACCTGATACCCCCCCCTCCATACACATATGCACACGCGTGTGTATTATACAGTATGCTATTCATGTTCCTGACATTAGTACATTATTCTATGTACTATACATGAGACTTTTGATGAGTTGTGGTGCACCCTGAGCACTGTACACAATAAATTCATATAAATTATCAAAAATTTCATTACAATTGTTTCAGCCACTAAAAATGGATGACAGACCTCTGTTTCAGTCTGCAGTGCTTAGTTTGATTTGCTGCCTTTTGAATAGCTTTAAAACAAATATTTATGTGAGATTGAAATAATTTTTGCTATAAATCAAATCCAAACAATGCAGTTAACATTTATGCAAACAAATCTAAAAAAAAAAATTAGTATTATCTGCGTTATTCGGACTATTGTTCCCATCTTTATTTGTACAATGTTTCAGCTGATATGCCCTCCAGCCTTCTTCAGGTATTTCTTGTCAGACTCGGGAACCTTCTTTTCATAATCGGTAGCCATCACGGAACTTCGAACCTAACCCTTTATTCAGTCTTCAGGGGTATCCTGTTCTCATTCCGCTAACCATAACTGGGGTAGGAGTTGTGTTAATTATTTTTCTATGTTACTGCCTCTACTCAGGATTGAACCCGGAATCCAGAGATAACTGTCACTTAGAACTGTCTTAACCTAACTACCTTATCCACTAGGCCATGTGTCCAATTGGACAATAGTCCGAATAACACAGATAATACTAATCATCAAGCCTCATCTCAAACATTCAGAGAAATAAAAAAAAAAAATATTTTTGTTCTTTTTAAAAAATCGCCCTTATTTATTTAATGACCCTCGTGTGTGTATATATATATATATATATATATATGAAGGAAAAAACTTTAAATTTACTTCATATAATAATCTAATTTAACCATGTTTTTGTTCTGTCTGAAGATGTTGCGACTTGCAGTTGAAATAAATTATTACATGAAGCAAATTAAAAATGTTTTCCTTTATTTATTCACTATATTGCTCTGACCATCCACATCCTGGTACTAGGTCCGTCAAGCTCTCACTACAGATAACCTGTATCATTACAGTTGAAACCCACATGGAATAATCCTCATAGCTCAGTCGGTAGAGCGTTCGGCTAGAAACAACAAGGTTCCTAGTTCGATACCTCCCCGCCAACTCAGCGTATGAGTAGCACAGTGATCTGTGCGGTAAAGTAAGGAGCTGATGGTAGGTGTGGCGCTCCACCTCAGATGCTAAAAAACAATCTCCTTGGTCTAGCGCTATTGAAAAGGGGATAGACTCCCTCGCTGACTGGCTGATACCGACTTTAGGCCGCCCCGTTGACTTTACTTACTTTATATATATATATATAAATAATGTCATTATTATTAACAGCATAATTAAAAAATACATTATATTAATTGCACATAACATACGTAACCAAGAATACCAAACACAAATACGCATATTCATACACACACGTGCGCATGGAGACAATTATATCATCACAGCCTTCATGCATGCCCATGCGCATGACATCACACACATATGTACAAACAAAAATACGCACGCACAATCATATCATCACAGCCTTCACGCATTTTCACGCGCACACGCTTGACATCATACACATACGCACAAATAAAAATATGCACACGTACAAACAAAAAGAACATTCGACATCACATTTGACAATTTACACCATTTCTGTTATTTTAAAAAAACTATTTCGTTTACCTGATGAATGCTTTTAGCAGGAAACCATTGGTAGTCATATCGTTCCCAAATAAATGAATAAAAGCTAAAACTTTTATTTGTCACTTCATTCAACTATATATATATATATATATATATAAATTAATGGTAAATCCTCGCAGTGAGAAAAAACCCAGCAAATAGTTTGATTGTAAAAATATACTACCAAACATCAACCGGGGAGAAAAAATTTTTGAAAAAAAAAAGAAAAGACCAAGGTAATCGTACCAACCAAAAATAATCTATTGGTACAATATTTTGGCCAAAAGAAAAAACAATTATATGTATATATATATATATCTTATTATAATGGAGATTGTGTGCTTTTCTGTCTGTAACCGAAACTATATTACTACTCATATTACTATTCCCTTAGTTATTGACATCACATTTTCCATGATTGTATTTTTATTTAAAACCTGAATTATTAATAAAATTGTTTTACATTATTAATACTGTTAACCATGTCTACATACTGACAACATGCAATTATATTTATATATACAAAACAAAAATAGCAGTTTACAGTGTGAACGGAAGGCTAATTTGCATATTGATATTAAAAATGTGATTTTATTAAATATGTGCTTAGTATTATTGATTTCTAACTGTTTGGTTTTATTTTAATGGAATATAATCAAAAATCTCTTCAATGAATCTTAAATTAACAAGAAAAAAGAACTGTCATTTTATTTATTTACTTCCTCTTTTAAACTAAATACTTAGATTAGAAAAAATAACAATGAAAGACGAGAGTGATGGAAGAGTAAGTTTCAGTTGTTGTATTTTTATTATACTCCCTCTGTTTCAAATTAGTTTATCTGCATTCTTATTTGGTTTCATTAGCTTTTCTAATTTAATATAATATTTATTACATTAAACTTAAATACTTGCACCCGGAGGGTGCATATAATTGCTAGTATATATAAGATATATATATTCATACAAACCTGCCAGGAGACTAAAGCTAATAAGTAAAAGTGCTCAATACCTAAGTAGAGCAAATAAGATATATATATATATGTGTGTGTGTGTGTGTGTGTGTGTGTGTGCGTGCGTGCTGGATGTAGAACCATAGATGTAGATCATGTTGTTTGGGATTTTTTTATTTGCAGTTAATATAAATTCTATAAACTGGATATGACTCAACATAAAACTACAAAATCTCTACTAATTAAAATAACTGTAGAAAGTGGCTTTTACATATTTACCAACCCCCTGCAAGAGCAGCAATTTTTTTAAGCGGAGTTTAACAGGTTTGAATTCAGTTTTCCTTCTCCTAGACTGGTGCAAAACCAAGGTTAAAGTGTCCAGTCTACCCTACTATTTACCCATAGCTGGTAGGAGAGTACATAGGTGCATACCTTTCCCAAGAGTATTAGTGCTATGAAATACAAACAGCTTCGTCCAGGATTTGAACTCATGTCGACAAGTCCATTTTCTACGACTTTAACCATTATACCATGCGCCTCCAGAAGGTGGCTTTTAAGTAAGTTTAAAATTGTTACATAATTATTGATCCCTAATACTTATATAAGGTAGTGTAGAAAACATAATGGCGATTAGTGCAGCTGATGGCCTCATGTCGACAAGTCCATTTTCTACGACTTTAACCATTATACCATGCGCCTCCAGAAGGTGGCTTTTAAGTAAGTTTAAAATTGTTACATAATTATTGGATCCCTAATACTTATATAAGGTAGTGTAGAAACATAATGGCGATTAGTGCAGCTGATGGCCTTGAGAGTGAGTGACGGCGCTTGACCTCACTCTCACCTTGCCTTCCGGGGATAAATCGTGAGAACCGGAAGGCATAGAAGACCCTGTCTTCCGGTTTAAGTAATAGTAAGTTTCAGTCAGTTAGCAAGTAGGAGCCGAGCTCGTAGGATGTGCGCAGATGTCTGGTTTGGGGATTTACAATAAAGTAACATCAAAGTAAATCGAAGTCTTGTGTTTATTACCTAAAAACTAACAATGACACAGGGCTTCTGATAAGGAGAAATCCCTAACAGAAACCAGACCCGAAGTCCCCAAGAAAGTCCAGACCTTAGAAGATTCCAGACCCAGACACAAGATGTTAGAAGATATACCAAGACCAAGATAGACGATCGGAATAGCAAAGCCGTCCAGAAGAATAGATGTCCAAGATATAGAAGCAAGTAAGAAGTAAAGAAGTAATGAAGGGTATACAACAAAATGTAGAATTGTTGGTGAAAGCTGAAATAGAATTTGTCTCTTTGTGAATTGTTATTTTTTTAACCTGTTTCTCCCCCATAATTGTTCAATTTTTTTTTTATCATTCAGTTTCTTTCTGCAAATTGAAAAAGATTATCACCTGAAACGTTACCAATTAGGAATTGATGAAGGAATTGAAGATCTTCCACCAGGAAACTGTTACCCATTAGAATCTAACCTGCATTTTAAAAATGGAGGTAAGTGAATATTGCAGTGTTAAACCCCTTAATAAAATCCTTTTTTGTTTTTCTACATCTTTTTGAAAGAAGTTGAACACCAAATGTTTTACATTTGTCAGTATAAAATTTTAGGTTATCTCCTATAACTCCAACATAAACAAAGGGGAACCACTCTTGACGGATAAATTATTTATTTATTGATCTACTAGGAAAAAAGAAGACGGGTTTAAGGGTTAGGATTAGGGTTTAGGGTTAGTTTAATGGGAAAATAGATAAATAATTTATCAGTCAAGAGTGGTTCCCCTTTGTTTATGATGGAGTTATAGGAAATAACCAAATTTTATTAGCACCATTGATCAAGCAGAGAGAGATAATCTGCATATTAAGGTAAATGAATATTGTAGCGTTTACTTCCTTAATATAATCCTGTCGGCTGGGGTTTTAGAATACACTGAGTGCACCTTTGAAGAAAGGTAAGTAACCCCCCCCCCCAACGGGACCAACTGTGGGTGGCAATGTGTGATGCTTAAGGACAGAATCCTGGTGGATGAGCAATCCATGACCTGCAACACTCCATTTAGGTCCTTACTTAGGCTAGACGGGCGGTCAGAGAGGCCCCCTCCAATCAATTGGCTGGTCATGTCGATCCCTAGCACCTATATGAATATCCCAATCCAATTGCCATTATGGCAAGCTCCAACACTTTTTATCATATACATATATATATATATATATATATATATATATTTACCAACCCCTCCACACAAGAAAGATGCGACACATGGTCAATTTCTTAAGCAGAGTTTAACAGGTTTGAATTCAGAGTTTTCCTTCTCCTAGACAGGTTGCCTAACCAAGGTTAAAGAGCTCAGTTTGTCCTACTATTTACCCATAGCTAGAGGGAGTATAGTTGGATTCCTACCTTTCCCAAGGGTATTAGTGCTATGTGAAATGCAAACAGCCTTGTCTAGGATTTGAACTCGGGTCGACGAGTTCATTTCCCACAACTCTAACCATTATGCCACACGCCTCCTTTTTATCATATGGGTGCTTGAAGGCAATGGTCGAGGGTCCTATTGTCCTGGGTATGATGTTAAACTCTCTCTAATGGTGAAGTTCCAATTATGGAGCTCTGGGGAGTGTGGGGTATCCCTTCATCACCATTATTCCCAGCTCAACTCTGACCCGGAGTGGTAGTACCTGTTAGGGTCCCATCTATGGGTTAAATAGAAAAACATAAGCTTAAAAAATGTGTTTAAAAATAAAAATTGAGTTTTAAAAAATCGAGCACCCATCAAGAATGAATAAAACAAGACCTTTTCAGCATAAAATGAGCCAACAAGGGTTGACATGCTGTAAAATCCAACCAAGCTCTTTAACCATGGTTAGGCAACCAGTCTTGGAGAAGGAAAACTCAGAATTCAAACCTGTTAAAGTTCACTTAAAAATGGACGTTGTGTCTCATCCTACCCATGTGATGGGGTTGGAAAATACATATATAGGCACTTAAAAACATTGATATTTCAATTACTTGGCATAAAATGACATATTTAATGCCAAATGAATTGACATGTTGTAAAACCCAACCAACCAACTTTATGACTAGGTACTCTGGGGCATTTTGAAAATTTTCAGCAGAATATTGGGACCAAGTTACCTTTAAGCACTCCAGGGGCGACCTTGATTCAGAAGGACATGTCTCGCTTTGCACTGTCAACATCCAGATGTTGACGGTGCAAAGTGAAACATGTCCCTTTGAATCTAGGTCGCCCCTGGGGTGCTTAAAGGTAACTTGATCCGAATATTGGATAATTTTGCAAATCTCTGGAAACATTGTGTGGTTTTTCTAAGGTGGTTTTATTTTGTTAATTTTTTTCTTTTACTTAAACTGAACTAATTAAATTTAACTAATAGTTAAATTTAACTAATAGTTAAATTTAACTATTCGTTTCTTTTTTTTTTTTTAATTCATGAATTTAATTGTCCTAAAAATATGCTTTTTTTTAAATTAATTTAAAAAATAAAAAAAATTTTTTTTTTTTTTTTTACTGAAACTGAATTAAACTTAACTAATCATTTAAAAAAAAATTTAATGAATTCAATTGTCCTAAAAATATTTTTATTTTTAAAAAATTTTTTCAGTCAGTTTTCGAAAGGGTTGTTATATCGGACAAGAATTGACTGCTCGAACTCATCACAGAGGAGTTGTACGCAAACGCTTAATGCCAATCATTTTTGAAAGGTTTGTTAGTTTTCCTTTTTAATTTATTTAAAAAATTTTTTTATAATTTGCACAAATTTATTTCACTTTTATAATTACATGAAATTTTATCTGCTAAGATGAAAAATGATCTCTATATTAACACTGTTGTAACTAACTACCCACCTTCATTCTCAGTATTTGGCATACGTCACGGTAAGGAATGAGAGAGATAAGAACTAAGTCAAGTGGATCCTAAGCCCCCTGCCCCAATAGCTGAAAATTTCAGTCTTAAAGAAATCCAGCCACCATAACAGAGAACGGTAGTAGTGACCTAGATTCACCAGGCAAATAGTTAAGAATTAAACTGCTACCAAAAAACCTGGTCTATTTATGATTCAAGGTTATCTTCCCTTACTGCAAGGGTTTCGCCACGAGGTGACACTACTAGCTGGGTATTTAAACTCAGCCCGGGAAGCCCTCAACCTCTCTCTCTCTTGGTCTGGTATTCACAAAAGATGGACTAGATGCGTGGTGTCTCTGTCCATTAACTGAGGGGCTTTGCCCCCCAACTATCAGTAAGTGACTCTTTGTGAACTCTTTCTTACGTCCAAAGGACTTTCGTCCTCTATATTTGTATCTTGTTATGTTCCATGAGCTCAGACAATGAAGTCTGTATTGTTATGTTGTACTTATTTGTTCCTTTGAACCACATATCTTTGAGAATCTGTGTTACACCTCAAAGATATGTGGTTCAAAGTTAACTGACCTGAAAAAATGTAAAGGTTTTTAAATAAAATAACTGGTGCATTATATCTTTTATTCATTAATATATCAACACTGAAAATTTCATTAAATTCGGTTAATTCCCTGATTTTTTAATATTTTTTTTTCTTTCGGCGGGGTGACATATGATGGTAGAATTTAGGTCCGTTAAGTTCGATTTAACCAAATTATTTGTGTTCGATTAGACCATGTGAAAAGAAACTAGATAAAAAATATAAATATGTATATTTACCAACCCCTCCGCACGAGTAGGATGTGACACAAGAACGGAGTTTAACAGGTTTGCATTCAGTTTTGCTTCTCCTAGACAGGTTACCTAGCCCAATCCACCTTACTATTTGTCCATAGCTGGAGGGAGAGTAGTTGGATGCATACCTTTCCCAAGGGTATTATGCTATGTGAAATGCAAATAGCTTCATCCAGTATTTGTACTCACGTCAAAGAGTCCATTTCCTATGACTCTAACCATTACACCATGCACCTCCACCTAAAAAGTATAAATATGAACATGATTCCCTAACCTCTAGGCATAAAATAACCCTTGATGGTTTGACATGCCATTAAAATCAATTGGTTAATATGAAATGTATGTGTAGATGCAACAATTATAAGACCAAGGTAATATATCTAATTTTCATTTGCTATTTTTGTAAACTAGCAGGACCTGTGGATATACCACAGTATGATAATTTAATTATTACAATGTTTAATATTTCAATTGAACATAAGGAAAAGATAAAAAGAAGGAAAGAAACAAACAAAAGCAAGAAAGAGTTAAATCAAAATTATTATACTTTTTACATATTGAACTATTTGGCAATAGCTCTTTAGTAAACATATCAAACATGATAATTAAATTAACATACTGTGGTATATCCACACGTCCTGCTAGTATTATCTAATTTTCATTTGCTATTTTTATTTGTGAACTAGCAGGACCTGTGGATATACCACAGTATGATAATTTAATTATTACAATGTCTAATATGTTTACTTAAGAGCTATTACAAATAGTTCAATATGTAAAAAGTATAATAATCTTGATTAACTCTCTCTCTTCTTTATTTTCATATTTTCAATATGTTCAATTGAAACAAATTAGCATTATCGCTTCCACGCGCTCACCCCTTCTCTCTATCTTTCCCCAACTCTTTTTCTTCCTGTCTAACATGTCCTTTTTCTTCCCTTTCTTTCTTCATAATAAAACAGAATGGACAAATGTTGTAATATTTAGATTAAAATACTGTAGTATATCCATATGTCCTGCTAGTATTATCTAATTTTCATTTGCTATTTTTATTTGTGAATTTAAAAAAAAAATTCTACTTAAAAGACATTTACAGTGAGTCTAGTGTCATAATATCCAACTGGCAAGTGAATGTGTTGCGTGTCAGGTCAAATTTTTTCTCACAAAAAAACCAGGGTACAAAAAAACGGAGTTTTGTACTCTTATTCCATGTCATTATTTGAATTTTCTTTAATTGTGGGTTGAAAAGATGGTGAAAACAGGTGGGTGAGGTTTTTTGGTGGTGGTAGTAGAAGGGTGTAGTGGACGGAGAGGAATACCTTTGTTGTATTTTGTGTGTGTGTTTTTTTTTTCTATGGTAGTTAGTATTGTGGTGGTTGGGTTGAGCCTAAATAACAATTTTCTCCTTTTCCCTTTTCCTGTTTCCAAGCTCCTCTTTTCTTCCCCATTGTATAAAAATGTTTAGTGGTTAGTAACATCCAACAACAGGCATTCATCGGCTTGGCTTTGTTTCATAGCAACCCCCTAATGTGTCGGGTGACTGTATCTTTCATCTTTCTTTCAAAAACACACATCCTTCTTTTTCTTTTATGAGGATTATCAGTTCCGTATTAATTCCCTTCTCTTCATCCGACATTAAACACTGACTTGGCCTTACTTTTTTTATTCCGGATAGAAGGAAAACATTAATAAATCTCTAAGTGTCTCAAAAACAATGTTATCTTTTTTTCTAGATATTTGGCTATATGCAGGTTAACCATAACTAATCTGACATCATTATATATACTAGTACAAAATAAAAAACACCCTCCGGGCAATGTAAAAATAGATTTTTGAAACATATTGCCTGAGGGGTGGGAGTAAAAAATTCAATGTCAGCGAGTTTGTACCCTAAGTAAGTAAAATCATCAAATTCATTAAAGGATTAAAAAATAAAACAATTTGAAATGTAAACTTTAAATATGTATTAAAATAAAACAAACTATATATAGATATATAATACCAGTCATGTATTTATTAAAACTTGTTTTAAAAAAAAACAATGAGGACTGTCTAATGTTGTATGTTCAAATTTTGAGTGTATTTATTCTATGTTATGATGATTTTGGGTAATGTGATGTAAGCAGTGATGTAATTTTTGTTACAGACAAAAACTGAAAGCGAATCTCCATTATTAATAGATTTACCAACCCCCACTGCATGAGAAGGATGTGACACAAGGGGTTTAATTTCTTAAACAGTTTAACAGGTTTAAATTCACTTATATTACCCATACCTGGAGGGAACAAGGAACAAAAAGAAGTGAAAAAGAGAGGAAAAAAGCTGCCACAGAAAAGAGAGCTAAAAGAAAGGAGAAACAGCAGCACCCCCAACACCTACAGAAAACATCACCTTTTGTTTGCAGCCATTGCACCAGAGACTGCCATTCGAGGATCGGTCTGTTCAGCCACTCATGTAGCTGTAAGTGAGAGAGAGAAAAAAAAAAAAAAAAAAAAAAACGCCATCGTCTAAAATAGATGATGGCTAGGCAAACAGAAAGAAAATTCTGAATTCAAACCTGTTAAACTTTGCTTAAAAATTGACCTTGTGTCACATCCTGCTTGTGGACACTGACTTTGAATTGCTTTTTGTTTCAAATAGAAAGAAAAATAAATAAATCTCTAAGTATCTAAAAAAAAAAAATATATATATATTTTATCTTTTTCCATACATATATATCTATATGTATGTGATGGATGTTGGGAAACTTTTTTGGTTGTATTGGAAGCATGGAAAAATATAAGATAAAGAATAATAACCAAAATTCAAAGTGATGAATATTGTATTTAATCCTATTGTTTTTAATATTGTTTATTAATCCTAATATATCAGGTTACCCTCCACCTTTTGTTAAAGGGTTTTGTACAATATCTTTTTTTCTATCTATTTTGCTATATACAGGTTAACCATAATTTAGACGAGTATTCCCATCTTGGTATAATTACAACATTTCAGATATTATACACTCTGATCTTCTTCAGGTGTCTTTCTTTTCATTTGACACAAACTCGGTTTTGCTTGTTATTTCGGATGGAAGTTAAAAATTAATAAATCTCGATCTCAAAAACAAATTTATCTTTTGTCTGGATATTTTACAGACAGTTACATACTTTCCATTATAAGTAAGTAAAGTAAAGTCGTCGGGGCGGCCTAAAGTCGGTATCAGCCAATCAGCGAGGGAGTCTATCCCCTTTTCACTAGCGCTAGACCAAGGAGATTGTTTTTTGGCATCTGAGGTGGAGCGCCACACCTACCATCAGCTCCTTACTTTACCGCACTGATCCCTGTGCTACTCATACGCTGAGTTGGCGAGGACCGGAATCGAACTAGAAACCATGTGGTTTCTAGCCGAACGCTCTACCGACTGAGCTAACCCGGCCCTAATAAGAGTTATTTCCTATAACTCCAACATAAAAACGGGAACCACTCTGAAAGAATTTTATCTGTTAATTAATCTACCCATTAGTCTCCCATTAAACTAACCCTAAACCCACGTCTTCTTTTTTCCTAGTAGATCAATAAATAAATAAATAAATAATTTATCAGTCAATAAAAGTGGTTCTCCTTATTTTATGTTGGAGTTATAGGAAATAACCATGATAAAAATAGCAAGAACATGCGCCCCCGGTTGCAAGTATTTAAGTTTTAATGAAATAAATTAGAAAGACTTATTAAATTAAATAAGAATGCAAATAAAATGATTTGAAATCGAGGGGTATAATAAAAAAATAGAACAACTTTGAAACTAACACTTCCATCATTTTCAATCACTCCCGTCTTTCATTGCTAAATTTTCCTAATTTAACTAAATAGTTAAATTAGGAAGTAAAGAATAAAATTACAGTTATTTATTCATATTGATGGATTTCTTTTAAGATTTATCTCGGAGATTTTTGCTCATATTTATTAACAATTAGAAATCAATAATACCAAGCACATATTTATTAAAATCAAATTTTTAATATCAATATCCAAATTAGCCTTCATGTTTACACTGTAAACTGCTATTTTGTTGTATATATAAATACAATTGCATGTTCTTGGTATGTAGATATAGTCAACAGTATTAATAATGTAAGACAATGTTCTTCTTCGGGTGTTCCTGGATAAACTTGGGAACCTTCTTGTTGAACTTGTGAGCGTTCATGTCATAATCGTGAGCCTTTATGGAACCCTTTCTTCAATCCACGGGGGTAGACTGTTCCCATTCCATTAACCATGGCTGGGTACAAGTGTTAAGCTATGTTAAGTTTCTATGTTATTATTGACCTTAGCCAAGATTGAACCTACAACCTTGAGATGATTGTCGCTTAGAACTGTATTAACTCAACCTTTATATCCGTTGCGCCATATTTTATTTTTACCTTTCAACAACTTCTTTTACCCATGGACTCAGTGTGTACTAATATCTCCTTTTTTTTTATGTGCACATATTTTATTTCTTAGCAATAATATCTTTTACTCGTGGTCACAGTGTGTACTAATCTTTTTTTTTTTTTTCTTTTTTTTTTTTTTCTTTTTTTTCAGTATACCTGACAGCCTAAACAATGGTGACAAAATAACTGACACTGAAGGTAAAAACTTAGGAAAATTTCGTCATTTTGAAGGCCCGTTTGGTCTTGCCCTTTTAAGGGTCAGTCAGGCCCTAAAAGCCAATGAAAGTGGAATGAACATTAATGATTACAAACTGAAAACACAAATCCCTGAATGGTGGCCAAAACATGAAATATGAAGCTTATTTTTAATGTAGCAGCTGTGATATATATATATATATACGTTTTGTTTTTTTTAAATAAAATTGAATAAATTCTTTCCTTGTCTAAATTCTTTCATTTATAAGCATGTTTGTATTGTATTTTGAATTTTCTTTAAATGAGTCTTGATAATTTGTATTATTTATCTTTATCTTTATTGTTATTTACACAACGTTTCCTTGGGTCCGACAAGAAATACCTGAAGAAGGCCAGGGGGAACATCAGCCGAAACGTTGTTTAGATAACAATAAAGATGAGTACAATGTTAAGTATCTGGCAGCCATCCTTAGTTCCAGATGTAGTGAATAAGTAAGCAAGCCAATAAGAATCCGGTGTCACAGTATTCTTTGTAAGTCCGTCGTCCAAGAGAATCCAAGTGTCAATGACATAAGTTTAGAATGGTGCCTCTATTAATACAGCAGAAGCAGCAGCAGCAGCAGTGCCAGTGATTGGACAATAGAAATGCCTTCGGTGGTCACGTGGTAGTCAACGGGTCTATATTTAGGAGTGACCGTTTGCCTCATGCCTTATATCAAAAACTCTCAACATACAAAAGTTCAAATAATCTAAATAATCCATATTTGTATTGATATTTGTTTTTCTTCAGACAGGGGAGGAAAGTCTCCATAGCGTAGTGGCTAATTTGCTGGGACACAACATCATTTTAGCCCTGTCCATCATGTCTTGTTCTGCATGTTTGAGATTGTATTTTGATACGGATGTGTTGGAGAGGGTCATGTTGCCAGTCTAACGTGGGTTCAAAGTTATACATACTTTGATATACAAAACTCCGACGAAGGTTAACAGACAAAACATTTAATATATACAGCACATGGATATGACAAGATACAAAGTACATAGGTAAAAGGGTACATAAACAAAGAGTACATAAATAAAGATGAAGACACATTCATGAATGGTACAAGATATACATATAAAAGTACAGACATGAGACTAGGGATAGTTCATGCTGTGAAGAACTTACAGTAATGTAAGTGGGGCGAACGCCCCAACAAGACGGGGTTAGACCTTAACTAACCCATGGTATCTCGTAGTATCAGGCACAGAAAAGAGGCCGAAAGGGTTTGAACTCGGCGCTTAAATACTATAGCCCCCCCAGCGGGCACCAGCAAACTAAACCAGGCAGACAACTCTCCCAGGCAAATACCAAACTAACGCTACACCAGCATAGAGGATCACTACCGTCTAAAGAATTCACTATTTTGGAGAACTGTCCAATGACTATCATATCAGAGGAGTGATGCAGAAGAGATGCAGAAGGATGTAACACAAACAACTGTGGACAACTT
The DNA here is from genome assembly GCA_023376005.1 of Doryteuthis pealeii. Lineage (NCBI taxonomy): Eukaryota > Metazoa > Mollusca > Cephalopoda > Myopsida > Loliginidae > Doryteuthis > Doryteuthis pealeii. The sequence continues at coordinate 22,912,191 of CM042165.1, read as the reverse complement.
ACTGCCAAAATCAAGAAGAATCCTTGGAAGAAACACAATAAATCTGACCATCCCTCACATTTCATCACTTGACATAAAATATAACATAAATAACTAAGGGAATTGTGATGTTGGTGATGACAAACATTCAATCTCCATTATAATAAGATTTTAGTCATTGCTTTTTTTTTATTTTATTTTTTTTTACAAATTAATATTTATTCATTTAAAAAAAACTATTTAACTCCTCGTTTTCTTTTGCTAGTTTGTCATGCGTTATTGTTGTATCCCGAGATGTAGGATATACAAAATTGATAATAAAAACAGGGAATATGTTTAACATATAACAATATTTGTTTTATTTATTCTCACTGACAGGGAAATACAGTGGGATGGTTTTGGATTCAGTTTGGCTTGATGTAGGATACGCGTGTGTCATGTACCGGGCTCGGTTCTTGTCTCTGGCTGTCAGTATTTTGTCCTCCTCCTTTTTTGGAGAGTATCCGGTTCGAATTGTTAGGGGGAGATAACTCTCCATAACAGTTACATAATTAATATGTAGCCTATTAATTGTGTATGATAAGCGTAGCTTAAATTCAAAACTAACGGTTATGGAAGAACACAGGAAAAATGATGGACAGATTTTATCCTTTGTCTATTTTAATATTGTTTTCTTGATCAATAAAGACAAATGACACACAAAATACCCTTTTCACACATGATAGACTTCCATCATACATTCAATTTAAACCATACATCGCTACTTAAGCCCGCACATTGTAAGATCCTACGCCGTTTATGCAAATCAGTGGTTATTGCAAATTCAAAGACCATAAAACAAAGGCCCGTTTTTAGCCATTGTAAAGATCATAACTCAAGAAAACAATATCAAAACAGACAATGGATAAGTTAGGCAAAAATCACAGAATCTCTGAAATAGAACAAAACAAAAATTTCCGAACTCCCATCACATCTTAGCCTAACAAACATAGACAGTGCCTGGCACCTCCTCTCACTGTAAGTCCTTCAATCAGCCACGGTCACACCACTTTAAACTTGTGATCCACCATATCGTTGGTAACACCCCCCCTCATTCTCTCTTTTCCCTTGCCTTTACCTCTGCCTAACATCTTCTGTCCTCTCCCCCTTTCTCTTGCCCTCCCTCCACCTTTTCAATGTATATATACATAGCAGTTTCTGTCTCAAAATAAAAATTCTGATGATGCTTCATTAACACCGAGACGAAATATTAATTGAATGAAATTGTTTGGGTTGTTTTATCCACTTTTATTACTCAACTTTTAATCACACACATATATATATATATCTTATTATAATGGAGATGTGTGTTTTTCTGTCTGTAACCGAAACTATATTACTACTCAAGTCACAATTCCCTTCGTTATTTACATCACATTCTCCATGATTTTATTTTTATTTAAACCTCAATTATTAATAAAATTGCTTCACCTTTTTATTAGTGTTGTCCATATCTACATACAAATAACATGCAATTTTATTTATATATACAAAAAATTGCGGTTTACAGTGTGAATGGGAAGGCTAATTTGCATATTGATATTAAAAATGTGATTTTATTAAATATGTGCTTAGTATTATTGATTTCTAATTGTTTGGTTTTATTTTAATGAATATAAGCAAAAATCTCTTCAATGAATCTTAAATGAAATCCATTAACAAGAAAAAATAACTGTCATTTTATTCTTTATTTCCTAATTTAACTAAATAGTTAAATTAGGAAAATTTACCAATGAAAGACGGGAGTAACGGAAAATGATGGAAGAGTTGTTTCAAAGTTGTTCTATTTTTCAATCATACCCCCTCTGTTCCAAATCTTTTTATCTGCATTCTTATTCAGTTTCATTAGCCTTTCTAATTTAATATGATATTTTATTATATTAAAACTTAAATACTTGCACCCGGAGGGTGCATATATTTGCTAGTATATATATATATATATATGTGTGTGTGTGTGTGTGTATATATATATAGGGTGTTCCAGAAGTTACACACCATCCTGGTTTTCAAAAATACACCTTTGTTGATTTCAAATCACTGTTATTGAGAATAATTATAATAAATGCTCAAATTGAGAGATAGAAAATTAATTGCGACAATCACTATCTATGAATATGTTTTTGAAATAACTAAAAGGTGTTGTTTTTCAAAACCTGGATAATACATGACTTCTGGGACACCCTGTATATATATATGTATATATATTGTGTATATATATGTATGTGCAAGAACAGGTGGATACATGATTTTCCCGAGGGCATTAGTACAAAGTGAAATGCAAACTGCCTCGTACAGGATTTGAACTCCGATCGCCTATTTCCTACGATGAGAACTGTTATGTTAAGTGAACCTCCAAAGTGGAGTACAGCTTGTTTGAATGCAGATTTTTTCCCTTCTCCTAGACTGGTTGCCATACCAAAACATTGAGAACCCAGTCTGCCCATATTCTGAAGAGAGAAGGGAAGACTTGGATTCATGCCTTTCCCCAAGCACAAAAGGAAACGCAAACAGCCTTGTCCAGGATTTGTAGCTTTGACCTGCCGAACTGGGGTGTTAGATTACACTGACTGCACCTCTGCAGAGGGGCAAGACTCCCCCAAATGGGGCCATCTGTTGGCCATGTGTGGTGACCCGTGATGCTTAAGGACGGAGTCTTGGTGGATGAACAGTCCACGACCTGCAACACTCCACTTAGACTCTTACTTAGGCTAGACGGTCGGTCGGAGAGGCCCACTCCGATCAATCGGCTAGTACATATATGATTGCACCAACCCTATTGCCCTTATGGCAAGCCCCAACCCTTTTTATCATCTGGGGTGCTAGAAGGTGGTGGCTGAGGGTCTTCGTGTCCTGGGAATGACGTTAAACTATCTGATGGTGATGTTCCAGGTTTGGGGAAAGTGAAGCACCCCTTCATCACCATTGCTCCCTGGTTCACTCTGGGTTAAATAGAAAAATGTATTTATAAAAAAAATGTGTATCCATTAAGAATTAATTTATTTCAAAACTTTATTGGCATTAAATGACCCACTGAGGTTGATATGCCGTAAAACAAAACAAAAACAAACCTAACCATTACACCTTGATACAATGTCAGAAGTATGTAGTGAGGATCAACCTGAGACTACTAATTGATCTGCGAGACTAGCTTGTTAACCCTTACACAATGTACAGGTACCCAATTTCGAGGCGTCGTTGGCTGGCTCTGTTTTTCGAACGCTACAAAACCACAGAAAAAAACAAAAAAACAAAAAACAAAACAGAACAACCGCCCCCCCCCAAACAAGTTCACTGATGGAGTACAGACAGTACATACAGGTCATCTTGTTTCTATACTACTACTACTACTACTAATACTACTACTAATAATAATAATAATAGAAATTTTGATTTTCGTCATACAACGTGTGATAGCACGTGCGATACCCTGCCCTCATCAGCTGCCAACTAGGAGTGATAACACAGTTTCGGTAGCTAAGGCAGGACTGCCAATTCCTAACGCTACCAAGCAGCTTTCGCCACCGGACAGGGTATTAAAAAAATGAAATACTGCAGAGAAGAGATTATATGATCCGTTCATCGGAGATGTTTTGTTATCAGTTTCTAATAATTGATAATAGTAATTGATCTGCGAGACTAGCTTGTTAACCCTTACACAATGTACAGGTACCCAATTTCGAGGCGTCGTTGGCTGGCTCTGTTTTTCGAACGCTACAAAACCACAGAGAGAAAAAAACAAAAACAACCCACCCCCAACAAGTGCACTGATGGAGTACAGACAGATACAGGTCATCTTGTTTCTATATTACTACTACTACTACTATTACTACTACTACTACTACTAATAATAATAATAATAGATAAATAAAGCTATACACCTGAGCGAGTGTATTGTGGGGGAGAGATCGAAAAAGAGAGTAATCGATCATTGTAATTAGATTATCTACATTTGGAGATAATTGAACTTTTGGAAGGAAGACAAATCAATCAAAAATATTTATTGATTTCTACGGACGGTGATCATTGCTTGTGTTCCGGAAATCAAAGAACCAAAGCAAAAAGGTGCCGACTTCCGGTCATGAGAATCCCGCTTCCCCTCAAAACGAAAATATATCAATACAGAATTGTGTAGGTGTAACTCCAAGATGAAGAAAAAAAACAAAACTTTTCAGGTTTACTGAAATGCAATGTCTAGGTTATGAAATCGATTCGTCCAATTACTTTCTTCCACAGCAAAGTTCGACAATAAATTTTCTGGTCCCGCAACAATATTCTAGCAGTCCACCGTACACGCTCATTGACCGCATCGAAGCATCTCGCCCCCCCCCTTCTCAGTTGTCTTATGTATGGTGATATGAGAGAAATTTGCATACGTGCAGATTTACCATGTCTTCTTTGCTTAGAAATCATACGTATTTTAATTGTAGTGTCAAAGCAGCGGTATTTTTCGTTGCCACTCATCCTGCAAGCGAGACAGGTTCGCGCCCGCTTTTCCCCACGAGGAAAGTCAGGCTCTTGGCAATAAACTCAGCCCTGTCCCTTTAAATCAAGGGGTGGGTATTGCCTGGGGGGATATCCCCCTGGGATCAACACTGTTAATTTACATTATGTTCGCATTTTTAGAAGATATTGCAGACAAAAGTTATGGGCGATTTCTGGGTCGTCAGATCAGGGGACTGGGTTAGTGGTGGATTTTGCCTATATACGGAGCCGGCTCTGAACCCCGGCAGTCAGAGTGAGAGCGTTGTTCCATTGGGCAGATGATTCCGGGTCGAATAGATTGCAAATTAGCAAATCCCCACATCATATGAAGTCAGACAGACTTGTAGTTAAGAGAACTTTCTTGTCAGCTGACGACATCAAATTAAGTGCCCTCTGTTCCACCACAAATTGCACGAAGTGCCACACATTCATCCTACATTAGCGTCATCAGATTTTTGTTGTGTTTTTCTTTTACTTCTTTTACTTGTGACCGCCCTGTCTGCTAGGCCGTTAGAATGCACCTCTGTAGAGGGTTAAGACTCCCCCAATAGGGACCACCGTGATGCTTAAGGATAGAACCCAAGTGGTTGAACAGTCCATGACTTGCAATACTCCACTTTGGCCCTTTCTTGGGCTAGACGGGCGGTCGGAGAGGCTCTCTCCGATCAATCGGCTGGTCACGTCAAACCCTAGCACCTATATGATTGCCCCAACCCTATTTCCCTTATGACCAGACCCAACCCTTTTTATCATATGGGTGCTAAGTTTAGGGAATGTGGAGTACCCATTCATTACCATTACTCCCAGATCTACTCTGACCCGGAGTTTCAGAACTGAAACCCTAACAGGTACTACCACTCCGATTGAAATGTGGGATAAACAAATGTAATAGGATGTGGGTTATTTCTTATAACTCCAACATAGAAAAGGGGAACCACTCTGATAGACTAATAAATTATTCATTTATTTTCCCATTAAACTAACCCTCAACCCTAACCCTGTCTTCTTTTTTCCGAGTTGATCAATCAATAAATAAATAATTCATCAGTTAATCAGAGTGGTTCCCCTTTTTATGTTGTAGTTATAGGAAATAACCGTGACGTGCATCTTTACGGTTCAAGGTCGTTTTCCTTCTGGTGTTGAGCTGGGGAAAAAAAGATCTGTTCATCGTTCCTCTCATACATCATTCCAAATCTGAACTTTTTAGAATGTTAATCACTTGTGTGCGTGATTTGATCGCCTCTACCTTCCCCCTTTTCACGAAATTTATATCATAACTTAAGAAATGTAATTTAAATTCATATGCTTTATCTCAATACGGTGTATTTCTCGATTAATTCGTAGGATTATTCTTTCTTCTTCTTCTTCTTCTTCTTCTTCTTCTTCTTCTTCTTCTTCTTCTTATTATTATTATTATTATTATTATTATTATTATTATTATTATTGTTCTTCTTCTTCTTCTTCTTCTTCTTCTTCTTATTATTATTATTATTATTATTATTATTCTCATTCTTCTTCTTCTTCTTCTTCTTCTTCTTATTATTATTATTATTGTTTCTTCTTCTTCTTCTTCTTCTTCTTCTTCTTCTTCTTCTTATTATTATTATTATTATTATTATTATTTATTCTTCTTCTTCTTCTTCTTCTTCTTATTATTATTATTATTATTATTATTCTCATTCTTCTTCTTCTTCTTCTTCTTATTATTATTATTCTCATTCTTCTTCTTCTTCTTCTTCTTCTTCTTCTTATTATTATTATTATTATTATTATTATTATTATTATTATTACCTTCTTCCCTTCTAACCGCGTGATATTCTAAAATAGAAAATGAAAAATAGTTTTTCTTTCTTTTATTCGTTTTTTTCTTTCTTTCTTTTTTCTTTTCTTGCCTTTACTGACGTTAATTTCTTTCTTGTGTCTTCATTCATTCATTCATTCATTCATTTTTAAAAAAGAAAATCTCCCACTGATTCCTCCCCCCCCCCAATCTTTATTGTTTATTAGGTTTTCCTGAGATTGCGAGTCTCCTCGATGGATGGCATTGATTCCGTAATTGAATTTGCTCTTTTTATGTATCGTTTAAAAAGACGCTGACTATTACAGATACTGTATGAACGCTTTCACTGCCGTGTGCGACTAGAGTCGAATTCCTAGCGCCGTGTCATATGCAACCATTATCTAAACCAGGCACGTGAAACTGAGTAGCCCCCTAGGGCTGCAGGGGTTACATATGTATGTCATGAGGGCCGCATCAGTTACATATGTATGTCATGAGGACCGCACATAACAACTAGCTCTTTAAATCCTTCTTCTACATTAACAGAACTAACTGATGATTGCTATCATTAATTTCTTTATTATCAACTAAAAGCCAATGAATACATATCTAAAAAAAAACATTTTTGTTAAAATGAAAGGAAAAAAGACTATTACCGACCGAGTCCAAATAATAAAACGTACAAATGCCACTGTCACTTTCAATTATAGCCATGTGTTTATTGAAAGCAGAAGAAGACAAGAGGAAATACTCACTCCCTTTCATTGACTGAGTTAGCCTCCTCCTTCCGCAACTCAAAGGAAGGGGTGAGACACATTGTGTCTTAACAATTCTGTTTCTTAACAACACATTGCCCTAATGAAAACAAAACAACCGTTTCGTCCCAGGAATTTTTGGCAAAACACATTTAAAAAAAAACCTAGGGTACCATATGAGAGCGCACTCTGCACGCAGGCACATGTGCTTGCTGAGATGTGTACCCTGTTCAACTAGAGTCGAATTCCCAGAGATGTGTACCCTGTTCAACTAGAGTCGAATTCCCAGAGATGTGCCCCTGTTCAACTAGAGTCGATTCCCAGAGATGTGCCCCTGTTCAACTAGAGTCGAATTCCCAGAGATGTGCCCTGTTCAACTAGAGTCGAATTCGAATTCCCAGAGATGTGCTGTTCAACTAGAGTCGAATTCCCAGAGATGTGCCCTGTTTCAACTAGAGTCGAATTCCAGAGATGTGTACCCTATTCAACTAGAGTCGAATTCCCAGAGATGTGCCCTGTTTAAATTCCAGAGATGTCCCTGTGCAACTAGAGTCGAATTCCCAGAGATGTGTACCCTGTTCAACTAGTCGAATTCCCAGAGATGTGTATCCTGTTTCAACTAGAGTCGAATTCCCAGAGATGTGCCCTGTTCAACTAGAGTCGAATTCCCAGAGATTGCGTTCAACTAGAGTCGAAATTCCCAGAGATGTACCCTGTTCAACTAGAGTCGAATTCCCAGAGATGTGTACCCTGTTCAACTAGAGTCGAATTCCAGAGATGTGCCCTGATCAACTAGAATTCCCAGAGATGTGCTCCGTTCAACTAGAGTCGAATTCCCAGAGATGTGCCTAGAGTCGAATTCCCAGAGATGTGCCCTGTTCAACTAGAGTCGAATTCCCAGAATGTGCTCCGTTCAACTAGAGTCGAATTCCCAGAGATGTGTGTACCTGTTCAGTCGAATCCCAGAGATGTGTATCCTGTGAGTCGAATTCCCAGAGATGTGTACCCTGTTCAACTAGAGTGAATTCCCAGAGATGTTACCCTGCAACTAGAGTCGAATTCCCAGAGATGTACCCTGTTCAACTAGAGTCGAATTCCCAGAGATGTGTCCCTGTTCAACTAGAGTCGAATTCCCAGAGATGTGCCCTGATCAACTTCGAATTCCCAGAGATGTGCGTTTCCCTGTTCAACTAGAGTCGAATTCCCAGAGATGTGCCCTAGAGATGTGCCCTGTTCAACTAGAGTCGAATTCCCAGAGATGTGCTCCGTTCAATAGAGTCGAATTCCCAGAATGTGCCCTGTTCAACTAGAGTCGAATTCCCAGAGATGTGCCCTGTTCAACTAGAGTCGAATTCCCAGAGATGTGCCCTGTTCAACTAGAGTCGAATTCCAGAGATGTGTACCCTGTTCAACTAGAGTCGAATTCCCAGAGATGTGTACCTGTTCAACTAGAGTCGAATTCCAGAGATGTGCATGATCAACTAGTCGAATTCCCAGAGATGTGCCCTGTTCAACTAGAGTCGAATTCCAGAGATGTGCAGCTGTGCCTGATCAACTATAGTCAAATTCCCAGAGATGTGCCCTGTTCAACTAGAGTCGAATTCCCAGAGATGTGTACCCTGTTCAACTAGAGTCGAATTCCCAGAGATGTGCCCTGTTCAACTAGAGTCGAATTCCCAGAAATGTGCTCCGTTCAACTAGAGTCGAATGGTCACATTTCAAGCACCCTTCCGTGTGCAAATTTTGAAAACAATCTTAGAATAGGTCTATAATTTGCTTGGAGCATTGTGTTCATATTAGTTTGGTTGTTGGTTTTGAAGGCTATCACAATTCAAGTGTAAAGCAAAATGAGGTAACTATAATGTTGTTTGTTTACTTTTGATTTATTCTTAATATTTCGGATAAAGATCCCTTCGTCAGAAGATTTCTGAAAACTAAGTTTGTAGCTGTTACCTTGTTGCTAGGATTTTTCCATTCTGTTGTATGCCTGGTGATATCTTCCAAATTCTCTGCGTGTGTGTATGTGAAAGTCTGCGTGTGTGTGTTAATGTGTGTCTTTTTAAAACCCAACACACAACACACACACACACACACACACACACACACTTTCAGACATGTTATAATGTGGAACTATTGTCAATTTACAAGTACCGTGCCGAGTGCAACTAAATGCATTGATTAAATGAATTCAATCCTGGACGAGGCTGTTTGCATTTCACATAGCGCTAATACCCTTATGAAAACGTATGAATCCAACTACTCTCCCTCCAGCTATGGGTAAATAGAAGGGCAGACTGGGCTCTTTAACCTTGGTTAGGCGAGAAGAAGCTAGGCTTCTACGAGAAGAAAAACTGATTTCAAACCTGTTAAACTCCTTTTAAGAAATTAACCATGTCTCCCATCCTGCTCGTGTACCCTATGCAACTATAGCCGAATTCTCACTAATTATGGTCGAATTCATTAACAGACATGAAATTAATAAAAATCATTTTTACCAATTGCGATACAAGGTTAATTTCTTAAGCGGGGTTTAACAGGTTTGAATTTAAAGTTTTCCTTCTCCTAGACTGGTTACCTAGCCACGGTTAAAGAGCCCAGTCTGCTCTACTATTTTACCCATAGCTGGAGGGAGAGTAGTTGGATACATACCTTTCCCAAGGGTATTAGCGCTATGTGAAATGCAAACAGCCTCGTCCAGGATTTGAACTCGGATCGACGAGTCCATAAGGAGAGATGTTGAGAGAGGGGGGAGGTGAGAACGTAACAGAAATAAAATGAGAGAGAAAGGGAGAAAGAGTGAAAGAGAATATAGGAGAATGGGCTTTTTGTTATTTTGAGTTTTCTTTCTCCCAGAGTGGTTGTCAAACCAAGCTTAAAGAGCCCAATCTTCCCTAGAATTTACTCATAGCTGGAGGGAGAGTCGTTGGATACTTACCTTTCCCAAGGGTATTAGCGCTATGTGAAATACAAACAGCCTCGTCCAGGATTGAATTCATTCCTTTCCCAAGGGTATTAGCACTTCGTCCAGATTGAAATTCATTCCTTTCCCAAGGGTATTAGCGCATGTGAAATACAAACAGCCTCGTCCAGGATTGAATTCATTCCTTTCCCAAGGGTATTAGCACTATGTGAAATACAAACAGCCTCGTCCAGGATTTGAACTCGGGTCGACGAGTCCATTTCCTACGACCATTACACTACGCGTCTGCAAATCGTTTCTAAGATCCACGACGGATCGACCCGCTGGGCGAGTGGAATGACTGAACATCCTTCCCGCTGTGGTCCTTCCGGTTTCATGCGCGACGCTGCCGATCGTCCGTCGAATAAACAACGACGCCAAGAAGAATTATTCCAGGAAATCAACCATTTACCAAGAACGGCAGCGTAGCATGGAACATGACATTTAGAATCTTGTAGCAAATAAACAATATATATATTTAGCAACACCTCCACCCCCCCCACACACTCTCTCTCTCTCTCTCTCTCCACTACTTTCTTTCTTTCTTATATTTTTCTTAGTAGTACTAGCAAATATATGCACCCTCCGGGTGCAAGTATTTAAGTTTTAATATAATAAAATATCATGTTAAATTAGAAAGGCTAATGAAACTGAATAAGAATTCAGATAAAAATATTTGCAACAGAGGGGGTGTAATCGGAAAATAGAACAACTTTGAAACTAACTGTTCCACCATTTTCCCTTACTCCCGTCTTTCAGTGGTAAATTTCCCTAATTTAACTATTTAGTTAAAATAGGAAGAAAAGAATAAAATTACAGTTATTTCTTTATGTTAATAGATTTCTGTTAAGATTTATCCCCGAGATTTTTGCTCATATTTATTAAGATAAAACCAAACAATTAGAAATCAATAATACTAAGCATATATTTATTAAAATCAAATTTTTAAGATCAATATGCAAATTAGCCTTCCCATTCACACTGTAAACCGCTATTTCGTTGAATATATAAATATAATTGCATGTTATTAGTATGTAGATATTGTTAACAGTCTTAATGATGTAAAACAATTTTACTAATAATTGAGGTTTAAATAAAAAATAAAATCATGGAGAATGTGTGTGAATAACAAAGGGAATTGTGACTTGTGTAGTTTCGGTTACAGACAGACAAACACACAATCTCCATTATAATAAGATGTCCTATAATTTATCTGAGGTAGACGACACACATCTTATTATAATGGAGATTGTGTGTCTGTCTGTAACCGAAACTATATTACTATACAAGTAACAATTCCCTTTGTTATTTACACCACATTCTCCATGATTTTACTTTTTATTTAAATCTCAATTATTAGTAAAATTGTTTTACATCATTAAGACTGTTAACAATATCTACATACTAATAATATGCAATTGTATTTATATATACAACAAAATAGCGGTTCACAGTGTGAATGGGAAGGCTAATTTGCATATTGATCTTAAAAAATTTGATTTTAATAAATATATGCTTAGTATTATTGATTTCTAATTGTTTGGTTTTATCTTATTGAATATGAGCAAAAATTTCGGGGATAAATCTTAAAAGAAATCCATTAACAAGAAGAAATAACTGTAAAATTATTCTTTACTTCCTATTTTAAATAAATAGTTAAGTTAGGAAAATTTACCACTGAAAAACGGGAGTAATGGAAAATGATGGAAGAGTTAGTTTCAAAGTTGTTTTATTTTTCGATTATACCCCCTCTGTTCCAAATATTTTTATCTGAATTCTTATTCAGTTTAATTAGCCTTTCTAATTTAACATGATATTTTATTATATTATATCTTAAATACTTGCACCCGGCGGAGGGTGCATATATTTGCTAGTAAGAAATAAGAATTCGGCGATTAAGAGGCATTTTTTCTTAGACGATTCGAACGATCTCATTTTTAACAAAGGGTGTTGCAAGATGATAACGGTCGGAAGATTAAAGAACAAGAGTAAATATATAGATTGGTGGTTGACCCTTATCTACTGCCTTCTAGCACATATATGATAAAATGGGTTGGTGGCAATTGGATACTCTCTCTCTCTCTCTCTCTCTCTCTATATATATATATATATATATATATATATATATAATGAATAGTGAATGAAAAAATGAGAAAAGTACTGGCATGAAAAGGTGCTCAATGCTAATAAAGCAGAGCAGATTTATAATCAATGGTAATATTATGGTTTTACACTCATAACTGGAAGTTTCATGGTAATCCAATCATCAGATGAGTTCAATGGTTGAGATCTTAAAAACCAGCCAGAGTTAAAAAAAAAACAAAACAATTTTTAGCTTTATATTTCCCATCGCGTGAAAACGCTTCATATAAACGCTAAAAAATTACTGGTTTTAATAGCACCATGCTTCCTCCCTGCTTCCTGTAAACTTTCCCTACACTTCATTCATGTTATCCTCATCCCTTATTTCCCCCCTAACCTCCCTACCCTTCATTTCCGCTACTAACTCACCCCCTCATCAAAACACATACATGTACGTAATTTTTACTTTGAATAAAAGTCAGTTGACTGAGGAAGTCCTTATGAAAGGACGAAATATTTCAACTCTCAGACTTGTTTGAGTTATTATTTTTTGTTCACAATCCTTTTACCTTACCTCATACTGTCGGATTTTGCTCCAACCCTCCTATCTTCATATATATATATATATATATATATATATATATATATATATATATAAATTAAAGAAATACAAAAGACTTAGAGATCCTGCATTATAGACTATTTCAGGGAGCTTAGACAAAAATGTCTAATTCTCCCGACTCATCAGAAGCGAATCTTTATATATATATATATATATATATATATATATATATATATATATATATATATATGCTTACATGCATTCAAGTCAAATATGGTAGACTAGTGGAATGCATTGCATTATGTTGCAAAGAACAAAAAAACAAAAAAAACAAACAAAAAACCCAATAAAAATAAGAGTGAAAAGAGTTTGCAAATAAATAAATATTACAGTGCAAATACTTGGAGAGACAAGCTGCTAACCACAGTTACTGTATGCAAGGGGAAGAGGGTGACGAGGAAAATGGCGGTGGCTATCGGTCTTTGGTAAAATGCGTTCCTCTCAGGAAACAGGCTGCTTAGGAGTAAAAGAAAAATATGCATCCCCCGATTCCATTTATGCAAGACGATTGGAATATGACATTCTAACCGGATGGAAATGGTTGCTTTTCGAAATACAAGAATGAAACCCGAAGAGAAAATATTCTGTGGTTTCATACTAAGTAATTCTTCTTTTCGTTGGTGTGTATGTCTCTCTCTCTCTCTCTCTCTCTCTCTCTGTGTGTGTGTGTGTACAGTGGCAAGCCTCGCCATGTCGGGGGTCGGTCATGCTCGTCTCTATCTACCCACGAACCTAATGGTTTCCATTCAACGATTTAGACTTGCATTAAGTGCCCATGAATGCGGTGGGGAAAGTGCATAAAAATCTTAACGGTGAATAATAAGCATAGTGACAGGCGAAACGTCGAAATATCTATCTTATTCTACAACTGAATATAAGAAAGGAAAAACACCGTGCACACTCGAATATAAGTCGAGTTTGGACACCAAAGCCCGGCAAAATATGTAACTTATTCTATAATTGAATGTAAGAAGGGAAAAACACCCTGCACACTCGAATATAAGTCGAGTTTTTGGGACTTGATTTTATGGATAGTGGTTGGTTGGATTTTATGGCATGTCAACCCTTGTCGGGTCATTTGACACCGAAGACGTTTTGTTTTATTCATTCTTGATGGGTACTCATTTTTTAAACTTTTTAAAAACTTAATTTTTAAACAGTTTTTTTTAAAAAACTCATTTTGTTTTATCTAACTCATAGATGGGACCCCAACAGCTACTACCATTCTAGGTCAGAGTGTACCTGGGAGTAATGGTGATGAAAGGATACTCCACATTTTCTTAGCTCTAGAACTGAAACTTCATCATCAGATAGAGTTTAACGTCATACCCAGGGCAATAACACACTGCCTTTTAGCACATATATAATAAGAAGGGTTAAGGCATGCCATAAGCGCAATAGGGATGGGACAATCATATAGGTGTTAGGGCTTGATGTAACTAGCCGATTAATTGAAAGGGACCTCATCGACTGCCCGTCTATCCTCAGTAAGGACCAAAGTGGAATGTTGCATGTGTTGCTCAGGTACTAGGGATCCATCCTTAAGCACCACGGGTTGCTACCTAGTGGCAATAGTTTTGTTAGATTAACTCTTTGGCTGCTTTAAACCGCCCACAGTGGCTCTTTTACCAGAACCTTTTTCTACGCATACCACACCCAAGCAAAGTACAAAAATTGATGGTTAGTTCATTATCATCATCATGTCGCGCTGTTGGCACAGATATCCATGACAATCTCTCTATATCCGTCCCTATCGCTCATCATTCTCGGGAGGTCTTCTGTGCAGCATCCTGTATCCGCACAGAGCTGATCAATGTACGTCTTTGCTTGTCGGTCCCCACTGGCGTGCCCATATGCTGGCTTCCACTGGAGGACATTGCTTACGAGTTCGTCCTTGCTTCTCCAGCAGTGTCTCGCGTGTCTTACTCGGATGGTTTGGCTGATATGTGGCAGGTGGCCGTACAGCTGCTTTCTCGTGGGGTGCTGTTTCCACGTCTTGTTCAGGATCCCCCGCAGCATTCTTGTACAGCTCCCATCTAGTTCATTATAATTGAGTAGAAGGACTCAGATTATAATGATGATGGGACTCTATTTGACTAGAATGAGTTCTGAGGTGAATGGACTGTGAACTTTGAAATATCCAATCATACAGGTAAAAAAAAACAAGAAAATTTGGTCCAGCCATGGGGAAAAATTGGCAAAGAAGTAAAATTATCAGTAATCGTTGTAAGGAAATATAAGAAGCAAAAAATGCGTATATATATATTTACCAACCCCTCCGCACGAGCAGGATGCGACACAAGGTCAATTTCTTAAGCGGAGTTTTCCTTCTCCTAGACCGGTTGCCTAACCAAGGTTAAAGAGCCCAGTCTGCTCTACTATTTACTCATAGCTCTACTATTTACTCATACCCCAAGGGTATTAGCGCTAAGTGAAATGCAATTACCACGTCCAGGATTTGAACTCGGGGCGACGAATCCATTTCCCATGACTTTAACCATTACACCACGCGCTTCCTACGAAAAATGCGTATAGTCTTTAAATTTATCAACATTATCACACACACACACACACACACACACACACAACATTAATATACCAAACTAGTTGGTAAACCCTTGCGGTAAGAAAACGCCCGGCAAATAGTTTGATTGTAAAAATATACTACCAAACATCACCTGGAAAAAAAATTGCAAAAAAGAAAAGACCAAGATAGTTGTACCAACCGAAAATAATCGGTTGATACTATAATACTTGGCCAAAAGAAAAAATTAATATATATATATATATATATATATATATATATATATATATATATATATATATATATATATATATATATATATATATATATATATATATATATATATATATATATATATATATATATATATATATATATAATATATATATATATATATATATATATATATATATATATATATATATATATATATATATATATATATATATATATAGTATATTATATATATATATATATATATATATATATATATATATATATATATATATATATATATATATATATATATATATATATATATATATATATATATATATATATATATATATATATATATATATATATATATATATATATATATATATATATATATATATATAGTATATTAATATATATATATATATATATATATATATATATATATATATATAGTATATTAATATATATATATATATATATATATATATATATATATATATATATATATATATATATATATATATATATATATATATATATATATATATAGTATATTAATATATATATATATATATATATATATATATATATATATATATATATATAGTATATTAATATATATATATATATAGTATATTATATATATATATATATATATATATATATATATATATATATATATATATATATATATATATATATATATATAGTATATTAATATATATATATATATATATATATATATATATATATATATATATATATATATATATATATATATATATATATATATATATATATATATATATATATATTATATATATATATATATATATATATATATATATATATATTAGTATATTAATATATATATATATATATATATATAGTATATATATATATATATATATATATATATATATATATATATATATATATATATATATATATATATATATATATATATATATATATATATATATATATATATAACCGCCAGGATACTCTAAAGCTAAAAAGTAAAGAGTGCTCAATACCTAAGTAGAGCAAATAATAAAGTTAAACCTAATGAGTCAGATATACCTACTAAAAGTTTTGCTTGTCATGATTATTTCAATTATAATTAACAAATTGTATCTATGTATATGTTGTGGATGCAGCTATACGTTATACTCATTGTAATTGCCTTTAAAATATAAATTATATATATATATATATATATATATATATATATATATATAATGTAAAGTAATGAATGTAATTCCTCCACTAGTTTTATTATTCCTCATAAGTTGATCTTTGAGGATGACCGTTTTGGTGGCATTCAAAATGAAACATCTAAGACACTGCAAATGATAAATGTAAGCTTCAACCTGACATGATCAGCAAAACGACCTTTGCCGAGAAAATAATCTTGAAATAACAATAAAAAGTTAATCTAGCTTTGCCAAATATTTAACATTAAACAAAATTCCTGAATGCAATATGAAAAAAAAAAAAAAAAAAAAAAATGTTTGCCAAATTCTGATTCGAATTTCTGACGCATTATTATTCACTTTCAGTAGCTGAACAACAATTCTGACAGCTTTCGAAGGTGTATTTTGCAAATCACCCTACTTATCTATCTTTTATTGTTATTACTGCTATTACTACTATTAGTGTTATTACTAGCGTTACTTACAACTCATAAGTAAGTAATATATATATATATATATATATATATATATATATATATATATATATATATATTATATATATATATATATATATATATATATATATATATATATATATATATATATATATATATATATATATATATATATATATATATATATATATATATATATATATATAGTATATTAATATATATATATATATAGTATATATATATATATATATATATATATATATATATTAATATATATATATATATATATATATATATAATATATATATATATATATATATATATATATATATATATATATATATATATATATATATATATATAGTATATTATATATATATATATATATATATATTAATATATATATATATATATATATATATATATATATATATATATATATATATATATATATATATATATATATATATATATATATATATATATATATATATATATATATATATATATATATAGTATATTAATATATATATATATATATATATATATATATATATTATATATATATATATATATATATATATATATATATATATATATATATATATATATATATATATATATATATATATATATATATATAGTATATCAATATATATATTAACAAATACAAAAAGCTGAACAACAATTCTGACAGCTTTCGAATGTGTATTTTGCAAAAGAAAAGAAAAATAAGAAATAAGAAATTTATTAATCAATAGTAGTACAAATTATTTAAAAAAAATATAAGTAAAAGAAAAACTTTATTGGTTTAAACTACTATTAAAGGGAGGCCATGCCTAATAGCATGAAGCTAATCCCATGGACATGACAACCCTTGGACGCTCACAGGAAACGATACATGAAACACACAACGTAAACATATACATATATATCATGAGACAAATTAGCCGTGTGAGAATCTAAATGCAAATCTGTTGTTTATAAGAGGCAATAAAATGATTTTTCAAAAGTGTTTTAAGGACAAAATAATTTACTGAAACAAGCTTCATCTTTTCTTTATCAAAAAATAACGACTGAACAGTATTCCAAGAATTAATTGCATTAAAACGAATCGAATTAGGCCCAAAACTGACAGTGTTGATGATAGGGAAATTAAACAAACCAGATTGGTCAGCACGAGTAACAAATCACCCTACTTATCTATCTTTTATTGTTATTACTGCTATTACTATTATTAGTGTTATTACTAGCGTTACTTACAACTCATATTACGTAACGCCTTGTCGGCTGGGGCTGTAGAATACGCTAACTGCACCTCTGTAGAGGAATAAGACCCCCCCCCCAAACGGAGCCACCTGTTGGCCGTGGATGGCGTCCCGTGATGTTTAATGACGATATTTTAGTGGATGAGCTGTCCAAGACATGCAACACACAACTGAGACCCTTACCTAGGCTAGACGGTCGGTTGGAGAGACTCCCTCTGATCAATCAGTTGGTCACGTCAAGTCCTAGCACTTATATGATTGCCCTTATCGCAAGCCCCAACCCTTTTTAACATATATGTGCTAGAAGGCGATGACTGAGGGTCTTATTGTCATGGGAATGACGTTAAACTCTATCTGGCGGTGAGGTTTCAGTTCTGGAGGGTCTGAGGAATGTAGAGTACCCGTTCATCCCCATTGCTCCAAAGTCTATTCTATTCTGGAGCGGTAGTACATGTTAGGGTCCCATGTATGAGTTGAATAGAAAAATGTTCTTATAAAAAATGAGTATCCATTTAGAATGTATTTATTTCAAAAGTTTGTTGGCATTAAATAACCCACCGAGGTTGATTTGCCGGAAAACAAACCAACCCAATCATATTACATTAAATTAAAAATATAAAGGACGTAAGATTGCTTTTATTAACGTTTAGGTTAATTATGCGTAAGCAGTATTTATCTACATTACAAATGAGTTGTAAGACGATCATTATTAAAAACTAGCAAAAAAAACAAAAACAAAAAAAAACAATAAAAAACGGGCGGTGTAAAATTTATTTTAAAAAGATATTGCCTGAGTGATTTAGAGTTAAAAATTCAATGTCAGAGGGTTTGTATCATGAGTAAGTTGTAAGAAGAGTAACATGAATCGACCGTCTCAGACGACGTACGAAATCCAGAATGCAAATGGCGGCGCTCACCAGTCATTAAGTAGAGACTTACCGTCGGCCTGCCACTAATATTTGCATAACACCACGATCGATCACTCTAAGTTAACTATCAATAAAGGGAGGTTACTCTAACCCACCCACACATAAGTAAAATCAACAAATTTATTAAAGGAGTAAATAAATAAATAAATAAATAAAACAATTTGAAATGGAAAGTTAGTTCTGTCTCCTTCAAATAAAATGCTGCACGGATCTAATAATTATTGATTGAATAATTATTTTGAATATTTTACGCAAAGTCATAAGTATTTATTTATTTGTAAATATCTAGTCAACTTCTTGTTACTGAAAAAACGTCAACAGCAAAAAAATAATTTTTTAAATTGATTAAAAATTTCGCCAATTATTTTTTCCATTTAAAGTTATACAATTTATTAATTAATTTCATATCTTATACAGTTTATTTATTACAATGGAAAGGATTCAAGCGTTAAATTATAAGGAACAGCTTTTATTTTTTCTATCAATATTAATTGTTCTTTATTCTATGTATTGACAATTTTGGTAATAATGACGTAAGCAGTGACGTAGTTTTGGTTATAGACCGAACCTCCATTATTAATGGATATAGGACGTAGAATCGCTTTTATTAAAGTTTAGGGTTACCATTCCTAAGCAATACTTACCCATATTACATATAGTTTGTAAGATGGTTATTATGAAAAATTAAAGGACGTAGAGTTAGTTTTATTAAAGTTTAAGATAATTATTCATAACTATTTCTCTAATTCTTTTGAAATGAGGCTTGATAATTTGTATTATTTATATTATTCGGACTATTGTTCTCATATTTATTGTTATATACACAGCATTTCCGCTGATGTGCCCTCTTGCTTTCTTCAAGTCTTTCTAGTCGAACTCGGGGGCCTTCATATCGTAATCAGTAGCCTTTACGGAACTTCGAACCGAACCCTTTATTCAATCCACGGGGCCCCCAACCCTATTGCCCTTATGGCAAGCCCCAACCCACTTTTTATCATATGGGTGCTAGAAGGCGGTGACTGGGGGTCTATATGTCCTGGGAATGACGTTAAACTCTATCTGATGGGGAGGTTCCAGTTTTGGAGGTTTGGGGAATGTGGAGCACCCCTTCATCACCATTGCTCCCTGGTCCACTCTGATCCGGGGTGGTAGTACCTGTTAGGGTCCCATCTATGGGTTAAATAGAAAAACATGAGTTTATAAGCAACATTGTATTATGTATTAAGAATGAATTTATTTCACAATTTTGCTGGCATTAAATGACCCACCGAGGTTGAAATGCCGTAAAACAAAACAAACAAACAAATCAATCCACGGGGGTAGATTGTTCTCCTTCCATTAACCATGACCGGGTGTTTAGTTGTGTTAATTATTCTGTTATTATCACCCTTGGGCATGATTGAACCTACAGCCTGGAGATGATTGTTATTTAGAACTGTATTTACTCAACCCTTATATCCGTTGCGCCATATGACACAGAGCTCCAAAATTGGAACTTCACGGTCAGATAGAGTTTAACGCCAAAGTCAGGACACTAAGACCCTCAGCCACCGCCTTCTAGAACACATCTGATAAAAAGAGTTGGTAGCTTGCCATGAACCTGGTTGTAGTCATAATGAAGGGGTACTCCACTCTGCAGATCTTCATAGCTAACACCTCACCATCAGATGCAGTTTAATGTCATAGCCAAGACAACCTAATTTTATTTGGGGTGTGGTTTACCGCTCTCTATAGTTATATGGTATCAAGTATTCCTGTGGTGTAGGGTATACCACTTGTGGTCGGTGCCCTTGGAACGGCCCTTAGAGGTTTGAAGAAGAGTCCGGAGATACAGACAGATCACTTAATCCCGGTAACTAGACTAGACACAGTGTTAATTAACAAGAAGAAGAGAACTTGCCATTTAGTAGATTTTGCCATCCCGGTGTATCACAAAGTGAAAATGAAAAAAAAAAAAAAAAAAAAAATAAATAAATAAAAAATAAAATAAAACGAGAAGAGAGACAAATACTTAGACCTAGCCAGAGAAATGAAAAAAAACTGTGGTAAAAGTTTTACCAATTGTAGTTGGTGTCCT
The DNA here is from genome assembly GCA_023376005.1 of Doryteuthis pealeii. Lineage (NCBI taxonomy): Eukaryota > Metazoa > Mollusca > Cephalopoda > Myopsida > Loliginidae > Doryteuthis > Doryteuthis pealeii. Next base: position 22,890,825 of record CM042165.1, on the reverse strand, counting down.
TGGAGTGGTCCTTAATGGTTTCGAAAAGAGTCTGGATGAATTGGAATTCAGTGAAAGAATCGATACTCCCCCCCCCAAACAACATTTTTTTGGTGTGTGTGTGTGTGTGGGGGGGGTATTACCTTCTATAAGGGTACACAGTCAACGTATCGTTTTCAATGTCGGATTTGAATAAATTGCATTTAGGCGCATCGTTTTTTTTTTTTAATTTTATCCTGTGAGACGGACGCTATAGTACAAGATAGATTTAGAATCGAGTTTAGATGCACTTTTACTTAAAGTAACATTTGCTAAAAATAATACTTAAATTGTCCCGCCAAAATAACCTCCTGTAAAGGAGAAACCAGTCGATAAAAAGTGATCGAATGCAGAATCGTGTGTAAGGATGTTTGGGTAGAAATTGGCTGATATAAAAGAGACGGGGAAAAAACAAACAAACAAAAAAAAAAAAAAAAGAAAAAGAAAAAGAAAAAAAAGAAAAACAAAACAACAAGAAGACCGGACTGGTCACTCGAAAAATAAATATCCTTCCCCAGCCCCACGTAATCTAGCCGAATAAATCCAGAATATATAATGTGTAATCGTTAATATTTTTTTCCATTTCAATTATATCAAACAAGCCTGGAAAATTACCTCCTATATACTCAACCGTTGGGTAATGGTTATCGCCGTAGGAAATGGACACGGTGACACGAGTTCAAATCCTGGACGAGGCTGGTAACATTTCGCATAGCATTAATACCCTTGGGAAATACAGTTATTTATCTAACCCATTCGCCACGTGTAGAATTGCAAGTATGGAGCATCCAGCGAGGATCGAACTCGCTTTTCAGTAGCAATGGATCTGCGAGACTAGCTTGATAACCTTTACACCACGACGTGACGCCTTTATCCCTGGGAAAAGTATTTGCATCCAACGATTGCTCCCTGCAACTGTGGGTAAATAGTAGGGTTGACTTGGCCTTTTAATCTTGGTATAATAACCGGTCTGGGAGAAGGAAAACTCTGAAGTCAAACTCGTTAAAGATTCGTTACGTTAGAGTACACGTGGTTCAGGCATACAGTAGCACTGACACGGCTACAGCTAGGGTGAATTTTCGCTTTATATCATCAGAGGGGTCAGAAATGGTAAGAAAACTCCACAAATAAGAAATAAAATAACTATCCAGGATTTGTTCAGAACAACACGCAGCACCTTGCACAATTCCCATACCCCAACCCCTCCGCACTAGCAACCCCTCCGCATGAGCAGGATGCAACACAAGGTCAATTTCTTAAGCGTGGTTTAACAGGTTTGAATTCAGAGTCTTACTTCTCCTAGATTGGTTGACTAATCAAGGTTAAAGAGCCCAGTCTGTCCTGCTATTTACTCATAGTTGCCGGGAGAATAGTTGGATTCATACCTTTCCCAAGGGTATTAGTGTTATGTGAAATGCAAACAGCTTTGTCCAGGAATTGAACTCGTCTCGCCGTCTCCGTTTCATACAACGATAATTATTACACCATACGTTTTGTACAGCTCCCAAGTATATATTTACCAACCCCTCCGCACGGGCAGGATGTGACACAAGGTCAATTTTTTAAAGTGTAGTTCAACAGGTTTGAATTCAGAGTTTTCCTTCTCCTAGACCGGTTGCCTAGCCAAGGTTAAAGAGCCCAGTCTGCCCTACTATTTATCCATAGTTGGAGGAAGAGTAGGATTCATACCTTTCCCAAGGGTATTAGCGCTAAGTGAAATGTAATTACCACATCCAGGAATCGAACTCGGAGTGACGAGTCCATTTCCCATGCTTTAACCATTACACCACGCGCTTCCATATAGCCTTTTCTACAAGGGTTTTTATTAGAGTCCAAGTGTTGCAGCCATACGACAGCATTGACACAGCTAAAACTTGGAAGAATTTTCATTCTATCTCATCAAAGAGATCAGATTTCCATATGATTGGTAATCTGTCGATAGCAGTTCATGCTTTTCCTATGTGTCTATTGACCTCGCTTTCTGTAGATGAGATATTACAACCCAAAAAGGGTGTTCTGTGTACGACAATGAACTGCATCTGTGCAGAGGGGGTAACCACGCGGGATTTTACCCCTCTGCAGAAGTGCAGTCAGTGTATTCTTCTGTACCAGGCGACAGGGCTGGCTATATAGTTGTGCACACAGATAAGAAATGCTAAGAAAACTCACCAAGCAGGAAATAAAATAACTACTGTAAAGTAAGTAATTATTGGTATCAGTCGGAGTCTATCCCCTTTTCACTAACGCTAGACCAGGGATATATTTTTTTTGCTGGGGTGGAGCTTTACACCTACTGTCAGCTCCCCACTTTGCCGCACAGATCATATTATCCAATCCGTGCTACTCATACGCTGAGTTGGGGACCGGTATCGAACTGTTATATACCTATGAACATTAATGGGTATGTCCCGATCCTAATAAATACGAAAGTATTATGCTGACTGGATAGTCTGATACCACTAGCAGTGGTTTACCTTCTGACGAGTATTGTATTTTGTTAATGCTATAAAGATTCCATTTCATTTCCAACAAATTTCTCATTTAGTAAACTTTGTTAGGTTACAACACGAACCCTGAACCTTGCTATTCCTAGGCAGGTGCTCTACCGACTGAGCTAAACCGACCCCTTAGTAACTATTGTAGTCAATGCTAAAAGGTAATTTTTGATCCAAAGATTTTCGGATCGGTTGAGGTCAATAATGTTTACTGCTTGAGAATTGGATTAAACATAATTCGACAGCGCAAAGAGAGAGAGAGAGAGAGAGAGAGAGAGAGAGAGAGAGAGAGAGAGAGAGAGGGATGGAAGTAGTAGTAGTAGGAGGAGGAGTATTCAGGAAAGAAGGAAGGGAGGTGGGTGGGTGTAATGTGTTCTGAGATAATCAAGACAGAAAAAAATTCGAGCTGATTGGTCGATTTTGGCCCGGGAAAATAATTTTTGGTGTCCTTGGAACAATACAACTTGATCGTTCCTGCTAACCAAAATTGCAGGAATAAAAACGGAAACAAAGAGGAAACAAAATAATATTGACGCACAGTATCATCATCATCACCACCATTGAGTATAAGCGGCTAATACGCTGTTATGAAACCGATGGTAACAGACGTCTTTTAATTGTATAGTGCACTAAAACAAATAAATATAATTCTTACACCTGTAATCGAGCACTTTCTTTTCCTTTCCACAATACAAAATAGCAATAGATAGACAAATACTTGGACCTTGCCAGAGAACTGAAACAAACTGTTTTGAAGGTTGTACCACTTGGAACGGTCCTAAATGATTTGGAAAAGAGTTTGGAGGAATTAGAATTCCTGAGGAAGAATCAAGACCATCCAAACAACATTATTAAGATCGGCTAGAATACTCAGAAGAGGGAGATGCATGCTATTTCCTTCACCATTTTCCTTTACCAAAGTTTTTTTAAAGTTCTTTGGCTAGGTCTAAGTATTTGTCTATCTTTTCGGGTTTTTTTTCCGGGACGGCAAAATCTACAAGATGACAAGTACTCTTCTTGTTAATTAACACTGGGTCTAGTCTCGTAGCCGGGATTAAGGGATCTATCTGTATCTCCAGACTATTTTCCATGCCTTTAAAGGCCGTTCCAAGGGCACCAACCACGGCTATAAGATATCAAGTGTTCCTACTTAATCTTCTTATTATAATGGAGATTGTGGGTTTGTCTGTCTGTAACCGAAACTATATTACTATACAAGTCACAATTCCCTTTGTTATTTACATCACATTCCCCATGATTTTATTAAAACCTCAATTATTAATAAAATTGTTTTACATTATTTATACTGTTAACTATATCTACATACTAACAACATGCAATTATATTTATATATACAACAAAATAGTGGTTTACAGTGTGAACGGAAAGGCTACTTTGCATATTGATATTAAAAATTTGATTTTAATAAATATATGTTTAGTATTATTGATTTCTAATTGTTTGGTTTTATCTGAATGAATATGAGCAAAAATCTCTGGGATAAATCTTAAAAGAAATCCATTAACAAGAAGAAATAACTGTAATATTATTCTTTTCTTCCTATTTTAACTAAATAGTTAAATTAGGAAAATTTACCAATGAAAGACGGGAGTAATGGAAAATGATGGAAGAGTTGGTTTCAAAGTTGTTCTATTTTTCAATCATACCCCCTCTGTTCCAAATCTTTTTATCTGCCTTCTTATTCAGGTTCATTAGCCTTTCTAATTTAATATGATATTTTATTATATTAAAACTTAAATACTTGCACCCGGAGTGTGCATATATTTGCTAGTACTAATAATTTTCAAACAGATATATTTGACACATAGATAGAACCATAAATGGTAATAACACTGCGGGTTACAGTCAACCTTGGGGTAATAGCAATGAGGGTGTACTCCGTAGTATCTAGATATCCATATCTATAGAGCTGCAGTCTCACCACCAAATGCTGTTTACTCTCATACGCATTACACTTATTTTTTCTTAAATAAAAACTTTACATTATTTGGTTTTCCCTTTGAATCATTGATATGTAAAACTAAAATATTATTTAGTTGCGACAAGTGTCAGAAATATGGAGCACCCATTGATGATCGAACTCATTTGTAATAATACAAGCCAATGCTAAAATTGCTCCATAAGTGTTTTCAACCAATTTTGTAGAACTGATTTCGAAAATATAGTCCATTTTTATCCATCATTTTTGTGTTACGGAAATATTGTATATCTGATAACAAGCATTTCCTATGACTCTAATCATTTTACCATGCAACTTTTGTGCCAGTTATAACACTCTTAATGAGTTTGGTCACTTAGGGACACCAAGTATCTTCAGGTCTCCAGGACACTTCTGAGTATTCTAGCTAATCTCAACAATGCTGTTGTTTGAATGGTTTCGATTCATCCTCTGATTTCCAATTCCCCCGGTCTCCTCTTCAGACTTGCGAGGACTTTCACAAGGGCACCAATAACAATTGGTACTATCATCACCTTCACATTCCATAGTTTATTTTTTCACTTCTCTAGCAAGGTCCATGTATTTGTCTATCTTTTCGCTTTCTTTCATTTTCACTCGGTGCTCCACCGGGACGACAAAATCTACTTAATGACAAGTTCTCTTCTTCTTGTAAATTAAAACTAAGTCTGGTCATCTGACCGGGATTAGAGTATCAGTCTGTTATTATCGTTATTATTATTATTATTATTATTATTATTATTAGCAAATATATGCACCCTCCGGGTGCAAGTATTTTAGTTAAATTTTATGATAAAATATCATATTAAATTAGAAAGGCTAATGAAACTGAATAATTATGTAGATAAAAAGATTTGGAACAGAGGGGGTATGATTGAAAAATAGAACAACTTTGAAACTAACTCTTCCATCATTTTCCGTTACTCCCGTCTGTCATTGGTAAATTTTCCTAATTAAACTGTTTAGTTAAAATAGGAAGTAAACAATAATATTACAGTTATTTCTTCTTGTTAAGGGGTTTCTTTTAAGATTTATTGAAGAGATTTTTGCTCATATTCAATAAGATAAAACCAAACAATTAGAAATCAATAATACTAAGCATATATTTATTAATATCAAATTTTTAAGATCAATATGCAAATTAACCTTCCCATTCATACTGTAAACCTCTATTTTGTTGTATATATAAATACAATTGCATGTTATTAGTATGTAGATATGGTCAACAGTGTAAGCAATGTAAAACAATTTTATTAATAATTGAGGTTTAAATATAAGTAAAATCATGGAGAATGTGATGTAAATAACAAAGGGAATTGTGACTTGAATAGTAATATAGTTTCGGTTACAGACAGACAAACACACAATCTCCATTATAATAAGATTATTATTATTATTATTACATCAGAGGTTTTCCAGTGGTTGCATCGGAGATGAACTTTCCTTGGATGTCTTGTACTCTCCTCAGTACTTATTCATCCACCATTGATAGGAAGAACTACACTTGTATTAAGCAATCGTATATTTTTAGTCAGCTATCATTAATTTCTCTTATGTAACTGTCATCTTCTGTTGTGGCACTCTCAAAACGGCTAATGCATTATGCTAAGTTCTCCTTCCTTTCTAGCTCTCCTTTTCTAGCTCTCTTTTCTTGCTCTCCTTTTCTAGCTCTCCCGTCTTTTCTAGCACTCCTTCCATTCTATCTCTCCTTCCTTTTTTGAGCTTTTTTCTTGCTCTCCTTCCTTTCTAGGTCTCCTTCCTTTCTAGTTCCCCCTCCTTTCTTGTTCTCCTTCCATTCTTGCTCTCCATCTTTTCTAGCTCTCCTTCCATTCTTGCTCTCCTTCCATTCTAGCTCTCCTTCCATTCTAGCTCTCCTTCCCTTTCTTGGTCTCCTTTCTTTCGAGCTACTTCTCAGGATGTAAATGTAGTCAGCTTTCCTTCCTTTCTAGTCCCCCTCCTTTCTTGCTTTCCTCCCTTTCTAACTCCCCTTCCATTCTTGCTCTCCTCTCTTTCTTGCTCTCCTCCCTTTCTTTCTCTCCTTTCATTCTTGCTCTCCTTCCATTCTTGCTCTTCTTGCTCTCCTTCCATTCTTGCTCTCCTTCCCTTTCTTGCTTCTTGCTCTCTCCTTTCATTCTTGCTCTTCGTCTTTTTAAACTCCCCTTCCATTCTTGCTCTCCGTCTTTTCTAGCTCTCCTTCCATTCTAGCTCTCCTTCCCTTTCTTGGTCTCCTTTCTTTCGAGCTACTTCTCAGGATGTAAATGTAGTCAGCTCTCCTTCTTTCTAGTCCCCCCTCCTTTCTTGCTTTCCTCCCTTTCCAACTCCCCTTCCATTCTTGCTCTCCTCTCTTTCTTGCTCTCCTCCCTTTCTTGCTCTCCTTCCATTCTTGCTCTCCGTCTTTTTAAACTCTCCTTCCATTCTTGCTCTCCATATTTTCTAGCTCTCCTTCCATTCTAGCTTTCCTTCCCTTTCTTGGTCTCCTTTCTTTCGAGCTGCTTCTCAGGATGTAAATGTAGTCAGCTTCAGATTTTGTGCAGCAATGAAGATACAAATTAAGGAGATATTTATTGGACTTGGCCAAATTTGGCACCAGACCATATTGATGGAATAAAGTCGCAGAACGAACCTTACTGTCAAAATTCAGTGAGACTTAAAACACTAACCAATCTGATCCTGACTTTGACGTCATCACCATTAATATCAATTTAATTTAAAATTCTATCAGCTAAAAATATTAAGATTAAAAAAATGTGAAAATACAGTGGTGTCTTCACTTACGAGTGTCTCAAATTACGAGTTTTCCGAGTTACGAGCTGTCACTTAGTCGATTTTTGCTTTGTGTTGCGAGCTAATTTTTTTTTTTTTAGGTTCGAACGAGCTTCAGATCCGCTTATTTTCATAAGTTCACTAAAAACGTTTAAGTTTCCAAATTTATTACGCCATAGAAAATATAATTTATAAAAATCAAGCCATCTTGAGGGATTGGAATTCAGGGAAAGAATCGAGATTATCCAGACAACAGCATTGTTAAGATCGGCTAGAATACTCAGAAAAATCATAGAGACCCGAGGAGACTTGTTGTCACTCAGTCTCCAGTGAAAGACCACCAGCTTAAAAACATCAGTATGAAAAACTAGCAAGGAGTGAAATAATAATAATAATAATAATAATAATAATAATAATAATAATAATAATAATAATTATTGCACATAAAAAGACCTGGACATAGTTAAGAAAGGGAAACCTCAAAAGAGAAACTGAATCACTTATAATTGCTGCACAAAATAATGCCATAAGGACAAACTATATCAAAGCGAAAATAGACTTTGCGGTAATAGAGATGAGACTGTAAACCATATACTCTGCGAATGTAGCAAACTAGCACTACGAGAATACAAAACTAGACACGACTGGGTTGGGAAAGTGATCCACTGGGAATTATGCAAAACATTAAATTTTGGCCATACAACAAAATGGTATATGAATAAACCAGAATCTGTTCTTGAGAACGAAACGCATAACATTCTCTGGAACTTTGAAATAAAAACGGATCATCTTATACCAGCAAGAAGACCAGACCTAATGTTGATAAACAAAAAAGAAAGAACTTGTCAACTGGTGGATTTTGCAGTGCCAGCAGATCACAGGGTGAAGCTAAAGGAAAATGAAAAAATGGACAAATATCTAGACCTTGCCAGAAAACTGAAAAAGTTATGGAATATGAAAGTGAAAGTGATACCAATTGTAGTTGGTGCACTTGGAACAGTCTCAAAAGGATTAGAAAAGGGTTTGGAAAGTTTGGAAATCAGAGGAAGGATTGAAACCATTCAGAACACTGCACTGCTGCAATCTGCCAGAATACTCAGAAGAGTCCTGGAGACCTGAGGAGACTTGCTGTCACTCAGACTCCAGTGAAAGACCATCAGCTAATGCTGATGTGAAAACTCAAAAGGAGCAAATAATAATAATACGCAAAAGAATAGTATGTGTGGAGACAAATATGAAATGGTTAATTATATCATGAGCGAATGCAGCAAACTAGCACAAAGAGAGTGCAAAACTAGGTATGACTGGGTGAGAAAGGTGAGCCACTGGGAATTGTGCAAGAAATGAAAATTTCATCATGCTACTAAATGATATATGCACGTAGATTCTCGTAGAGAATAGGACGCATAAAATCCTCTGGGATTTTGAGATACCGACGGATCCCCTAGTCTCGGCTCGGAGACCAGACATAATATTAATTAACGAGAAGATGAGAACTTGTCCTCTCGTCGATTTTGCCATCAGAGTAAAAATGAAAGAAAACGAAAAGACAGACGAATACTTGGATCTGGTCAGAGAACTTAAAAACCCCAAAACAACAACAAAAAACAAACAAACTGTGGAACATGACGGCATTCTAGTTGTACCAATCGTAATTGTGGCCCTGAGAACGGTCCCATAGGGTTTGAGAAAAAGCTAGAATACTCAGAAGAGTCCTGGAGACCTGAGGAGACTTGCTGTTACTCAGCCTCTAGTGAACCACCAGCTTAGGTAAGTGTTATGACCTGTGTTAAGGGTCAATAAATAATAACTCAACACGGGTATAAAATGTAGGGAACAGATTGTATTCAGCAATATATATCAACGTACAATGGAAGGGTTTCCTTGTTACAGCTTATACGAAGAACTGTATCTGGTACTACTCGTTTGAGTAGCTTTCCTCTGTTAAATATATACCCTTTGGGTAAGTCCATGTTCGTGTCATAGGCGAGTCACCCACAACAGTAAGTGTGAAAAACTCTCATGTAGATAAAAATAAAAGAAAATTATTTTGGTTTTGGTAGTGCCGAGATCTTTTCTGCAGATCCTCGTAAACATTTATGTATCAAAGAAATTGAACAAACTTCCTTGTTTAGCAAATTATAATGGAGTTTATATTTTGAAGTTCCTTCAGCGCTTATGTGAATATATCTTGATTCTATTTCTATGTTTCTGCCTATTAATGTGAATACTGAATCAATTTCCCCATTTCAATGTTGTTATCGATCACATATCGAAGACAAATTGCGTGTAGAAAACACTCAATATATTTTTAAACTTCATATATTGTCTAAAAGCTATTCTAAGGTCTACTGTTTATGTTTGTAAACACGGAAATGTTTTATAAGTCCTTAAAAGCAGCCCCCAGGCCTTAATTAGAACCAGTGTTTATATATATATATATATATATATATATATATATATATATATATATATATGCGTGTGTGTGTGTGTGTGTGTGTTGAAATTAGGGAAAATGCGGATAAAACAACACAACTAAATTCAAATGATATTTCGCCTCCGTATGCTACGAAGCTTTGTCAAACTTATTCTGAAGACAAACTAGGATTTGCAATCTACTTTTTTGCTGAAAAGGTCATTTTAGGGCGGGCAGAAGATAAGGGGTGGCATACTGAGTGATAAGAATGTGAAGTGAAAGGAAAGACGGAAGGTTTGGATGTGAGGTAAAATGAAGTAGAAGGGAATGGGTTTATTTGTAGATAACGGGGAATGGTATTTTCATGGGATCATTTATTGCCATTGTAGGAATTTGATAGTCTGGTAGGAAGTTAGTGTGTGGTGACTACTGTCTGTGTAGGTTTGTGAAGCTATAAGATTGGAAATATTTTTGCTTTGGTATATTTTAGAGATTTTGTGATTTTTGAATTTATTTTTGAATTTTTTATATATTTTTTTTTTTGATTTTGTCCTCTTGAGTTACAATTTTTGGGATAACTGTTGTCAGGTGGAAGAAACCTTTTTGTCAGGTGGAAGAAACGTTTGTTTTACAACTTGCGAATTCTAAAGTTGCAAAACAAAGGCCAGGTTTCTTCACCTGGCAAAATGAAATGAAATGAAACAAATGTAAATCCTGATTATCTGGTGTATTCTTATTTCTAATGAGTGCCGTTACCTCAGCTAAATAATGGACCATTCACTTCTTATTATAAAGAAAGGTAAGAAAAACGACATGCAATACAGAAAAATATAATAAGAAAGAATTAAAGAGAGTAGGGGAAATATATAAAGAGGGGTGAGCGTGCGGAAGCGATAAGGCTAATCTGTTTCAATTGAACATAATGAAAAAATGAAAAGAAAGAAAGAATGTGTGTGTGTGTGTGTGTGAGAGAGAGAGAGAGAGAGAGAGAGAGAGAGAGAGAGAGAGAGAGAGAGAGAGAGAGAGAGAGAGATTAAGATTATTATCCTTTTTACATATTGAACTATTTCGCAATAGCTTTTAAGTAAACATATCAAACGTTGTAATAATCAAATTATCTTACTCTGGTATATCCACATTATCCATGGAGACACACGGTGTAATGGTTAGAGTCGTGGGAAATGGACTCGTCAACCCGAGTTCAAATCCTGGACGAGGCTGTTTGCATTTCACAAAAGCTAACACCATTGGAAAATGTATCCATCCAACTACTCTCCCTCCAGCTATGAGTAAATTTTAGGGAAGACTGGGCTCTTTAAGCTTGGTATGACAACCACTCTGGGAGAAAGAAAACTCAAAATAACAAAAAGCCCATTCTCCTATATTCTCGTTCACTCTTTCTCTCTCGTTCTCCTTTCTCTCTCATTTTATTTCTGTTACGTTCTCACCCCCCTCTCTCAACACCTCTCCTTATTTCTCTCTCTTTAACAGTCTAAATTCCTCTGAAGAAGGAGAGTCAAGTCTCCGAAATATTAGAATGAAATAAAACGAAACTTAACATCCCAAAAACTGAGTTTCTTATATATTTCACACCCCATGCTTCACACTAAATCCCAAATAATATATATCATAGACATAATAATATATATCATAGATATAACAGATATACTTATATAATATATACACACTAAGAACAAGTCTCACTATATATATATATATATATATATATATTCATGTTGTATTTTAGGTGGTCTCCGTATGCTTCTCTCGGTATATATTTTTAAAAATGTTTTTTTTAAAAGTTAGGCGTTATTACGAAGCATTAAAAATATATAAATGAATGAACTCGATATTATGGAGTATTGGATTCACTTATTTTTTTATTATTTTTTGTCATAAATTTTCAGGTTCGTTAGATACCCTTTATCAAATGAATGTTATTCCTGTTTAACGGTTTTCTTGTCTCTGTTGTTATCGACAGCGGCAGCGTCTGTGAAATATCTATAATAACGGAGAATTCCGATGTCTGCGTTCAAACACACGTGAAGGGATTGAACGCAGACATCGGAATTCTCCGTTATTATAAATATTTCACAGACGCTGCCGCTGTCGATAACAACAGAGACAAGGAAGCCGTTAAACAGGAATAACATTCATTTGATAAAGGGTATCTAACGAACCTGAAAATTTATGACAAAAAATAATAAAAAATAAGTGAATCCAATACTCCATAATATCGAGTTCATTCATTTATATATTTTTAATGCTTCGTAATAACGCCCAACTTAAAAAGAGAAACACACACACACACACACACACACACACACACACACACACACACACACACATATATATATATATATATATATATATATATATAAGTTCTGCTATGGTGATTGTATAACCCATCGGTCGCTACTGAGCTAAAGGGCTTGTGGGGATTTAAAATAAATAAAAAGTTCTGAGCGTCTGGACGCTAGCGTTCAAACTTAAGGGGAACATTAATAAAGTCTCCATCTATACTTCAAAACAGTTGTGTCTTGTTATTTCTCTTCATTTAAAATAAATAAAAACTTCTGAGCGTCTGGACGCTAGCCTTCAAACTTAACGGGCAAATTAATAAAGTCTTGATCTATACAGCTAACCAGTTGTGTCTTGTTATTTCTCTTCATCTCCTCATCTCGTATTCCCTATAGGCTCACGGAATTTTCGAAATTGGCCGTCAAGATCGGATCTTCTGCATCAACCATGGATCTCAGGGTCTCTATACTTGCTGAAAGTCTAGCCGAATGCCTACGTTGTGTTCAGATCTCAAACGACTAGAAATCTGCTATAGAAACTGGTATTCCACGGCTAATGGCGGCCTAGTGGTCACATAAAGAAACAACGACTCTTTTTCTTTTTAAAAACTCAACAACATTTATATTCAATAGGAGAATACAAAACAATTATTTCTCAAGGCTGTGGGGGCGATGGACCTCTAATTAATAACTTCTGGTCGGAATACAATCAGGGCTCTGCAAGGTATTGTTCAAAACAGTTCGTAAAGTTGACTAAGTTTTTCAATAGTCTTAGCTGAAGTCAATTTCTGTCGGCTCTCGGTATTTGCGTCAATCTTCTCTACTAGCCCAGTCAGCTAATCTGCAAGCACGCTTGGCTTGGCCTCTTAAGCCCGTTCGGCTTCATCTGCCTTATCGTCCAAAAACGTCTCAGTTAAATAATATCTCAACCGGACATTCTGATTTCCGGCTGACGTGGAGATATTAGAAATTTTCTCTGTACCTCCCTGGCAAGGGTACCGCCCTCTCCTCAATTCTAACTACCAATAGAATTCACTTCCGCTAAATCGACAGAGGGCCAGATTTTTTCCGGTATTCTCCAGTGTTTTCCAACAAAATGTGGGGTCTTAAATACATATGGGTTCAATTCGTTTTATTCCAGTCATCTATAATATTTTCAACAAAAAGTTTATCTTTTTCTTAAGTGGAAAAAAAGAAAATAATAATTTTTTTTCTTCAAGGGCCCAAGATAATAATGGTCAACTGACTTCCTGATCATCTTCCTCCGCGCCACCAGTCTGGTTATATCAAAAGACTGTTTCCAACAATCACAGCCAACTCAAAGTGGACTCACCGGGAGGTCTCCCAAACACTTGAGATTTACTTTTTTGATTTCTTCGCATACATTCCAATCGCATTGTGTGGCCTTATAATCGCCACCGTCTGTTTTGATTCTACTCCGACGCAAGCCACCGGAAGATGTACATTTCTGTTTTTTTCTTTCTTTTTCTAATTTCACACAATGAATCCGGTCACAATTGCCACTTCTTCGCAGAAGAAAGCCATTTATACAAGTAATTCGGTTGTGAGCATGCAGAAGGCCCAAATTTATCACACATGACCCCTTTCACGGCTTCCCCTCACATGCGACCGTACGTGACTCAGAAGCCCAGCCCTCGACCGGCAGGCCCTGCCACACAGGTCACACATATGGTTAGTCTTTACTGTAGGAAATGTGTACGTGCCGTCCGTCATCATCCGCTAATGTAGAGACCGCTTCAGGATAGGCTGCTCGAGCTGACTTACCCCAAATCCTTACAGCTACCATCGGCCTGCCTTTCCAAGAGAATGTGTACCGGCCCCGAATTCTGTCAATTGGTCCTCATCGCCAAAGCGGACTTCCGCAAGGGTCACGATGTCTGCTCCATATCGAGAGTTCTTTGACACGATACCAGTTCGTTGTTCGGGGTTTCATGATCCCTCAAGATTGAGTCCTGCTAGTAACCTATTATTTATGACTGATCGTGAATAGATAAAGGTAAACGACCTACGTTTTTGGTCCTTGAAGCGTTTTGTTATAATTGAATCATGAGCTAAACATGTGGGCTCAATCTAAGCAGAGAAACCTTTTTTCTTTTGCTGTTCGTTTTAAATAATTTACATCACTCTCTCTCTTTCTCACTCTCTCTCTCTCTCTCTCTCTCTCTCTCTCTCACTTTTTTTGTGAGGATGAATATCCGACATTATTTACCGAAACATTTTATTTTTAATGGGATGCATATATCCATTTCTACCATTCTACATTTAAACTTTGCTTTTCCTTCTCTCTCTTTCTTTCCACCTTCTCTCTCCCCCTTCTCTCTTTCTATTTCACCCTATCACTCACTCTTTATTTTTTTCACCCTCTCTCTCTCTCTGTTCTCTTTTTCACCCTCTCTCACTCTTTCTCTTTTTTCTTTCTCTTTCTCTCACTCGTTCTTATTCTCTCATTATCTTCCTCCTGTTTCTCTTTCTCTCATTTTATTTGTCTCTTTCTCTCTCATTCCCATTCCCCTCTCTCTCTTTCTCTCTCTCTTTCTTCTCTCTGGTTCTCTCTCTATTTCCATTTTTTCTCTCGTTTTATTTCGCTCTTCGTCTTTCTCTTTCTTTTTTCTCATTTTATTTCTGTTATGTTCTCATCCCTTGTCTCTCCGTCTCTCTGTTTCTCACACGGTGTACAGTCTTTACCTCACCATAAAAACGTTTGTGGAGGCGAGTTGTGCAATGGTTATCATCGTAGAAAAATGGACTCGGTAAACAAAGTTCAAACCTGCAAGGAGACTGTTTGTAACTCACGTAGCCGTAATTTCCTCTTGGGAAAAGATATGAATCCAACTATTCTTCCTTCAGCTGTGGGAGAGGTCGTTAATATATATATATATATATATATATATATATATATATATATATATATATATATATATATATATATATATATATATATATATATATATAGCTTCCCCAGTCACCCAAAAAGTATCAGTTTAAAATGAACGAGATTTTCTGGGGCAGCCAGCTAGTGTAGTGGTTAGAATGTCCGCCTGTCAGCCTGACAAGTAGGGTTCGAATCACGCACAAAGCACTGCCCTGTCTATAGCTCTGCTGATGAGGTCTAACAGGCAGAAATGTACATACAGAGATCGACTTTTTCTTGATTTGTTTACGCTTTATATTTAAACCGATATGCACGCCTAATTCATTTAATTATAATTAATTAATTAACAAAATTAGGTATGACTTTGATTAAGCACATAAACTCCCACGAATTGTCGGCCTTCGCCATTTCAAACACATTGTTTGACTACTTTATATATACTAGCAAATATATGCACCCTCCGGTGCAAGTATTTAAGTTTTAATGTAATAAAATATTGTATTAAATTAGAAAGGCTAATAAAACTAAATAAGAATACAGATAAAAAGATTTGAAACAGAGGGAGTATAATAAAAGATTTGAAACAGAGGGAGTATAATAAAAGATGGAACAACTGAAACTTACTCTTCCATCACTCTCGTCTTTCATTGGTATTTTTTCTAATTTAAATATTTAGTTAAAAGAGGAAGTAAAGAATAAAATGACAGTTATTTTTTCTTGTTAATGGATTTCATTTAAGATTCATTGAAGAGATTTTTGCTTATATTCATTAAAATAAAACAAAACAGTTAGAAATCAATAATACTAAGCACATATTTATTAAATTCGATTTTTTAATATTAATATGCAAATTAGCCTTCCCGTTCACACTGTAAACCGCTATTTTATTGTATATATAAATATAATTGTATGTTGCCAGTATGTAGACATAGTTAACAGTATTAATAATGTAAGACAATTTTATTAATAATTGAGGTTTAGATAAAAATAAAATCATGGAGAATGTGATGTCAATAACTAAGAGAATTGTGACTTGAGTAGGAATATAGTTTCGGTTACAGACAGAAAAACACACAATCTCCATTATAATAAGATATATAATATAATATATATATATATATATATATATTGTGTAGGAGGTTGATTTAGAAGGCTATCACAATGCAGTTTGGAATAAATAAAAAATAATAATACTGTAACAATGGTGTTGTGTGTTGACCTGTATTTTTATTATAATAAATAATAAATAATAAATAATAAAAATACAGGTCAACACACAACACCATTGTTACCGTAATATTATTTTTTATTTATTCCAAACTGCATTGTGATAGCCTTCTAAATCAACCTCCTAACCAATACATACACAATGCTTCAAGCAAATTATGAAACTCTCTTATATATATATATATATATATATATATATATATATATATATTCGCAAGAACCCGACAGGGTGCGAGCATGGAGAGGATTCTTCAGTTCACAGAGATTCCTAAAGGATCAACTACGTTGTAAACATAATTGAGTGCCAGTAATATTTGATAATGTATCCTTGTGTTCACACACACACACACACACACACACACACACACACACACATATATATATATATATATATATATGAAGTGAACAAACAATGTGTTTGAAATGGCGAAGGCCGACAATTTTTGGGAAGATTATGTGCTTAATTAAAGTCATACCTAATTTGTTAATTAATTAATTATAATTAAATGAATTAGGCTAATTAAATAAATTAGGCTGAAATGTACATACAGAGATCGACTTTTTCTCGATTTGTTTACGCTTTACATTTAAACCGATATGCACGCCTAATTCATTTAATTATAATTAATTAATTAACAAGTTATGTATGACTTTAATTAAGCACATAATATATATATATATATATATATATATATATATATATATGTGTGAGGGGGGGGTTGTGTTTATTGTAGATAATATAGGTGCTATATTTCTAAGCAGATAGTGCTCAATATCATTGAAATAGCGTTTATATTTGAGTTAAGGTAGCGTGGACACAGAGCCAACACCTGGTTACTGACAGTTTCTCGCCTATATGATATTCAGGTCCGAAGATCACATTACTTTTAGTAACCAGATGTTGACTCCATCTCCACGCTATCTTAACACACACACACACACACACATATACATATATATATATATATATATCTTATTATAATGGAGATTGTGTGTTTTTCTGTCTGTAACCGAAACTATATTCCTACTCAAGTCACAATTCTCTTAGTTATTGACATCACATTCTCCATGATTTTATTTTTTATCTAAACCTCAGTTATTAATAATGTCTTACATTATTAATACTGTTAACCATGTCTACATACTAACAACATGCAATTATATTTATATATACAACAAAAATAGCGGTTTACAATGTGAACGGGAAGGCTAATTGCATATTAATATTAAAAAATCGAATTTTAATATATGTACTTAGTATATTGATTTCTAACTGTTTGGTTTTATTTTAATGAATATAAGCAAAAATCTCTTCAATGAATCTTAAATGAAATCCATTAACAAGATAAAATAACTGTCATTTTATTCTTTACTTCCTCTTATAACTAAATACTTAAATTAGAAAAAATAACAATGAGACGAGAGTGATGGAAGAGTAAGTTTCAGTTGTTCCATTTTTTATTATACTCCCTCTGTTTCAAATCTTTTATTATACTCCCTCTGTTCAAATCTTTTATCTGTATTCTTATTTAAGTTTCATTAGCCTTCTAATTTAATACATATTTTATTACATTAAAACTTAAATACTTGCACCCGGAGGGTGCATATATTTGCTAGTATGAATAAAAGGGTTTTGTAATTTGCTTGAAGCATTGTGTTTATATTGGTTTGTTGGATGGTTTTGAAGGCTATCACAATGCAAGTGTAAAGAAAAAAGAAGGTAACTGTGGTGTTGTTTGTTAACCTGTGATTTATTCTCAATTCTTAATAGTTCGGGATAAAAAATCCCTTCTACAGAAAATTACTAGAACTGAAGTTGTTGCTAGTGGCTGTTCATTTGTTCTGTCTCATGTCTTCTACATCCTGTGTGTGTGTGTGGGGGGGGGGTGCTTGTTTATGTGTGTGTGTAAGTGTGTGTGTGTAAGTGTGTGTGTGTGCGTTTATGTTTGTGTGTCTGTTGATTTGTTTATTTTTTGTTTAATTATTATTCCAGATTTGGCTCGCCTTCTAAGCATGTTTTTTTTGTTTACTAACAGGACCATCTGATCTCTTTTATTAATGTGTCTGAGATTAACATTCCAGATATCGTTTGATTGTTTATGGGTGCGGGTGTGTGTGTGTGTGTGTGTGTGTGTGTGTGTGTGTGTGTGTAATCTCGGTCACAGTTATCGTTTGATATCTTAGGATTAATTGAAAATTATTTCATATGAGGCCATATTTAAATTCGAGGTTACAGACGTCACATATATAATATTAATTCCATATGTACTAATTAAAACGGAATTTCCCCAATTTCGGATCGTTAAACTGAAAGCTTTGTATGACATTGGCTGTTGGTGGGCGGGCGAGAAGACCGTTTGCTGTCCCGGTTTGAAATTGGGTTTTTTTCATTAGAATATCATATTAATTACTTAATAACCGAGTTTAAAGTTAAGTCTTTAAAGTTTCAACTCTGATCTCAAGTAATTAGTTTGAGACTCTTAATGAAAAAATCCCAATTTAAAAACCGGGACAGCAAGCGGTCTTCTCATCCGCCCACCAGCAGCAAATGCTACACTAGCATAGATTCTCTCTCTGCTCTCAACTATTCTGTATACTGCTTTAATCCCCCTCTCTCTCTCCCTCCCCTCCCCCTCTCTCTCTCTGTCTACTTTTACTTTCTGTTCTCTCTTTATCCATTTACCTATAAGCTTTGTGCTTACTGGTATATTTATACAGAAACATGATAAACGGCACTTAACAACAACAACAACAGTAGGATGTGTGATGACAGAGGTGAGACAATAAACCATGTATTAAGCAAATGCAGCAAACTAGCACAACGAGAATACAAGGCTAGGCACGACTTGGGTTGGAAAGGTAATCTACTGGGAATTGCACAAAAAACTAAATTTTAACCATACAGCAAGATGGTACATGCATAAACCAGAAACTGTTCTTGAGAATGAAACACATACAATTTTCTGGTCTTTGAGATAAAGACGTTTAGCAAACTGCTTCCTTCAGGTTATCAGTGGTGCCGAAACCCGGGAATGAACCAGGGACCTTCAGATTATCAGACAGTCGTAGTCGTCGTAATTGCTTTGCTCTCCCAGCAGTTCTAGTCTTCTCACTAACACAATCCAACTATATCCTCTCTTCCACTCGTTTCGACAGCCAAAATGCTACTGCCGACTTTTCTCCCCGATCTGGGAAGGCAGGTCCCTAAATATCCAATTGCTGTGTTTCATCCGGGCTCCTCACTCTGAATTGCACGTTCGACATTCATCAGCACGCGCCAATCCTCACGACGAGACTCCACATCCGGGCCACTCTGCACTGCTCGTGCGGAATTTCACCAGCATTTCAGCAACGAAAAGGTGACGAGTTCAATTTCCGTGGTCACTCACCACACATATCCGGACTCGTTTCGTTCGTGGGGGCTGGGAATCTGCTCGTTCACAAGACGGATTGCCTTATCCCAGCCAGAAAACAAGACCTAGTATTGATTAACAAAAAAAGTGATCTTGCCAACTGGTTGATTTTGCAGTTCCAGCAGATCACAGGGTGAAGATATAAGAAAACAAAAATACACAAATACGTAAACCTTGCTAGAGAATTAAAAAAAAGTGGAATACGAGGATCAAAGTTATACAAATTGTAGTTGGTGCACTTGGAACGGTCCCAAAAAGCTTGGAAAATAGACTAGAGGAAAGATGAAAGAGGAAAAAACTCCATTGATAGACTATCACCTAACGCTAGTGAGAAAAACTACAACTGATTAACAAGAAAAAGAGAACTTGTAAAATGGTAGATTTTTCAGTTCCAGCAGATCACAGGGTAAAGGTGAAATAAAACAAATACACAAATACCAGGACCTTGCTAGAGAATTAAAAAAAAATTGTGAAATACGAGGATCAAAGTAATACCAATTGTAGTTGGTGCACTAGGAACGGCGCGTAAAAGCTTAGAAATCGGAGAAAGAATTGAGACCATCCAGACAACAGAATTAATGAAATCGGCTAGAATACTCAGAAGAATCCTGGAGACCCGAGGAAACTTATTGTTACTCAAACTCTAGTAAAAGACCATCAGCTTACGCTGGAGGGAAACACTCATGAGTGATTAATAATAATAATAATAATAATAATAATAATAATAATAATAAAGAAAACGAAACCAATCCTTTAATCGATACACGAGGGATCATAGTTCCATAATGGTTCCCGATTACGACTAGAAGGTTCCCGAGTTCGAGAAGGCTACCGTGTCCGACAAGAAATACCTGAAGGAAACCGGAAGGCACATCGTCCGAAAGGTTGTACAGATAACAATAAAGATGAAGGCAATGGTCCGAATAATCCAAATAATACAATTTATCAAGCCTCATCTCAAAAATTCAGAGAAATAAAATTCTATTGACAAATCGGTTAACAAATCACTAAGATAGAATAAGATAGACAGATGCAAAGGAGACAGAACAATGGATAAATAGTATAAAAAAAATAATTGCAAAGAAACGAAGAAGAACCCGAGGCAGACATACACCTGGACTCGCTGAGGGCAACACTCATGAAAGTACCAAACTGGAAAATACCGGGTCATGATGGTCTACATAGATTCTGGTTTTAAACATTCACATCCAACCACGACAGATTGTCCTAACAACTATGTAAATACCTACAAGAAGCAAGCATACCCGAATGGATGATAAAAGGAAAGACCACCAGAAAGGAACAATACCCAGCAACTATAGACCGATAACGTGTCTACCTAAGATGTAGAAAATTCTAACCGTACGGATAAAAGAATATATTACTCGCTTCGTTGTCGCGGACTATTTCCGGAAGAGCAGAAAGGATGTCGAAAGGGAACAAATTACTTACTCTATAAAGATCAGTGCATCCTTAAAGAGGTTAAAATAAAACGGACAAAAGTAGCTATGGCATGGATTGACAGAGATGAAACAGTTAATTACATAAGTGAATGCAGCGAACGGGCACAAGATGAGTACAATAGTAGACACGACTGGGTGGGAAAGGTGACCCGCAGGGAATTATGCAAGAGACTCAAATTTGACAATTGGTATATGCACAAACCAGAATCTGTCCTAAAAATTAGACGAACAAAATTCTTTTTTTTTTTTGGTACACCCTGTATTCTCTAGCGTTCAGTGCCTGCCAATGGATGCCCGGCCAATAGGTACCTGGCCAATGGATGTCCGGCAAATGGATACCTGGCCAATGGATGCCCGGCCAATGGATACCTGCCAGCAAATAGTCGATACTAATATTTGTTATGGATTGACTGAGATGAAGAAGATAATCCCATAATAAGTGAATGCAGCGGACTGGCACAAGATGAGTACAATAGTAGATACAACTGGGTTGGAAAGGTGATCCACAGGGAATTATGCAAGCGACTAAAATTTGACAATTGGTATATGCACAAACCAGAATCTGTCCTAAAAATTAGACGAACAAACTTCTTTTTTTTTGGTACACCCTGTACTCTCTAGCGGTCAGTGCCTGCCAATGGATACCTGGCCAATGGATGCCCGGCCAATGGATATCCGCCAGCAAATAGTCGATACTAATATTTGTTATGGATTGGCAGAGATGAAGGAGATAATCCCATAATAAGTGAATGCAGCAAACTGGCACAAGAGTACAATAGTAGACACGACTGGGTGGGAAAGGTGATCCACAGGGAATTATGCAAACCGAATAAATTCCTGAACCTTTTTAGAGAAATAAAATATAGTTGTGGAACATGAAGGTACCAGTAATGCCAATCAAGAACCTGGAAACAAAAGTTTGGTGTAACTAGCGTAACGGTTATTGTCGTATGCATAATGGAATCGGTGATCCGAGTTCAAATCCTGGACTAGACTTTTTGTGTTTTACTTCGCGTTAATGCACTTGTGTATTCTCCCCCATTCCCTGAGATATAGGTAAATAGCAGGGCAAAATGGGTTCTTTAACCTTTGTTAAGCAACCAGTCGAAGAGAGGGGAAACTCTGAATTAAAACCAGTTGTATGCATTTACCAGCCCCTCCACAGTAGAAGGATGTCAAACAAGGTGACATTTTAAGCCAAATTTAACAGGTTTGAATTCAGAGTTTTCCTTCTAATCCCATTATATGTGGTTCTCCCTTCTGTTGGTCGACGAGTTGTAAAGGACGTAAGGAAGAAAAAAAAGACATAAGGTAGCTTTAAGGTTCAGACTTTATTTCTAGGTTCATAGCTATTTTTTAGAGAGGAAATTTTCTGTGCAATTCAATAGCTTGCGTTCCCAGTAAAAGTTTGCGTTGAGAATGGTCGAGGTATCTTTTTGATGCCAGGAAGGGGCTTTTTCTCTGCGAATGCCCTGAGGGTTCTTTCGGTCTGAGAGATTGTTATTTTTTAAATTTTTTATTTTCATTTTTTTTTTCAATCCCCATACTTGACACTCGACTTCTGTGCAACATCTAGGATATCTCGATTTTGTAAATTAGATATAGAAAACTTAGTAAAAATAATTGTCTGGCGGGATCTATATTAGATTTTTGAAAGATCCTTGTTCGGCTAGAAACCACAAGGTTCCTAGTTCGATACCGATCCTCGCCAACTCAGCGTATGAGTAGCACAGGGATCTGTGCGGTAAAGTAAGGAGCTGATGGTAGGTGTGGCGCTCTACCTCAGACGCCAAAATAATCTCCTTGGTCTAGCGCTATTGAAAAGGGGATAGACTCCCTCGCTGACTGGCTGATACCGACTTTAGGCCGCCCCGACAACTTTACTTTACTTTTACACCCTGTACTCTCCACCACGTCAGTGTCTGCCAATGGATACCCGGCCAAGGGATACCCACTAGCCAACAGTCAACATTTATATTTGTTATGGATTGGCAGATATGAAGGAGTTAATCACATAATAAGTGAATGTCGCAAACTGGTACAAGACGAGTACAATAGTAGACACGACTGGGTGGGAAAGGTAATCCACAGTGAATTATACAAGAGACTAAAACTTGACAATTGGTATTTACACAAACCAGAATCTGTCCTAAAAATTAGACGTACAAATTAATTGTATTTTTTTGGTACACTCTCTGGCGGTCAGTGCCTGCCAATGGATACCCGGCCAATAGGTACCCGGCCAATGGATACCCGCTAGCAAATAGTCGATACTTATATTTGTCATATGTCAAACAAGGTGACATTTTAAGCTGAATTTAACAGGTTTGAATTCAGTTTTCCTTCTAATCCCATTATATGTGGTTCTCCCTTCTGTTGGTCGACGAGTTGTAAAGGACGTAAGGAAGGAAAAAAAGACAAAGACAAAAGGTACCTTTAAGGTTCAGACTTTATTTCTAGGTTCAAAACTTGAAAATTTGTATTTATACAAACCAGAATCCGTCCAAAAAATTAGACGTACAAATTAATTGTATTTTTTTGGTACATCCTGTACTCTCTAGCGGTCAGTGCCTGCCAATGGATACCCGGCCAATAGGTACCCGGCCAATGGATACCCGCTAGCAAATAGTCGATACTTATATTTGTTATATTCGTCCAGTCATTT
>CM042165.1:22857194-22862194 GCA_023376005.1 Doryteuthis pealeii | reverse complement strand
AAAATACAAACACTATGCCAGTGGTGCAGTAAGGATTACTCTGTCTATTTTTCTGGCTAAGTTACACTAAAAGCACCGGGTTTTGTTGTTTGTAATATCAAGCAGCAAAGAGAACTCCTTTTTGTTTTTATTTTGACGACCTTTCGAGCGCCGCATTCGCCGGCCTTCATCAGATGTAATATGTACTTTTCTAACGAATCACTCTCTTTCCTCCCCCCCCCCTCTCTCTCTCTCTCTCTCTCTCTTCTCTCTCTCTCTCTCTCTGTGTGAAGAGGATTTGTTTAAAAGAATAGTTTCAAATACCCAAACATAGAAGCAAAACACGTGAGAAACTATATATATATATATATAGGTATATGTAAAAACAAAATTTCTTTTGCGATGAACAAAAAAATACAGTGCTCAATCACAGTTTGTAAGAGCTAATATTTATTTATTTTACAATGTTTTCATAGATCAATGTTCATTATCAACGACCGCGGTTTCATGCCGAAGCAATCATCAGGTTGAAAAGTAAGATCCAATGGTGTTGTTGTGGTTCTTTACTCAAAGACACATTTAGGATTATTTATATATATATATATATATATATATATATATATATATATATTATATAATATACCAAGCGTGTTGGTAGATCCTTGCGGAGAGAAAAAACCCGGCAGAGAGTTTGATTGTAAAAATATACTACCAATCATCAACCAGGAAGAAAAAAATTTTTGAAAAAAAGAAAAGATCAAGATATTCGTACCAACAAAAAATAATCTATTGGTATAGTATTTGGCCAAAAGAAAAAACAATTTATATGTATATATATGTATATAAGATATATATATATTCATATAACCGCTAGGAGAAGCTAATTTGTAAAAAGTGCTCGATACCTAAGTAGAGCCAAGTAATAAAGGTTTTTTTGTTTGTTTTGTTTGTTTCTTTTGTTCGATATGAGATTATCTTTATATATATATATATATATATATATATATATATATATATATATATATATATATATATGTATTCAATAAATGAAGGAAAAAACTTTAAACTTGTTTCATTACAATAATTTATTTCAACAATAATACAGTTGAAATAAATTATTGTAATG
The DNA here is from genome assembly GCA_023376005.1 of Doryteuthis pealeii. Lineage (NCBI taxonomy): Eukaryota > Metazoa > Mollusca > Cephalopoda > Myopsida > Loliginidae > Doryteuthis > Doryteuthis pealeii. The sequence goes on along the minus strand of CM042165.1, from coordinate 22,861,089 downwards.
AAACAAGTTTAAAGTTTTTTCCTTCATTTATTGAATATCTTGCTCTGTCCTTCCATTCACAGGCACTAGGCACATTGAGCTCTCCTCACGGTCTACCCGCATCAGCTTGGTTAAACCACATATATATAACTTTCAAAGAAAGAAAAACTAAACAAACCGTCATTAGATTATAATAATTTATTTCGACCATAAATGCAAAATTCTTCAGATAAATTACACTACCGTCGTACAGTGAGATTTTGATGATCCCTTACTTACCAGTCAATTTACCACACACACACACACACACACACACACACACACACTCACACACACACACACACACATATATATATATATGAATTTAACATTTTTAGAAAAAACAAATGATGTTAATAGTTTGCTGACAGAATCTGTTTCGACTGCTTTAATAGAGCGGTCTTCATCAAGAGCAACATATGAAGGATTTTTTTACATCAAACTCTTTTGGATTATAATGCTTCTGATTTTGGCGTCTGAGGTGGAGCGCCACACCTACCATCAGCTCCTCGCTTTACCGCACACTTTTCCTGTGCTACTCATACGCTGAGTTGGCGTGGGCCGGTATCGAACCCAGAACCTTGTGGTTCCTAGCCGAACGCTCTACCGACTGAGCTAAATCGGCCCTAAAAAATAAAACCATTTGAAATGAAACTCAGCTCTGTCCCCCTCAAATAAAATTACAAATTTCGAAAATTATTTTTTTCATTTAAAGTAATATATTTAAAAAAATAATTTCATATTTTATTTATTTAAATAATATAAAGTTTATTTTTACAATAGAAAGGATTCAGACGTTAAATCATAAGGAACAGCTTTCATTCATTTTATTAATATTAATTGTTCTTTATTCTATGTATTGACGATTGTGGTAATTTTGACGTAAGCAGTGACGTAGTTTTAGTTACAGACAAATAGAGACCGAATCTTCAGGATTAATAGATAAATTGAGCTAATGTATCTTTTTACTACAATGCCAAAGAAATCTGTGTCACCATCAGGTGAATGGACCTTTGCTTTCGTGTCTCCAATGGAAAACTCTTTCTGTTTGTAACACAAAAGAATTGTGGTTTGACAATTTCATATTATAGATTAATATAAAAAAAATCCAATGCTTATAGAGTGCATCTGCTCTTGATTAGATTCAACGATAATCCTCCCTTGATGATTCGCTATTATTTCAGGCCGGCTATTCATGTTATTAGGGCCATCGAAATGAGGCAGGTATGACCAGGTAAGTTTTTGTTGTTGTACGGCACGAGAACTGTACAGAGTATCAAATGTTATATACTCGTTCAACATCGGGTATATAAACCGCGGGGCAACAGAGTAACGGACAATCACAATTTTAATTTCGGTTATGTTAGGAATGTACAATCTTATAATTCATCAGCTCATATATATGTGTGTGTGTGTGTGTGTGTGTGTGTGTTAAAAGAAAGGAAATTAATCCGACAATATGAGTATGAAAAGGTGGAATGAAAACATCACACAGTGTTGTTAAAGAAGAAAACAATTTATAATATAATCATAGCTGATACTGATCAATATTTCGATTTTACAAAAATCATCATCAGAGCTCATTCACTCCGTGGTTGTTTGGGTCGGAGGAGAAAGTCAAATCCGACCCAAACAACTACGGGAGTGAATGAGCTCTGATGATGATTTTTGTAAAATCGAAATATTGATCAGTATCAGCTATGATTATATTATAAATTGTTTTCTTCTTTAACAACACTGTGTGATGTTTTCATTCCACCTTTTCATACTCATATATATATATGTAGAAAGTTTGTAGAAAAAAACAAGATGTTAAAAGTTTTGCTGACAGAAATCTGTTTCGACCATATGAAGAGGTCATTATCAAAGCAACATTGTAAATGGAAAGACGAAATAAATATATCATTAATCATGAGGCACGGAACGCTCTCGATAAGTACCGGAATTAAAAAAAAAATTAAAAATGCGTATTTTATGTTAAAAATAAAATAAATTTGATTTAAAAAATTATAAGCATTTTTATCATTAAAAAAGCTCAAAAGAGTTTGCATTAAAAGTGTATATAAATATCAAAAAGTTCAGGAAAATGTTCCGGCTACAAAAGAAAGTTTAAAAATATAATAAGTCCAACAGTACAATAGATGAAGATGGAAAATTTCAGGAATCTGTAATGATGACAAATTCGTAGTGTCGGGATCCGTATTATATTCGAAATTTGAGCCTCTGGTGATATGATTTAAATAATTCCAATTTCACACACACACACACACACACACACACACACACATATATATATATATATATATATATATATAACACGCTGCTAGAAACCAATGGTAACAATTGCACCTTAAATGTATTATACATTACAATGAATAAATGAATACAGCTCTTACATCCGTAATCGATCACTTTATCTTCAATTCTCCAAAAATAGAAAATAATATATATATATATATATATATATATATATATTATTATTATTATTATTATTATTATTATTATTATTATTTATATTTTTGTTTGAAGGCAATTACAATGCGTATATCGTATAAAATTCGATAATTATAGAAAATAACCATGACAAGTGAATTTCGCAAATGATCATGCGATGCTAGAACATCGTACAGTCTGTTTCAACTTTATTAAGTCTCATCAGCGATGTATACTAACGATTTCCCTCCGACAGAAATCGAAACCGGTAGTCCAGCAGGCAAAGTCTGTGACTTTATATATATATAGTCCTTTGTTAGTATTGGAGAAATGAGAATAAAGTGCTCGATTACTTTTGTAAGAGCTGTATTTATTTATTATAGTATACAATACATTTAAGATGCAATTGCTACCATTGGTTTCTAGGCAGTATTCTTGATACTACCCTTCGTCACGGCAATGCGCCTATGAAGAAATACTTGGAATTTTCATTCTTATATATATGATTTTGCCTACGTGACTTTATTTATTTGTTGACCGTTGAAATCTTAGTCTCTTGTTTTATTATTGGTTGTCATGCGTTCTTGAGTTTCCTTTGATCTTATCTAGATGTGAGTTCTGGCTCCTGGGGTTATTTTTTATTTTTTATTTTTATTGTTTGCCCGTGTGAGTTTAAAAAAATATTTTAACTGTTTTCTGGGTAGTGTCAAGAATACAGCCTAGAAACCAATGGTAGCAATTGCACCTTAGATGTATTGTATACTATAATAAATATATATATATATATATATATATATATATATATATATATATATATATATATATAAGGAGCTGATGGTAGGTGTGGCGCTTCACCTCAGACGCTAAAAATAATCTCCTTGGTCTAGCGCTAGTAAAAAGGGGATAGACTCCCTTGCTGCATGGCTGATACCGACATTAGGCCGCCCCGACGACTTTACTTTTTTTACTTATATATATATATATATATATATATATATACATATATATATATGGGAGTAAATATGGGAATAAATCCGACAATATTAAGACATTTGAAAAAACAAGTGTTCCAAAAGTGAGATGAATTTATTTATCGACGCTTAAACGTTTCGGTTTCTTTATCTCCTGTCATCTATAAAACATCCATCAATTTCTTCACCCCTTAATACATCCTGATGAAGGTTTAAAGAAACCGAAACGTTTAAGCGTCGAAGAATAAATTCATCTCATTTTTTGGGACACTTGTTTTTTCAAATTTCTATATATATATACATTATATATATATACATTATATATATATATACATTATATATATATATGAGTATGAAAAGGTGGAATGAAAACATCACACAATGCTGTTAAAGAGAAAACAATTTATAATATAATCATAGCTGATATTGATCAATATTTCGATTTTACAAAAATCATCATCAGAGCTCATTTA
>CM042165.1:22824694-22852194 GCA_023376005.1 Doryteuthis pealeii | reverse complement strand
ATATATATATACCTCACCCTCATTTTTTCTTTCTTTTCATAAAGTTCGATCGAGACAGATTAGATCCAAAGACAGACAGATCTACAATAACAGAAGATCCAGCCAAGAAGCTATCAGCAGCCCAGGCAAAGATGGAAGACAACAAGCTGGAAGAAATACAAGTATCGAAGTTAAGAAAATAAGTACACCTGTGTGCAGATACGGGTACACATGTATACTCTACAGAACAGGATAAGTACACGTCAATTTTAAGATGCTATGCAACATGTCGGACGGTGTTTCTAATGATTTTATCTAATCCTACAGATTTTAGCGGATTATAATAAGAGTAAATATATTCACAATGTCGTCTGTACGTACTAATCATTTTACGTACTGAAAAAATGGACATAAAAAAAGTGTTAGGATTTAATCGCTTAACATCATATCAATTAAAAGTTTGTGTGTATGTATGTCCGAATATAATCTATACATATATAAAGGGCAGGTGTGTTTATGTATGTCCGAATGTAATCTTCTCTCTCTCTCTCTCCCTCTCTCTCTCTCTCTCTCTCTCTCTCTATATATATATATATATATATATATATATATATATAAAAAAAGGGCAGTTGTGTGTATGTATGTCCGAATGTAGTCTTATATATATATATATATATATAAAGGGCAGTTGTGTGTATATATGTCCGAATGTAATCTATACATATATAAAGGGCAGTTTGTGTGTATGTATGTCCGAATGTAATCTATACATATATAAGGGCAGTTGTGTGTATGTATGTCCGAATGTAATCTATACATATATAAAGGGCAGTTGTGTGTATGTTGTCCGAATGTAATCTATACATATATAAGGGCAGTTGTGTGTATGTATGTCCGAATGTAATCTATACATATATAAAGGGCAGTTGTGTGTATGTATGTCCGAATGTAATCTATACATATATAAAGGGCAGTTTGTGTGTATGTATGTCCGAATGTAATCTATACATATATAAAGGGCAGTTGTGTGTATGTATGTCCGAATGTAATCTATACATATATAAAGGGCAGTTGTGTGTATGTATGTCCGAATGTAATCTATACATATATAAAGGGCAGTTGTGTGTATGTATGTCCCGAATGTAATCTATACATATATAAAGGGCAGTTTGTGTGTATGTATGTCCGAATGTAATCTATACATATATAAAGGTCAGTTTGTGTGTATGTATGTCCGAATGTGAGCTATACATATATAAAGGGAAGTTTGTGTGTATGTATGTTCGAATGTGATCTATACATATATAAAGGGCAGTTATATTTATGTATGTCCGAATGTAATCTATACCTATATAAAGGGCAGTTGTGTGTATGTATGTCCAAATGTAATCTATACATATATAAAGGGCAGTTGTGTGTATGTATGTCCGAATGTAATCTATATACATATATAAAGGGCAGTTGTGTGCATGTATGTCCGAATGTAATCTATATATATATATATATATATATATATATATATATATATAAAGGGCAGTTGTGTGTATGTATGTCCGAATGTAATCTATACATATATAAAGGGCAGTTGTGTGTATGTATGTCCGAATGTAATCTATACATATATAAAGGGCAGTTTGTGTGTATGTATGTCCGAATGTGATCTATACATATATAAAGGGCAGTTGTGTGTATGTATGTCCGAATATAATCTATACATATATAAAGGGCAGTTTGTGTGTATGTATGTCCAAATGTAATCTATACATATATAAAGGGCAGTTTTGTGTATGTATGTCCGAATGTAATCTATACATATATAAACGGCAGTTTGTGTGTATGTATGTCCGAATGTAATCTATACATATATAAAGGGCAGTTGTGTGTATGTATGTCCGAATGTAATCTATACATATATAAAGGGCAGTTTGTGTGTATGTATGTCCGAATGTAATCTATACATATATAAAGGTCAGTTTGTGTTGTATGTCCGAATGTAATCTATACATATATAAAGGGCAGTTTGTGTGTATGTAAATGTAATTTTCTATATATATCTAAAGGGCAGTTGTGTGTATGTATGTCCGAATGTAATCTATACATATATAAAGGGCAGTTTGTGTGTATGTATGTATGTCCGAATGTAATTTTCTATACATATATAAAGAGCAGTTGTGTGTATGTATGTCCGAATGTAATTTTCTATACATATATAAAGGACAGTTGTGCGAATCTGTATGACCGGAGGAAACTTCCAAAATAAAACAATTAACGACAAAGTAAATATACATACATATTAAATATCACCAGGGCTTGATTTTTGAGCAAAAATAATAGAGATTTGATTTTTATTCGTGAAGATAATTAAAAAATAAAATTTAAATGGTAACAGCATCAGTTTTTTTTCATTTAAAATTTTAGATAGTAGACATTAACATTTCCTTTCAGAGTAGCTGGGATTTTAATAGGGCATCCAGTAATAATGGATCTGCGAGACTAACTTAAAAAAATGATGGTTGTTCTAATATGTGTACTTGAGAGAGAGAGAGAGAGAGAGAGAGAGAGAGAGAGAGAGAGAGAGAGCGACGATTCTTTCTATCCTTCTTTTCATTATGTTCGATTGAAACAGATTACTGTTTCAATCGAACATAATGAAAAGAAGGATAGAAAGAAACAAAGAAAGAGAATAGGGGAAATATATAGAGAGGGGTGAGCGCGCGGAGGTGATAACACTAATTTGTTTCAGTTGAAAAGAAGGAGAGAGAGAGAGAGAGAGAGAGAGAGAGAGAGAGAGAGAGAGAGAGAGAGAGAGAGAGAGAGAGAAGGATAACGCTAATCTGTTTCAATCGAACATAATGAAAAGAAGGATAGAAAGAAACAAAAAAGAGAGTAGGGGAAATATATAGAGAGGGTGAGCGCGCGGAAGTGATAACACTAATTTGTTTCAGTTGAAAAGAAGAGAGAGAGAGAGAGAGAGAGAGAGAGAGAGAGAGAGAGAGAGAGAGAGAGAGAGAATACTTTTTACATATTGAACTATTATTTTTTCAATAGCTCTTAAGTAAACATACTAAACGTTGTAATAATTAAATTATCATGCTGCGGTATATCCACAGGTTCGGCTCGTAATTATTATTGTCATGGAAGGAATTGTGGAAGGTCTTTGTCGTCCAGCAGTGAGTTCAAAATGGTTGATGGTGGTTTTAATCCGTCTTCTTAAGTGTGCTTGCATGATATTTTTAATTCAAATCCTTTTTGGTAGCACCCCCCTCCCACCGCCAAGGTTTTTATACGCAACCTCTTTAATTCTCTAAGCTTAATGCGTGCGTGTTTTTATCGGAGAGACGCTGTTTCTCCGGCAAAAACACGCAAGCCTCTCGCTGGATTCCTGGCGGGAAGTGGAAGAGAGTTATCGACAGCGACATACTGCGACACTGTCTTCTTGGTTTGTGCGCCGCTGACGAATTTTCCTGGTCCGCTGTAACTATAAGTAAGTAAAGTCGTTGGGGTGGTCTAAAGTAGGTATTAGCCAGACAGCGAGGCACGAGAGAGAGAGAGAGAGAGAGAGAGAGAGAGAGAGAGAGAGAGAAGAGAGAGAGGGGGGAGTAAAATAAGGAAGAAAGGAAATATAAAAGAAAGAGTACCAGAGATATGTGAAGAGAAAGTGCATCCCGAGAAAAGAGAGAGAGAGAGAGAGAGAGAGAGAGAGAGAGAGAGAGAGAGAGAGAGAGAGAGGGGGAGTAAAATTAGGAAGAAGGAAATATAAAAGAAAGAGTACCAGAGATATGTGAAGAGAAAGTGCATCCCGAGAAAGAAGAGAGAGGAGAGAGAGAGAGAGAGAGAGAGAGAGAGAGAGAGAGAGAGAGAGGCGATAACGCTAATCTGTTTCAATCAAACATAATAAAAGAAAAGAAAGAGAGAGAGAGAGAGAGAGAGAGAGTGAGATAGAGAGAGAGAGAGAGAGAGAGGCGATAACGCTAATCTGTTTCAATCAAACATAATAAAAAGAAAAGAACAAGAGAGAGAGAGAGAGAGAGAGAGAGAGAGAGAGAGAGAGAGAGAGAGAGAGAGAGAGTTCAATCAAGACTACTTTTTTCTTCTGTGGAGGCCATCATATGGGTACGTCAGAGTAGGCCGTCCAGCAAAGACGTACATAGATCAACTCGCTGCACAGATGACCTCCCAGGAGCAATGAATAATAGGGACGGCTGGCGAGAGATTCTCATAGATATCCGTGCTGCTACCACGACATGAGGATGATGACATATTGTACTATATGCAATAGCTCTTAAGTAAACATATCAAACGTTGTAATAATTAAATTATCATAAAAAAGTAAAGTAAAGTCGTCGGGGCGGCCTAAAGTCGGTATCAGCCAATCAACGAGGGAGTCTATCCCCTTTTCACTAGCGCTAGACCAAGGAGATTTTTTTTGGCATCTGAGGTGTAGCGCCACATCTACCATCAGCTCCTTACTTTACCGCACAGATCCCTGTGCTACTCATACGCTGACTTGGCGAGGACCGGAATCGAACTAGGGACCTTGTGGTTTCTAGCCGAACGCTCTACCGACTGAGCTATCCCGGCCCCTCATAACATACTGTGGTATATCTACAGGTTCTGCGAGTATCCGATAATTACGTCAAAGGAATCCTGTGGTAGAGGTGACAATTGCGATAATGCTGAAATAGCATAACTCATATTTGGCCCAAAAGTAAGCATTTACGCAACCTGTCCGCCATGGGCAGGATGTGACACAAGGTCGGGAGTATGTGTCATCCAGCAACGATCAAACTCAAAATTCAGTAGTTATTGATCTGCGAGACTAACTTGGTAACAATTATCTTAATGGAGAGTAGGTATTTATCCAACCTATTCACCATGAGTGGAATGTGACACAAGTCCGCAAGTATGGAGCATCCGGTGAGGATCGAACTTTATATATATATATATATATATATATATATATATAAACTATAGCGTGGGATTGGCACTGTTTCAGCTTTTACTGGAACGGTGTGCCAAAGTTCAGTATTATTGGGAGAGTGCTCAATATAAAAAATAGAGCTATTATATAATATGACGAATATTTGTGGTTACGCATGCATGAAACCAACGGGTCGTGACTGTTCCTTTGTCATCAAATCAACGAATATTTAAAACCTTTATATATCTATTTTATTTTATATATCTTATTATAATGGAGATTGTGTGTTTCTCTGTCTGAAGCCGAAACTAAATCACTACTCAAGTCACAATTCCCTTAGTTATTGACGTCACATTCACCATGAATTTATCTTTATTTAAACCTCAGTTATTGATAAAATTGTTATACCTTATTAATACTTTTGACTTTATCTACAATCTAATAACATGCAATTGTATTTATATATGCAACAAAATAGCGGGTTACAGTGTAAACAGGAAAGCTAATTTGCATATTGATATTAAAAGTTTAATTTTATTAAATATGCGCTTGGTATTATTGATTTCTAATTGTTTGTTTTTTTCTTAATGAATATGAGCAAAAAACTCGGGGATAAATCTTAAAAGAAATCCTTTAATATAAAGAAATAACAGTAATTTTATTCTTTACTTCCTAATTTAACTAAATAGTTAAATTAGGAAAATTCAGCAATAAAAGGAGGGAGTGATGAAAAATGATGGAAGACTTAGTTTCAAAGTTGTTCTATTCTTCGATTATACCCCCTCTGTTCCAAATCATTTTATTTGGATTTTTATTTAGTTTCAAAAGTATTTCAAATTTAACATATTTCATTACATTAAAATTCAAATACTTGCACCCGGAGGGTGCATATATTTGCTAGTATATATAAAGACCTAAATGAGCCAGACACCTAAGTTTCACCTGAATGCTTCATCCGGAAATTCTATCGTAATGAACCATTCAGGTGAAACCTAGGTAGGTAATGTTTGACTCATTTAGGACCTTATAATGTTGCTCTACTTAGCGTATTGAGCACTTTTGGAACACTCCTTCGGTGGGTTTTTTTTTGGGGGGGGGGCATTACATTATGATACAGATGTTTATTTTTAGAAAGTACGGGTGTGTTGGTTTTTTTTCTTTTAAAAAACATTATCTACAGTTTGAACAATTTTTTTCTTTATTTGCAAAATGAATTATCTATTTTATTTCCACGCCTTTTGAGTTTAGAGACACACACACACACACACACACACACACACGCACACACACACTATATATATATATATATATATATATAAGTTAAAAGAAAGGAAATGAATCCGACAGTATGAGTATGAAAAGGTGGAATGAAAACATCACACAATGCTGTTAAAGAGAAAACAATTTATAATATAATCATAGCTGATACTGATCAATATTTCGATTTTTTCCAAAAATCATCATCAGAGCTCATTCACTCCGTGGTGTTTGGGTCGGAGAAAAATGTCAAATCAGTTCACAAAAACAAAAAAAACTTAATTCTGCAAAAACGAACGAAAGTTGTTACATTATTCACCAATGTGGGCATTCGCGACATATTTTTATCGGTCATGCCGATATGTATTCCTTTTTTGTCGGTGAACTCACCATTGTAGCGGATTTTGAGATGTTAGCAAAAAGACGAATGTTCTCCGACCAAAACACCATGGAGTGAATGAGCTCTGATGATGATTTTTGGAAAATCGAAATATTGATCAGTATCAGCTATGATTATATTATAAATTATTTTCTCTTTAACAGCATTGTGTGATGTTTTCATTCCACCTTTTCATACTCTCTCTCTCACTCTCCTCTCTCTCTCTCTCTCTCTCTATATATATATATATATATATATATATATATATAATATCGATTATTTTCGGCTGGTGCGACACCCTTGGTCTTATTTGTTTTTCATTTTTTCCCCAGGTGAAGTTTGGTAGTATATTTTACTAACAAACTATTTGCCGGTTTTTATTCTTACCGCAAATGTTTACAAATAAGATAAGTATATCATTATATATATATATATATATATATATATATATATATATATATATATATATATGTATGAAGTAAATGGAAGTTAATCCGACAGTATGAATTTAACAATTTTTGAAAAAACAAATGATGTTAAAAGTTTGCTGACAGAATCTGTTTCGACCTTTTTAATAGAGCAGTCTTCATCAAGAGCAACCTATGAAGGAAAGACGGAATAAATAACCGGAGGTACAAACGAACGCTGGTTTTCGATGTTGGAATTTTTAAATATATATATATATATATATATATATATATTTGAAAAAAAAATTTACATGAAGTTTTGTCAATGATTATTATTAATAATTCATTCATTAGTATTATCCTTCATCTTCGTAATTTCTTCTTGGTTTATATTTCAAATTAAAATTAACGTGGGGGACAACGCACAAACTGAAGCTCATGCGAAAACAGTGAAAATTGTGTGAATTTCTTCGGCATTCCTCTTTGAGGCGCCTCAGGCACTGGGCAATAACCCTACCTCATTAAATCAAGAGGGCAGCTGTTGCCTAGGGTGATGATCCTCTGGGATCACGCTGTTATTAAATTCTTTACCTCAATGGCTGAAGTCACTGGACACAAGCTTCAAAGAGCAGGTCAGTATGTATGTGTGCGTGTATATATATATATATATATATATATATATATATATATATGTGTGTGTGTGTGTATATGCATATATATATATATATTGTGTGTGTGTGTGTGTGTTTATGTGTGTATATGTATATATAGAATGAACTACACAATGAATAGAAATATAAACAAACAATGAACGCGATTCGCTAAACTCTAGGCATACGATAACCCTACACCAATTCACATGCCATTAAGATCAATCAGTCATTAATTTCCAGCAACACAAACAATAATATTTGTTGTCATAATTTCCCCCTTTTCTGCTTTCAAAGACCTGGTTGTTACTCTACATGCTATAACAACCAGGCCTTTGCTCTGATGATGCTGCATTTTGCAGTTGAAATAAATTATTACATAAAGCAAATTTAAAGTTTTTTTCCTCCATTTATTCAGCATATATATATATATAATAAATATTATTATTTGCTCTACTTAGGTATTGAGCACTCTTTACTTATTAGCTTTAGTATATCCTAGGTTTGTACGAATACACACACACACACACACACATATATATATATATATATATTATATATATATATATATATATTATAAATTGTTTTTTCCTTTGGCCAAGTATTGTATCAATAGATTATTTTTGGTTGGTACGATTATCTTGGTCTTTTCTTTTTTCCAAAACTTATTTCCCCAGGTGATATTTGGTAGTATATTTTTACAATCAAAGTATTTGCCGGGCTTTTTCTCACCGCGGGGATTTATCAAGTTTGGTATAATATATATATATCCGCAGCTGGGTTACCAAGACAGCAGGTTATAGGATGATTCTAAGACAAAACCCAATGTGAGACCACCTGGCGAACTAATCCTTAGTCAAGAACACCTCCATCCCAAGATAATGAGGAGAACTAATCGAAACCTTTCTGGATTTCCCAGAAAAATTGTATATGGATTTTCTGTTTACCATTTCCAATAAAGTCAGGGATCTGATGATACTCATAGGTATACACTGATACCTGTGGGTAGAAATAGATCTATAACCGCAAAACGACCGATTTTTAAGCTATTTCTTTACCAATTATATATATATATATATGTGAATAAAAAGGCCTTAAATACCATGGGTATCGTGATTATGGACCATTTCCACTCGTGGGTATCTGGGGCCCACCGACCTTCGTCAGTCCAGATGCCCACGAGTGGAAATGGTTCATAATCACGATACCCATTGTATTTAAGGCCTTTTTATTCACAAACAAATTTGCTCTGTTTATAAAAATTAAACATTGAGCTCTCATACGGAACCTGAACTCTACAACAAGCTACTGGTAGAGAATAGGACCAGCCTAGAATCACCTTGTATCAAGAAACTTGGTACTCCAACAAAGAATATATATATATATATATATATATATATATATATATATATATATATATAAAACACCTTAAACAAAATAAACTTCGAAACAATCAACATGTCCTCAAATGCCTATTTCCCGCCTATCCTCCTTCCACTATTCCCTTTTCATTCTCACAAACTTGTGACACCCCTCCTACAAAAATCTCTACTGCTATCATTCGTTTGAACCCACTACCAATTTCTACAACCTCCTACTACCAATTCCTACGTTACTGCTCGTTGTTTTAAAATCAAGACAACCGAAACATCCCACCAGTTTCACACCTGAAGATGGCAGATAGACATGCCGAAAGCGCTTGTGAAGAAACCTTTGGTGGATTGCTACACCAGTTCCACCCTGACATTAAAAAGGAACAAAACATGTTTAAAAGAAAAAATGCTGCCAAAATACACTTTATTATATTAAATATAACTGTATATACAAAGGTTTTAGTGAGCATCTACCTAAGGTTTCACACTTTGCCTTCTTCAGGACTCTATTTAATCCCTCTGATGTTTCTGCAAGTTCACATTTTACGAAAACAAATTTTTCGGTTAAGTTTATAGACGCTGATAAATTCAAAATTAAATTCTCTCCCTTTGATTCTTTACCAAAAACCCAATTTTTTTTCCGGAAAACAATATGAACAAAAAAAAAAAAACACATATGTAAAAAAGCTTGTGCACATTCCACTCGTACATATATATTTTTTCACTTTAAATAGTGTCCTGAAGAAGGCAAAGTCTGAAACCTTAGGTAGATGCTCACAAAAAACCTTTGTATAAACAGTTATATTTAATAAAGCTCTTACATTTGTAATTGAACACTTTATTTTCCTTTAGTTCATCTCGGAAAAATTACCAATATATCTACATATTAGTATTGAAAATATAGTTTGCTATATTTATAAATAATTTATAAACAGTAAGTGCTCAATATCAGTGACAGAGCATATCTATCAAAGTTAAGATAATGGGGATATAGGGTCAATAGCGCTTGGTAACTAGAAGTTAGCAAGGTTAATAAAAATGTAGTATAAATTAAAACCCTTCCCAGAATGCTCCACATACTGACCCACTCTTTCATTATACCCCATAGAGCAGTGTATAAAGCTTTTACGGCATGTCAACACTTGCTGGGCTATTTCATGCCGAAGTCAGTTCAACAGGTATAGCCGGTACATAAATGCATATTTATAATCATTTTAGATAAGCAAATACGTCGTTATTTCATATGTATTTACCAACCCCTCAGCACTTGCAGGATGTGACACAAGATCAATTTTTTAAGCGGAGTATAACAGGTTTAAGGGGCCGGGTTAGCTCAGTCGGTAGAGCATTCGGCTAGAAACCACAAGGTTCCTAGTTCGATACCGGTCCCCGCTAACTCAGCGTATGAGTAGCACAGAGATCTGTGCGGTAAAGTAAGGAGCTGATGGTAGGTGTGGCGCTCCACCTCAGATGCTAAAAACAATCACCTTGGTCTAGCGCTACTGAAAAGGGGATAGACTCCCTCGCTGACTGGCTGATACCGACTTTAGGCCGGCCCAACGACTTTACTATTTTTATAACAGGTTTGAATTCAGAGTTTTTCCTCCTAGACTAGTTGCCATACCAAGGTTAAAGAGCCTAGTCTGTCCTAATATTTACCCATAGATGGAGGGATATTAGCGCTATGTGAAATGCAACCTGTCCCGTCCAGGATTTAACCACGTCTCGCCGTCTATTTCCGACGACGATAACCATTATACCACGCGCCTCTTTATTTCACATAGGTTTAATCCATAGATAGGACCCTAACAGTTGCTACTATTCAGTGGGTCTGGAAGTAATGGCAACTGAAGTGAAACACTACGTATAACCACAGCTTCAGATTCAGTTTTGTGTCATAGTCAATATTTGCATCAAAGGATTGTTCTCCCTCTGTCTGTCTGCTTGTCGCATTCTTTCTTTCTTTCTTTCACTCTCTCTCTCTCTCTCTCTCTCTCCTCTCTCTCTCTCTCTCCGTTTGTTGGAACATTGATTTGTTAATTCTGTTTTTACGGCGTGCCAACCAGTCCAGATTTATTTTCTTCATAGAGGTTAGGGAATTGCGTTCCTATTACATTTATATTTACAGTCTCGTTTCTTTAGACGTTTTTGCACACAGGATATTTTTTTTAACTATCTAGGCGCGGACAAGTTGGTATATATATATATATATATATATATATAATATATATATATCAGCTTGACAAGTCGGGTTTCGAATCACGCACAAGGCGGTCTTCCTCTCTATAGCTCTGATGAGGCCTAATAGGCCGAAATGTACATACAAAGATTGATTTTTCTCGATTTGTTTAGCCTTACATTTAAATAGGTATGCCTGCCTAATTAATTAATTATTAATTAATTAACTTTCAAAATTAGGTACGACTTCAATTAAGCACATATACTCCCAAAAATTGTCGGCTAAAAAAAGCCATATCATAAATACATCGCTTGTGTATTTACTTCTCATACTTTGTATAGTAGTGGCGTTTATCATTGACAAGGTTAATTCGGCTTGTTTCGTGTGCCACGGGCTGATGGCCCAGAGGTAGAATCTCTGATTTTGCGTGTTGGGTTCCCGATTTCAATTTCTGTCGGAATGAAATCGTAGGTATACACCGCTGATGAGACTTAATAAAGTTGAAATAGATGTACGGTGTTCCAAGTCGCGCTCGTTATTTGCCGAGTTTACTTGTCATGATTATTTTCAATAATTATCGAGTTTGAAGCTGTATTTACCGAGATAGAAAGGAACAATAAATGCAACGTTAATTTTTTCCAGAGTATAAGGTGTGTCAAAAAGTACAAAAAAAAACTCGATACTTTTTGACACACCTATTTTTAAACATTTTTAAACAGATGTATTTGATCCTAGATTGTACTCTAACGTGTACTACCACTTCAAGTCAGAGTGGATCTGGGAGTAATGGCAATGAAGCTGTAATGCACATTCATCAGATCACCAGAAGTGGAGCCTAACCACCGGATGCATTTAAGTGTCATACCGCCCTGTCGGCTGGGGCGTAAGAATGCACCGACTGCACCTCTGCAGAGGGGTAAGACTCCCCCAATGGGGCCACCTGTTGGCCGTGGGTGGTGACCCATGATGCTTAACGATAGAGCCCAGGTGGATGAGCAGTTCATGACATGCAATACTCCACTTTGGCCCTATGTTGGGCTAGACGGACAGTCGGAGAGACCCCTCCGATCAATCGGCTGGTCACGTCAAGCCATAGCACCTATATGATTTTCCCAACCCTATTACCCTTATGGCAAGCCCCAGCCCCTTTTTATCATATGGGTGCTAAAAGGCGGTGACTGAGGGTCTACATGTCCTTGGACTGACGTTAAACTCTATCTGATGGTGAGGTTCCAGTTTTGGAGGTTTGGTGAATGTGGAGCACCCCTTCATCACCATTGCTCCCTGGTCCACTCTGGCCCGGAGTAGTAGTACTTGTTAGGGTCCCATCTATGGGTTAAATAGAAAAACATGAGTTGATAAACAAAATTGTATTATCCATTAAGAATTGATTTATTTCAAAACTTTATCGGCATTAAATAACCCACTGAGTTTGATATGTCGTAAAACAAACCAAACCAAACTTAAGTGTCATAGTGTCAAAAGATTGTTGTATTTACTTGCAGTGAAAATTATTTCATTGTAGAAGAACAGTAGTGGTAGCATATAGCCCATAGCTGGGATTTGAGAGAGACCTTACCTTTCCCAAGTGTATTAATCCAAAAGTAAACGTAATAGTGCGACTAGAGTTCGAACTCGTTCACAATGATTAGTATTATCTGCGTTATTCGGACTGTTATCCTCATCTTCATTGTTATCTGTACAACGTTTCGGTCGATATGTCCCCCGGTCTTCTTCAGGTATTTCTTGTCGGACTCGGGAACCTTCTTTTCGAACTCGGGAACTTTCTTGTCGTAATCGGGAGCCATCACGGAACTTTGAACCTAACCCTTTATTCAGTCCACGGGGGTATCCTGTTCCCATTCCGTTAACCATAGCTGGGGTAGGAGTTACTGCCGCTGCTCAGGATTGAACTCGGGATCCAGAGATAACTGTCACTTAGAACTGTCTTAACCTAACTACCCTATCCACTAGGAAAACTCCATGTGTCCAATTGGACAATTCAGTGTGAATTTTGGTTTATAAGTTTCCAAAATCTTGAGAAATCGTTCACTATGATATCGCA
Organism: Doryteuthis pealeii; assembly: GCA_023376005.1. Lineage (NCBI taxonomy): Eukaryota > Metazoa > Mollusca > Cephalopoda > Myopsida > Loliginidae > Doryteuthis > Doryteuthis pealeii. The sequence continues at coordinate 22,838,984 of CM042165.1, read as the reverse complement.
GTCTAGCTCGTTAACCATTACGTCACGGGAACCCCCCCCCCCCAAGGATTGTGTGTTCCTTACTTGCAGGGAAAATCTTTTCATTAACTTGACTAATACTTTTATTAGAATCCTCTGACCATGTCATCCTTATAGAAGAACAGTAAGTAAGTAAAGTCTATCCCCTTTTCACTAGCGCGAGGCCAATGAGATTGTTTTGGCGTCTGAGGTGGAGTGCCACACCTACTATCAGTTCCTTGCTTTACGGAACAGATTCATGTGCTACTTATACGCTGAGTTAGGAAGCGCGTGGTGTAATGGTTAAAGTCATGGGAAATGGACTCGTCGCCCCGAGTTCAAATCCTGCATGTAGTAATTGCATTTCGCTTTGCGCTAATACCCTTGGGAAAGGTATGAATCCTACTTTCCCTCCAGCTATGGATAAAATAGTAGGGCAGACTGGGCTCTTTAACCTTGGTTAGGCAACCGGTCTAGGAGAAGGAAAACTCCTTCTTGACCTTGTGTCGCATCCTGCTCGTACGGAGGGGTTGGTAAATATATATACGCTGAGTTGGCGAGGGCCAATATCGAACTAGCAACCTTGTGGTTCCTAGTCGGACACTCTATCAACTGAGCAAAACCCATAGCTTGGGTGTGAGAGAGATCATAACTCTTCCCAAGTGTATTAATTCAAAAGTGACCATAATAGCACGACTGGGGTTCGAACTCGCTAACTATGATATCGCAGTCCAGCACGTTAACCATTACGCCACGGGAACTCCCCCAAAGGATTGCTGTGTCCTTACTTGCTAGGAAAATCCTTTCATTGACTCGACCGATGCTTTTATTAGAATCTTCTAACCAATATTTTAGCGAACAAAAAAATATGCCTAAGGGTATTCATATTTATTTTGTTGTTTATTCCTGTTGCTAAGATATTGAAGGATTATACCTGCTAATCATTAAGGACTTTACTAAGAATGAAATATGGCTGCTATTACCCTTTTTCTTTTGACAATAATAGTACGTTGAAATTAATGAGAATTAGCGCTGTTAATAAGTAGGTAGTTTTCTCTCTGTCTCCCTTCTCTTTCTCTCTCTACCCCACTCTCTCTCTCTTCCCACTCTCTCTCTTCCCCACTCTCTCTCTTCCCCTCGCGTCCTCTCTCTTCCCCACACTCTCACTTTCTTCTCCACTCTCTCTTTTTCTCTTCCCCACAATCTCTTTCTTCTCCACTCTCTCTCTCTCCCACTCTCTCTCTTTCTTCTCCACTCTCTCTCTCTCTTCCCCACACTTTCTCTTCCCCACTCTCTCTTTCTCTTCCCCACACTCTCTCTTTCTTCGCCACTCTCTCTTTCTCTTCACCACACTCTCTCTTTCTTCTCCACTCGCTCTCTCTCTTCCCCCTCTTTTCCCCACTCTCTCTCGTCCTCTCTCTCTCCCCCACACTCTCTCTTTCTTCACCCTCTCTCTCTTCCCCACACTCTCTTTCTTCTCCACTCTCTCCTCTCTCTCTCTTCCCACACTCTCTCTTCCCACTCTCTCTTTCTTCCCACACTCTCTCTTTCTCTCTTTCTCTTCCCCACACTCTCTCTTTCTTCTCCACACTCTCTCTTTCTTCTCCACTCTCTTTTTCTCTTCCTCACAATCTCTCTTTCTTCTCCACTCTCTTTTTCTCTTCCCCACACTCTCTCTTTCTTCTCCACTCTCTCTCTCACTTCCCCCTCTCTCTCTTCCCCACTCTCTCTCTCTCTCTCTACCCACTCTCTCTCTACCCACTCTCTCTTCCCCACTCTCTCTCTCTCTCTCTTCCCCACTGTGTCCGTTAGAACCTTTTTTATTCGTTGATTCAGTTGTTTTTGTTTTCTTTCTCTTTGGGTTTGTCTGTCTATAAAGGTTCTACGTGAAACTCAGAAAGGAACGTGTGCAAAATTGCTTTCTTCATTTTCTGATTTACAATCAGCACACGGTGAAGAAGTTTGTTAGACATCCATTTGGTTATTGGCTCGAACGAAAAACAAACAACAAACAACAAAAAAACATCAGCAACTCCCACCCCCACTCCTTTTTTCATTATTTTTTTTTTTTTTTTACTTTCACATCATTCGTCGTCTCTTGCTTAATCCATTCGAAACAATTTGGTTAATGGCGACCTTTTGATCTCTTCAAACAATTGTCTTTCTATGAGCCATCTTGAGAAAAAAAAAAAAAAAAAAAAAAAAAAAAAAAGAAAAGAAAGAAAGAAAAAATGATGATGATGATGATGATGCCGGATGCTGTTGGTCGATCACCATAGCAACAATAACCGAATACAAAAAAAAAAAAAAAAAAGACAGATCCAGTGTGTCGATTATAGTAAGGTGAATTTTCATTTCGCCCAGTGTGCGAGCAACAAGAGCATGAGGAGAGGAAGTTCAACCACTCAGCAGGTGAGATTTTATTTTTCCTTTTTTCTGTTTCCATTTTGGTTGGATTTTACGGCATGTCAACCCTTGTTGGGTCATTTTATGCCGCAGGCGTTTTGTTTAATTCATTCTTGATGGCTACTCAATTTTTTTAAAACACATTTTTTAGAATTCATTTTGTTCTATTTAACTCATAAATTGATATTACCACTCCAGGTCAGAGTAGACCTGGGAGTAATGGTGATGAAGGGGTTCTCCACATTCCCTAGAGCTCCAGAATTGGAACTTCAGTATCAGATAGTTTAACGTCATACCCAGGACAATAAAACACTCAGCCCCCGCCTTTTAGCACATATATGACAAAAAGGGTTGGGGGCTTCCAATAAGGGAAGTAGGGTTGGGACAATCATATAGATGCTAGGGCTTGACATGACCAGTCGATTGATCGGTAGAGGTCCCTCCGACCGCTCGTCTAGCCTTAAAGGCCAAAGTGGAGTATTGCATGGCATGAACTTCTCTGCCACATTACGAGTCACCACCCACGGCCAACAGGTGGCCACATTCAGGCAACATTTGACCACTCGGTTTAAAGGGACAAGGTCGGGTTTATTAACCGGTGCCGGCGATGCTCCAAAAGAAGAAGGCCGACGAGAACCACGTATTTTTTGTACTAGTTATCGTATGAGCTTCGGTTTGTACGTGGCTTCCCACGTTAAAAAGACCTTGTGTCACATACCCGGTAGAGTGGGAGGTCAAGAAAATACCAGACCGGGATGTCCCCCCCCCCCAAGAAGTTACACACCTTATTTCTCATTCACGACCACTATGTACCGATTCCTAGTGAGAACTTAATGAATTCGAATAGAAATATGAATATGAGTATGAGTAGCACAGGGATCTGTGCGGTAAAGTAAGGAGCTGATGGTAGGTGTGGTGCTCCACCTCAGATGCAAAAACAATCTCCTTGGTGTAGCGCTAGTGAAAGGGGGATGGAATCCCTCGATGATTGGCTGATACTGACTTTAGGCCAACTTTATTTTTTATTTTTTTTATTAATCTTCTACAAGGATGGCTATGGCGTTAAATAACCCACAAAGGTTGATGTCATTAAATTAAATAGAAATATTTCTTTCCCAGCCCACTGATGGAATCTGCTAAGATTTTAGGTTGATTGTTTGAGTGGTTGTTTGAGTGGTTGTTTAACGGCATATCAACCCTTTTCGGGTTATTTAATGCTGAATCAAGTCATTTAAAAATATATATAAACAAGATGTTGCTTACGGTACCGGCTATAGCTTAAGTGGTTACCCAATTAAGTATTGAACAAAGTCATTGCTGCTTAACTTTGGTGATCAAGCGGGAAAAAGTGCTTTCAGCATTAATTGACTTTAAGAATATACTTGATTATTGTTTGTTTGTTTTGTTTTGTTTTACGGCATATCAACCTCAATGGGTCATTTAATGCCGATAAAGTTTTGAAATAACTCAATTCTTAATGGATAATACAATTTTTTAATAAATACATTTTTCTATTTAACCCATAGATGGGACCCTAACAGGTACTACCACTCCGGGTCAGAGGGGACCAGGGAGCAATGGTGATGAAGGGGTGCTCCACATTCCCCAAACCTCCAAAACAGGAACCTCACCATCAGATAGAGTTTAACGTCATTCCCAGGACATGTAGACCCTCAGTCACCGCCTTTTAGCACCCATATGATAAAAAGGGGTTGGGGCTTGCCATAAGGGCAATAGGGTTGGGAAAATCATATAGGTGCTAGGGCTTGACGTGACCAGCCGATTGATCGGAGGGGGTTCTCCGACCGCCCGTCTAGCCCAAGATAGGGCTAAAGTGGAGTATTGCATGTCATGAACTGCTCATCCACCTGGGCTCTATCCTTAAGCATCACGGGTCGCCACCCACGGCCAACAGGTGACCCCATTGGGGAGTCTTACCCCTATGCAGAGGTACAGTCGGTGCATTCTTACGCCCCAGCCGACAGGGCGGATACTTGATTATAAAAATGAATTGAATCTAAAAAAAAGGGGGATCAGTTTACAACTTGTTTATAATACCAAAATAATCCCTCATTTTATATCCAGAAAGACAAATGGCTAAGATTGTTTTGCTTTATCACATATCAACCCTTTTAGGGTCATTTAATGTCGAATCGGGTCATTCTTGATAAACAATGGACTCAGGTTGATTATGTTACCTAATATTGAGGTATTAAGTGGTCACATAATTAAGTATTGAACAGACTCATCACTACCTAACTTTGAGGATTAAGATTTTCGGAATTTAATCAATTCCTCCGAAAAAAAAAAGGGTTAAACTATGATTGTTAATTTTCTTACATTTCTTTTTTTCTTTATTGAACATTTATCTTTTTGTTTCTTATTGATTCAGAGGCCGCGCAAGGGTCTCAAAGTCGAGGGTCTCGAGTCGAGGGTCATCTTCATTATGTCGTTTTTGGCACTAACGATATTTAATAACCCCCCCCCCCCCAAAAAAAAACAAAAAAAAAAACAACAACAACCCAGAACAAGGTTATTTTTTTTGGTGGGGGGGTTGTTTTACGGCACACCAACCATTTTCGGGTCATTTAATGCCGAACCAAGTCATTTTGATATCTGGTTGCTTACAGCACCTGATGTTGCTTAAATGGTAAATCCATCTAAGTACTGAACAGGCTCATCGCTGCTTAACTTCGGTGATCAAACCATAACCGGTGCTTTCAACGTGAAGTTGTTTGATTTAATGGCATATAAACCCTTATGCGTTATTTAATGCCAAATCTTACTTTTTTTTAATATATAGGATTGGAACGAAAGTCATGTCCGGTACAAAATAATATTTATTTAACCAAAATAAAAAGTAAGTAAAGTCGTCGGGGCGGCCTAATGTCAGTATCAGCCAGACAGCGAGGGAGTCTATCCCCTTTTCAATAGCGCTAGACCAAGGAGATTATTTTAGCGTCTGAGGTGGAGCGCCACACCTACCATCAGCTCCTCACTTTACAGCACAGATCCCTGTGCTACTCATACGCTGAGTTGGCGAGGACCGGCCCCAAAATAAATTCCACCATCGTATGTCACCCCACCGAAAGAAAAAAAAACAACTAAAAATCAAGGAATTAACCGGATTTAATGACATTTTAAGTGTTGATATATTAATGAATAAACAATATAATGCTTCGGTTATTTTATTTGAAAACTCTTACATTTTTTCAGGTCAATTATCTTTGAAACACGTATCTTTGAGGCGTAACACATATTCACAAACATACGTTGTTCAAAGTTAACTGACCTGAAAAAATTTAAAAGTTTTTAAATAAAATAACTAGTGAATTATATCTTTTATTCATTAATATATCAACACTGAAAATTTCATTAAATTCCGTTAATTCCTTGATTTTTAGTATTTTTTCTTTCGGTTGGGTGACATATGATGATGGATTTTATGTCAGTTAAATAGGATTTAACCATATTTTGTATCGGACAAGAATTTCGTTCCAATTCTCAATATATGCTTTGTTTAATAAATAATTTTCTTTATATAACGTATTAATACAGATGCCCATAGATTAGACAATTGCGTTCATTTACGTTTAGATTTAGATTCTAGATTCTAGATATAATTTTTATATAACGTATTAATACAGATGCCCATAGATTAGACAATTGCGTTCATTTTACGTTTAGATTTAGATTCTAGATTCTAGATTATAATTTCTTTATATAACGTATTAATACAGATGCCCATAGATTAGACAATTGCGTTCATTTTACGTTTAGATTTAGATTCTAGATTCTAGATTATAATTTCTTTATATAACGTATTAATACAGATGCCATAGATTAGACAATTGCGTTCATTTAGATTTAGATTCTAGATTCTAGATTATAATTTCTTTATATAACGTATTAATACAGATGCCCATAGATAGACAATTGCGTTCATTTTACGTTTAGATTTAGATTCTAGATTCGTTCTAGATTCTAGATTATAATTTCTTTTATAACGTAATACAGATGCCCATAGATTAGACAATTGCGTTCATTTACGTTTAGATTTAGATTCTAGATTCTAGATTATAATTTCTTTATATAACGTATTAATACAGATGCCATAGATTAGACAATTGCGTTCATTTTACGTTTAGATTTAGATTCTAGATTCTAGATTATAATTTCTTTATATAACGTATTAATACAGATGCCCATAGATTAGACAATTGCGTTCATTTTACGTTTAGATTAGATTCTAGATTCGTATTAATACAGATTAGATTTTAGTTTAGATTTAGATTCTAGATTCTAGATTATAATTTCTTTATATAACGTATTAATACAGATGCCCTAGATTAGACAATTGCGTTCATTACGTTTAGATTTAGATTCGATTCTAGATTATAATTTCTTTATATAACGTATTAATACAGATGCCATAGATTAGACAATTGCGTTCATTTTACGTTTAGATTTAGATTCTAGATTCTAGATTATAATTTCTTTATATAACGTATTAATACAGATGCCCATAGATTAGACAATTGCGTTCATTTTACGTTTAGATTAGATTCTAGATTCTAGATTATAATTTCTTTATATTCAATTGCGTCAGTTTAGATTTAGATTCTAGATTCTAGATTATAATTTCTTTATATAACGTATTAATACAGATGCCCATAGATTAGACAATTGCGTTCATTTTACGTTTAGATTTAGATTCTAGATTCTAGATTATAATTTCTTTATATAACGTATTAATACAGATGCCCATAGATTAGACAATTGCGTTCATTTTACGTTTAGATTTAGATTCTAGATTCTAGATTATAATTTCTTTATATAACGTATTAATACAGATGCCCATAGATTAGACAATTGCGTTCATTTTACGTTTAGATTTAGATTCTAGATTCTAGATTATAATTTCTTTATATAAGTATTAATACAGATGCCATAGATTAGACAATGCGTTCATTTTACGTTTAGATTAGATTCTAGATTCTAGATTATAATTTCTTTATATAACGTATTAATACAGATGCCCATAGATTAGACAATTGCGTTCATTTTACGTTAGATTTAGATTCTAGATTCTAGATTATAATTTCTTTATATAACGTATTAATACAGATGCCCATAGATTAGACAATTGCGTTCATTTTACGTTTAGATTTAGATTCTAGATTCTAGATTATAATTTCTTTATATAACATATTAATACAGATGCCCATAGATTAGACAATTGCGTTCATTTTACGTTTAGATTTAGATTCTAAGACTCTTGTCGTCGGGGGCCTAGAATACTCATACTGTATTCCCTGCAATGGGGTAAGACCTGCTCCCCAGAAAAAAGAAATCTAGGTCAAAACACTGAATCTGGTGTTGAAGCACTTTTTTTTCGAGCTTTTGGGTAGTGTGGAGCCACCCCTTTGCTGCCATTACTCCCATGTCCACTCTGATCCGGAGTGGTAGTATCTGTTAGGGTCCTGTCTATGGGTCGAATAGATATCGTTGAGATAAGGAAGTGGTTACCTGGTTAAAATGATACATTTTTGTCCCGTTGGAGAGCAAAATTCTTAAAATAACTTCAACATAAAATAACCCAGTAAGTGTTGACGTGGCGTTAAACCAATCAACGAACGAACCAAAATTTTGAATAATTTGAAACAGATATTCAGGGTGTTTCATACCCCCACACACCTACAAATACACATTATACACACACACACATTATATATATATATATATATATATATATATATATATATATATATATATATACCCTCCCTATGTAATATTTACATCAAACTTTGTGGATCTGCAGCGAGATTGATGAGTCACTTGAGTGCTCATGAGAGGAAAGGTTCTGGTGGTGGGTTGTGGATTGTCAGAGACGGTAGTGATCTGTAAAAATTATGCTATTGCAATATATATATATATATATATATATATATATATATATATATATATATATATATGTGTGTGTGTGTGTGTGTGTGTGAAAAAGGTTTATTTGGGCAGCATCTTTTCATGGAAATGTAACACCTTAACACAATGCATGACGATGCTAACATATCGTTAAAACCATTAACTACAAAAGTGTAAACATCTTCTTATTATAATGGAGATTGTGTATTTGTCTCTCTGTAACCGAAACTATATCACTACTCAAGTCACAGTTCCCTTAGCCATCACATTCTCCATGATTTTATTTTTTATTCAAACCTCGATTACTAATAAAATAGTCTTTTATACTGTTGGACTTATTTGTATAGTAATGAAATGCAATTGTATTTATATATACAATAAAATAGCGGTTTACAGTGTGAATGGGAGGGCTAATTTGCATATTGATATAAACAAATTGATTTTAATAAATATGTGCTTAGTATTATGGATTTTTAATTGTTTGGTTTTATATTAATGAATATGAGCAAACATCTCTTCAATAAATCTTAAAAGAAAAACATTAACAAGAAGAAATAACTGCAATATTATTCTTTATTTCCTATTTTAACTAAATAGTTAAATTAGGAAAATTTAGCAATGAAAGATGGGAGTGATGGAAGAGTAAGTTTCAGTTGTTCTATTTTTCGATTATACCTTGTTTCAAATCTTTTTATTTGCATTTTTATTTAGTTTAATTCGCCTTTCTAATTTAATATAATATTTTATTATATTAGATACTTGCACCCGGAGGGTGCTTATATTTGCTAGTATATATAATACATATTGTTACTTAACCTCTAGGCATGAAATAACCCTAGATGGGTTGATATGCTATTAAAATCCATCAACCAACCAACCTATTGGTGTTTTCGATTCGATGAGGCAATTCAATCCAAAAATATATTCCTCTTTTAGCGACGCCGCTAAAATCATTTAATCAATCAATTAATCATTTAAATTTCCCCCTCTTTTCACCATAGAGAATCCATCTTAAAATCGAAACAAGGGGAGATAATCGATTTTTTGTTTAACGAACGTTTTTAAAATTTAATGCAGCGACAGATCATCAAGCGGTAATTTTTAACGAAGAAAAAAAATCATTTTAATTAGTCGTTCTTAAAGTGGGTGGTGGAAATATTTTTGTAGGGTGGGTGAGGGATGAAAGAAGAAATTGGTGAGGTGCCAATAGCAACAAGTACCAAGGGAACCTCTTTTTAGTTCCTTTTTTTCTTCATCTAATTAAAAAAAAAATTCTAACAAAATATTTTTTTTTAAAAATCCAAGTCACCAATAATATAATAGTATAATTCAAAAAGAATAACATCTATATATATCAATATTCGTGTTCCTTAATTGTACGACCGTTATCATCTTGCAAAACCGACAGGTTAAAAAATGAGACCGTCCGAATCGTCCAATATGAAATGCAAAAAATATAAATTCTGATTATCTGGTGCGGCTTATCCACCGAATTTTTATTTCTCATGAGTGTCAGTTAAATAATGGAACATTCCGGGTTTTTTTTGTAAAGAAAAAAACGCGAAGAAAAAGGGCATACTGCATAGAAAAATATAATAAGAAAGAAAGAATGAGAGTAAGGGAAATATATATAGAGGGTTGGCGCGCGGAAGCAATAACGCTAATCTGTTTCAAACGTAGATAATGAAAAGATGGAAAAAAGGGAAAGAAAGAAAAAAAAAGAGTGAGAGAGGGTTTGATGAAGATTATTATACTTTTTACATATTGAACTATTTTCGCAATAGCTCTTAAGTAAACATTTCAAACATTGTAATAATCAAATTATCATACTGTGGTATATCCACTGGCCCTGCTAGTGGTGTATAACTCCATACGTCCAAATGGTATTGTATTATTAGATATTGTTGTTTGGTAAATTTGCTTAAAGGCATATAAATTCTTAATGGGTTATTTAATACCGAAATTTGATCGGTGCTAAATGTTTGATTGTAATCATAACTATATTTTCAAAGTTCCATTGCATTCAAAAATGTCAATAGTCATTTGTAGACATTTATGATATCAAGTATTCCTATCCAATACAAATAATTTGAACACAGTTGAATGGTTTCAAGTATTCCTATCTAATACAAATAATTTGGACATAGTTGTATGGTTTCAAGTATTCCTATTTAACATTTATAGTTTATACACAATTATATGGTTTCAAATATTCATATCTAATACTAATAATTTATACACAATTATATGGTTTCAAGTATTATTATTTAATCTTATTATAATGGAGATTGTTGGTTTGTATGTCTGTAACCGAAACTATATTACTATTCAAGTCACAATTCCCTTTGTTGTTTACATCACATTCTCCATGATTTTACTTTTATTTAAACCTCAATTATTAATAAAATTGTTTTACATCATTAAGACTGTTGACCATATATACATACTAATAACATGCAATTGTATTTATATATACAAGAAAATAGCAGTTTACAGTGTGAATTGGAAGGCTAATTTGCATTTTGATCTTAAAAATTTGATTTTAATAAATATATGCTTAGTATTATTGATTTCTAATTGTTTGGTTTTATATTAATGAATATGAGCAAAAATCTCGGGGATAAATCTTAAAAGAAATCCATTAACAAGAAGAAATAACTGTAATATTATTCTTTACTTCCTATTTTAACTAAATAGTTAAATTAGGAAAATTTACCAATGAAAGACGGGAGTAAGTGCAAATGATGGAAGAGTTAGTTTCAAAGTTGTTCTATTTTTCAATCATACCCCCTCTGTTCCAAATATTTTATCTGAATTCTTATTCAGTTTCATTAGCCTTTCTAATTTAACATATTTTATTACATTAAAACTTAAATACTAGCTAGTACTAATAATTTATACACACATATATGGATGTAAGTATTGCTATTTATTGCTTATAATTCATATCCAAATATATAGCTTCAAGTAACTATTCTTAATACAAATAATTTGCACACAGTTGTATGCCTTCAATGATTGATCGATTGATTAGGTTTAATAGCACTTCAACCCATCTAGGGTTATGTTATTTTTTAATATACTAATAAATATGACCCGAGACCCGAGTGTTGGAAATTAACAAGGTTTTATTTAACGCAGGGTAGAGAAATGTTTCTACACCAAAAACGGTTACTTCAAGCTCAACTTGTGTACGACCAGTTATCTTGTGCACCAATCGATGTGTGTCATGGTTGAAGTCCCGTTACCGGTCCTAGCTTCCACAATGCACCTGTCACAGGAGGCAACTGTTCCCTCCTTATCAAGGACAGTAACTCTTGATATTTCGTTAGGACTGACCCTAAAAAAAAGGTAAATTTTGAAGGATGGTCAGATTTATTATGTTGTTTTCAAGAATTTTTCTTGATTTTTACAGTAAGTTGTCTGCAGATGTTTGTTGCTAAATGGTTTGGGAATTATTTTGAGGGATTAGTTTATTGGCTAAAGTTTAAGTTTATTGTTATATTTTTGATATGATTTTTTTTTTCAAGGACAAAATGTCATCTATAATGACGTTTTAAAGGATATCTTCCATGTTGTATGTGTTGTAAAAACGTTGTTTAATCCTTACAAAATCAACATGGTTTCAAGTATTCCTATCTAATATTAATAATTCATAAACAATTATATGGTTTCAAGTAATTAATAATAATAAACGTTAGTAAAGCAATCGTAGCGTCAAGTAACTATTTTAATATAAATTATATGGTTTCAAGTAACTGTTCCTATTTGATAATAAGCATGAGTTAACGATTACAGCTTAATACTATTAAATAATATTATTATAGCTTATGTTGTATTTTGTTGGAAGCGCGCGGTGTAATGGTTAAAGTCATAGGAAATAGACTCGTCGCCCCGAGTTCAAATCCTGGACGTGGTAATTGCATTTCACTTAGCGCTAATACCCTTGGGAAAGGTATGAATCTACTCTCCCTCCAGCTATGGGATAAATAGTAGGGCAGACTGATCTCTTTAACCTTGGTTAAACTCTGGAGAAGGAATTCAAACCTGTTAAACTCCGCTTAAGAAATTGACCTTGTGTCACATCCTGCTCGTGCGGAGGGGTCGGTAAATATATATATAGCTTATGTTAATAATGGTAATTAATAATAAAAGTAATGCAAATATTTTGCACACAGTTTCAAGTATTTCTATCTGGTACAAATAGTCTAAACCAAGTTATATGCTCTCAAAAAATTATTCCTATTTAATAACAATTTTTGCACACAATATTTCAAGTAACTAAGGTATTTTTTAAACAACTATAGCTTCAAGTAACTATTCTTAGTATAAATGATATACATATAGTTATATAGTTTTAAGTATTCCTATCTTATACAAATACTTTTAGATCATTCCCCATTATGGGTTAAATAGAAAAATGTATTTTATAAAATTGTATTATCCATTAAGAATTGATTTATTTAAAAACTTTATCGGCATTAAATGACCCACTTAGGTTGATATGCCGTAAAACAAACCAAACCAAAAAACACTTTTAGATCAGACCTGTTTGACCCATTGATGGAACTCTAACAGTTACAACCACTCCGGGTCAGAGTAGATCTAGGAGTATTGGCTATGAAGGGGTACTTCACACTACTCAGATTTTCATAACTAGAGCCTCACCATCAGATACAATTTAAGAGTCAGGACACCCCCTTAATGGGTAGGGGGGTACTATTCTGTTGGGGATACACTCAGCATATTCTAAGCCCCATTGACAGTGCTTTATGTATTTAAGTTCAATATGGCAATGGCCGGAGACTTACTGTCAGATGTGGCTTAGTGCCATGCCCAGGATATCCCTTTGGGGGTGGGGATTTAACTATCTACATAGGATAGCAGTCGGCGTATTCTAAGCTTTGTCAGTGCAGAGGGGGGGGGGTCCAAGATATGTACCGGACTTGTATGCCGAAAAGTGTGTGTGTGTGGGGGTACTTCACTGATTCTAATTTTGTAAAAAGGTACCCAGTACCTATTACTTAATCATAACATTTATCATCTATATGTAGATATGATATAGATAATTTATTTATATATCTATTAATAATGGAGATTCGCTTCCGGTTTTTGTCTATAACAAAAATTACATCACTGCTTACGTCACATTACCCAAATAGTCATAACAGAATAAATACACTCAAAATTTGAACATGCAACATTAGACAGTCCTCATTGTTTTTTAAAACAAGTTTTAATAAATACATGACTGGTATTATATATCTATATATAGTTTGTTTTATTTTAATACATATTTAAAGTTTCCATTTCAAATTGTTTTATTTTTTTAATCCTTTAATGAATTTGATAATTTTACTTACTTAGGGTACAAACTCGCTGACATTGAATTTTTTTCCTCCCACCTCTCTGGCAATATGTTTCAAAAATCTATTTTTACATCGCCCGGAGGGTGTTTTTTTATTTTGTACTAGTCTAGATAATAGAATAATATAATCTATAATAAATTATTTCATTTTTTGACAATGCATGTCATCATGTCATTTTTTCTATTAACTTTTAACTAAACAAATCAATCCATTTTATAATTAAATAAAGATAGACAGCTCATTCACCCATGGCATATGGAAATCAAATCGATTGCAATGGAGTTATCGAAATAATAATTGATTAGAATAATTTTATCTATTTTGTTATTCTCTAAAAGAACTACAATGGTTAATTACAGAAATAATAATAGTACCGAGTATTTGCTTGGTTACCTGATTTTAGGAATGATCTTTAGATTGGTTTGAAGATAATTAAAAAATAAAATTTAAATGATAACAGCATGGAATATTTTTTTTTTTCATTTAATATTTTAGCTAGTTAGACATTAACATTTCTTTTCAGAGTAGCTTGATCAATGCAAGGTCTATTTTTTTTTTTTACATAGGGATTTAAATGGGGCATCCCACGAGGA
>CM042165.1:22747194-22817194 GCA_023376005.1 Doryteuthis pealeii | reverse complement strand
ATGTTGTAGCTTCGGTTCTGAAACTAAATAGAATGATAGACTAAACTATCCTTTTGGTACACATAATGTTCAAAAGATATGAAATAATAATAGAAAAAAAATCTTTGTCATAGATGCAGTACCAAATTGGGATATTGATCGTGCAAAGTTAATCTCTTCCTCAAAAACAATATTTTACACAGAATTAAAATACATTAAATCATCATCATCATGTCGCGCATACAGCACGGGTATCCATGACAATCCCTCGCCAACCTTCCCTATCATTCATTGCACCTGGGAGCTCCTCTGCGTAGCAGCCAGCATCCTCACATAGCTGGTCAATGTAGGTCCTTGCTGGGTGCCCCACACGTGCATGTCCATGTGTTGGCTTCCACAGGAGAACGTCGCTCACAAGTTCATCCTTGCTTCTCTAGCAGTGTCCTGCATGTCTTGTCCATCTCACTCGGATAGTTTGTGAGATGGGGGGCAGGTGACCGTACAGCTGTTTCCTTGTGGGGTGCTGCTTCCAAACACTGATTAATAATGGGTTCTCCAACTACTTAATTGATGATGAAATCAGGCACATCATCAAAAATCACAATCAACAAAAAAATAAAAAAAACAACAATAAACCACCCACTAAACACCCATGTATAATTTATTATACTGTAATCAGATGCACAAGAATTATAAAATAGATAAAAATATAATAAAAACATTAATTCAAAAAATATACTACCTACTGACCCTAGTAAAAAAATTAAACTTATTGTGTACAATAAAACATTTAAAACTTAATCATCAACAATAATTCCTCCTTTTCAATTGAACCGTTACAAAAAAAACCAATGTAGTATATCAATTTAAATGCCCATTGGGAGAATGTATCTCCAATAACAACATATACATCGGTGTAACAACATCAACTATTTCCATGCATCTTACTATGCCCCTTTCAGACACTAGCTTCATAGCCCAACATTTAAAAACACATTCTTGTCCTACTACTAACTTTCGTAAAATACTCAATGACAACACTACCATGTAAGAAAAAGAAACCTGTAAACAAAGACTAAAGATTTTAGAAGCCCTACATATTAGATATGGAAATCCTAAACTAACTAAATAAAAAACATCGATAATAGTACTAATGTTCTAAAATGTCTGTAACTATATTAATAATTTATACAATAATAATAATAATATTAACAATAATAATAGTGGAAACAATGATAATACTAACAATGATAATAATACTAATAATAATAACAACAACAATAATTAGAATAAAATAAAATAAACACAACCTCTATATAAATAGAATAGCGGAATGGAACAACACCCTGTTGTATTGTTTATGAACTACCCCTGAAGATGGTCCACGATAGGGTGGAAAGTAGTCGGGGAATAAGTAATAGCAAATACATCAGCCAATTTTCGCCAGATATAATCACATCAATCCGGCAACTTGAAAGGACCCGGAACAAGATTTTCAGACGAAAATGACTGCGCAGTTCAACAAAATATGCCTTAATATATTATATATATATATATATATATATATATATATATATATATGAATGATGGCTTTTGAAAAATCCGACAAAATGTGAGAAAAAGTTGAGACCGGTATCGAACCCGGAACCTTGTGCTCTGTGTATATATATATATATATATATATATATAATATATATATATATATGTCTGAAAGGTAAAATGGATATGAATCCACAAATATGTGTAGAAAGTTTTGTAGAAAAAAACAAGATGTTTAAAATTTTGCTGACAGAAATCTGTTTCGACCATATGCAGTCTTTATCAAAGCAACATTGTAAACGGAAAAACGAAATAAATATATCAATGATATATATAATTGATATATATAATCAATATATATAATTATTTGAAAATTCAGGTACTGATCGAGAGCGTTCTGTGCTTCATGATTAATGATATATTTATTTCGTTTTTCCGTTTACAATGTTGCTTTGATAAAGACCGCATATGGTCGAAACAGATTTCTGTCATCAAAACTTTAAACATCTT
Organism: Doryteuthis pealeii; assembly: GCA_023376005.1. Lineage (NCBI taxonomy): Eukaryota > Metazoa > Mollusca > Cephalopoda > Myopsida > Loliginidae > Doryteuthis > Doryteuthis pealeii. The sequence goes on along the minus strand of CM042165.1, from coordinate 22,815,166 downwards.
GTTGTTTTTTCTACAAAACTTTCTACATATATATGTCTGTATATGTGTATACATATTTATATAATAATAATAATATGAGCATAAGTTTCTACAATGTGACAGTCTAGCACATTAGCCACTATGCCCCAGGGACTCACTGGCAATATCTTGTTAATTATCCAAATTCCCACTTTTTATTTATTTATTTATTTGTTTTTATGAATTTTCACAAGATCAGCAGCAGCTACTTCCGGTAAAAATTGACCAATGAGAAACGATATAGAACGCATTTAATGTCGTTGATATTTGTCCTGAAATCAATTGCAAATTGAACTTTCAACAGAGAAGCATTTCATGGAATACTACATACTTTCTGTCACAAGGAGTATCTACCGAAACTACACTCTTTTCTATTTAGGATTTCAAGGAATACAACAAACTTTCTGCTACAAGGTGTATCTATTGATACAAATTCTTTTCATCCTAGAATTTTAAGGAACTGAACAAGGGTTAACCAACTGAACCTAAACTCAATACCGACTTGGATTTACCAACAGAGGAACTAAACGCCTAACATGGCGACCAGAATTTTACATCCTTGTAGAAGAACAGTAGTGATACTATTTAATTAATAGTTATGGGATGAGTGACCAGAATTTTACATCCTTGTAGAAGAACAGTAGTGATACTATTTAATTAATAGTTATGGGATGAGTGACCAGAATTTTACATCCTTGTAGAAGAACAGTAGTGATACTATTTAATTAATAGTTATGGGATGAGTGACCAGAATTTTACATCCTTGTAGAAGAACAGTAGTGATACTATTTAATTAATAGTTATGGGATGAGTGACCAGAATTTTACATCCTTGTAGAAGAACAGTAGTGATACTATTTAATTGATAGTTATGGGATGAGTGACCAGAATTTTACATCCTTGTAAAAGAACAGTAGATACTATTTAATTGATAGTTATGGGATGAGAGTGTTCATACATTTCCCAATGGTATTAGTCCGAATGAGAACGCAATAGCGCGGCTGGAATTCGAACTCACTTACCACGATGTCGTAGTCTAATACGTCAACCACTACGCTACGGTTTTAAAGCGAACATTTTTTCATAGTATTTATTACCATACTGCATTTCATGTAAGGAGATAATGCCCCTACGACCAAAACGGGACTTTCCTGGGTATAACACTAAACTAAACATCATATGGTAGGACTCCAGTTCTGGATATTTGTGGAGTATAGAGTACTCCTTCATTGTCATTACTCCCATGTATTCAATGTCTAATCATTCCTTGTACAAGAACATCTTATTATAATGGAGATTGTGGGTTTTTCTGTCTGTAACCGAAACTATATTACTATACAAGTCACAATTCCCTTTGTTATTTACACCACATTCTCCATGATTTTATTTTTTTATTTAAACCTCAATTATTAGTAAAATTGTTTTACATCATTAAGACTGTTAACAATATCTACATACTAATAACATGCAATTGTATTTATATATACAAGAAAATAGCGGTTCACAGTGTGAATGGGAAGGCTAATTTGCATATTGATCTTAAAAATTTCATTTTAATAAATATATGCTTAGTATTATTGATTTCTAATTGTTTGGTTTTATCTTATTGAATATGAGCAAAAATCTTGGGGATAAATCTTAAAAGAAATTCATTAACAAGAAGAAATAACTGTAATATTATTCTTTACTTCCTATTTTAACTAAATAGTTAAATTAGGAAAATTTACCACTGAAAGACGGGAGTAATGGAAAATGATGGAAGAGTTAGTTTCAAAGTTGTTCTATTTTCCGATTATACCCCCTCTGTTCCAAATATTTTTATCTGAATTCTTATTCAGTTTCATTAGTCTTTCTAATTTAACATGATATTTTATTATATTAAAACTTAAATACTTGCACCCGGAGGGTGCATATATTTGCTAGTTATTGGTAATATTTAAATCATAGCTGGGGGATGAGATGGTACAGACATCCCTCCGTTATTTACTAAGCTTTGTTTAGTTGTGGCACAAGGTCAAAAGTACGGAGCACTCGGTGAGAATTGAACTTACAAACAATGATCTGCTAATGTAGCTTGCTAATCATTACACTACGTGAGGTGACCTTACAAAAGTCATTATGTAAAGTTATAGCTCTCACTTCGAAATGGAGTGATGATGTGTCATATAGAAATAATCATCGTATACTTATATCATTTTCTGTATTACTTGGCCGCCCTATCAGCTGGGGCGTTAGAATGCACCGACTGCACCACTGCAGATGGATAAAACTCCCCCAATGGGGCCACCTGTTTGCCGTGGGTGGTGACCCGTGATGCTTAAGGACGGTGTCTTGGTGGATGTGCAGTCCATGTCATGCAACACTCCACTTAGAATCTTATTTAGGCTAGACGGGCGGTCGGAGAACCCCCTCCGATCAATCGGCAGGCCATGTCAAGCCCTAGCACCTATATGATTTTCCCAACCCTATTGCCCTTATGGCAAGCCCCAATCCCTTTTTATCATATGGGTGCTAGAAGGCGGTGGCTGCGGGTCTACATGTCCTGGGAATGATGTTAAACTCTATCTGATGGTGAGGTTCCAGTTCTGGAGGTTTGGGGAATGTGGAGCACCCCTTCATCACTATTGCTCACTGGTCCACTCTGACCCGGAGTGGTAGTACTTGTTAGGGTCCCATCTATGGATTAAATAGAAATCATGAGTTTATAAACGAAATTGTATTATCCATTAAAAATGAAATTATTTAAAAACTTTGTCGGCATTAAACATTTTTGAATACCTAATTACCAATAGAAATATTCGGCATAAATAACCCAAGGGGTTGACATGTCGTAAAACCCAACCAAACAAACAAATGTATTACTTGGTGAAGTTCGAATCTGGCTATTGGGCTGATGTTGAGTTGTCTGGAAACCAACTTATGATACTGGGGGACATCTTGCCTTGTGCCATTTTTAGTTTTTAGTAATAACACAAGGCCACTTCTTTGTTCTCATGAGATCCCCCCTCCCCCCCCAAGTCAAACTGCATTAAGAGGCCACATCTCACTGTCAACGCATCGTTCCAAACTCACCTAACATTCTCACTCTGACTCTTTCACACTTCGCCACGTGACGTCTCATCGACCAATGAGAAAACGCCATGTCGCGTTGTGCTGACTCATCCTAAAATTTGTCCATGCTAATTTACACGTAATTCTTATATTCTTCGTAAAAAAACTTTTCCATGCTAATCTAAACGTAATTCTTATATTCTTCGTAAAAAAAAATTTTCCATGCTAATCTACACGTAATTCTTAGATTCTTCCTAAAAAAACTTTTCCATGCTAATCTACACGTAATTCTTATATTCTTCATAAAAAAACTTTTCCATAATAATCTACACGCAATTCTTATATTCTTCCTAAAAAAACTTTTCCATAATAATCTACACGTAATTCTTACTAAAAAAACAAACTTTTCCATGCTAATCTACACGAAATTCTTATATTCTTCCTAAAAAAACTTTTCCATAATAATCTACACGCAATTCTTATATTCTTCCTAAAAAAACTTTTCCATAATAATCTACACGTAATTCTTACATTCTTCCTAAAAAAAACAAACTTTTCCATAATAATCTACACGTAATTCTTATATTCTTCCCAAAGACTTTTCCGTGCTAATTTACCCGCTACTGCTACATTTCTGGCTCCCTGTCTCTTTGTCTCTCTCTCGTGTTACAATTATCTATGAAACAAATTTGAGAATATCATTCGTAGATCTATTGACCTGACTCGTAAACTCCTGGAGAACTGAAAAGATGGTGATTTTATTTGTGGCATCTTGTCTAAATTAGGATTTTCAATGCTGATTTCCGAACCACTCACATACCTACCCACGTTCGTACACTGCAGATTGTTGCGCAATACAATCCCCAAACACTTTAGCAACCAAACACAATTGTGTAATTCTAAAACTAAAATCTATAATAATTATTTATTTCCGGCATCTCTCTTCTCCTACCTCTCCTTACGAACATTGGCCAACTTTCAAATAATGCACTTTGTCAGAAACACATAATGAGACTAACTCGTTGGTGGTAATTGTTACTCTTTCTATGTCTCATTATATATACTAGTTAAAGTATTCACCCCCTCCCGGGCGCAAGTATTTAAGTTTTAATGTAATGAAATATTATATTTAATTAAAAAGACTAACGAAACTAAATAAGAACGAATATAAAAATATTACACTTATTTTATTGTTATTTTAATCGATTTCTATATAAAATTATATATAGGATGGTTTTTAATACGTTGAGATAGTATTAGTAACAGCAAATAATTATTTATTAAACCCAATTTTGTTAAAATTATTATGAAAATTATTCTCACCAATATAAATCTTTATTTCTTATATATATATATATATATATAATATATATATATATATATATATATATATAACACGTATTTCAGGATTTTAAGTGCATTATTAATACTAGTACAAAATTTAAAAAACGCTCCCGATCGATGTAAAAATAGATTTTTGAAACATAGTGCCTGAAGGGTGGGAGTTCAAAATTCAATGTTAGTGAGCTTGTACCCTAAGTAAGTAAAATCATCAAATTCATTAAAGGATTAAAAAATAAAACAATTTGAAATGTAAACTTCAAATATGTATTAAAATAAAACAAACTATATATAGATATATAATACCAGTCATGTATTTATTAAAACTTGTTTTAAAAAACAATGAGGACTGTCTAATGTTGCATGTTCAAATTTTGAGTGTATGTTATGACGATTTTGGGTGATGTGACGTAAGCAGTCACGTAATTTTTGTTACAGACAAAAACCGGAAGCGAATCTCCATTATTAAAAGAAGATAGATATGGGCAGTTTTACGGCAAATTCAACTGAGCTGGACACATTGTTAATAAATAAGATGTTGACGCTAATTATGATTAAATAATGTCTATTTCATAATCATTAAGAATATAACTTAAATAACGAAAGAAATCATGACGCCAGTGGTGACGTAGTTTCGGTTAGAGACAGTTACAAAATCTCCATTATAATAAGTTGCGCGTGTGTTTGTATTATTAACTTAAATACATTTCGACAATTAGGATTAATGGTATTACAGTAAATAAATGATACATTATAAACCTATATGTATGTATATCTTGGTAGCTGTGTTAGTGTACTGTTTAGGTCTTTAATATATTGGTATGTATTATTATGTATTTGGTGCGGGGGTGGGGGGAGCAGAGGATTACTCAGTAATGTATGGATGACTAATCGGATATATTCCTATGTACATGAGTGTTCAAAATAAATATTTTTGACCAGATTGCAATGTGAAGTAATGGTCAGCAAGTTGATCTTATAAATCATTACTACTGAGTAGCGAGTTCAATCCTCACTGGGTGCACCATACTTGTGGTCTATTTAGCTCATTTAAAAGATAAAAAGGCAATGTTTCAAATGGGATATTGGTTTAGCAATTAGGATGGAAGATTAAGAAATGTCCAAATATCACATATTTCTAAATTCCAAATACTTTCGACCGTCATTGGTCATCATCAAGAATGTAAAAATAAAGAGTTAGATCTATATATTAATGCTCGTGTTCCTTATAAGTACAACCGTTATGATCTGGCAACACCCTCTGGTTAAAAAATGAGACGTTCTAAATTAAAAATATTACTGTGACGCAAGCAGTGACGTAGTTTCGGCTACAGACGAAAAGAGACCGAATCTTTTAAGAAACAACTACACACAAACGTAAATATGAATGTATACAATTCCCTAACCCCAGGCATAAAATAACCCCAGACAGGTTGACATTAATCAACAATGGATTTTAATAGCATAAGATAATGTACCAGCGATATGTCACAATATATATATATATATATATATATATATATATATATATATATAGATAGATAGAGAGACAGAGAGACAGAGAGAGACAGACAGACGACAGACAGACAGAGTGATAGATTGATCTATAGACATTTATGTATATACAGACTGAGATAGATATAAATAGACTGGGATATATATTATATAATTGTGTATATATTATATGTATTAGATAAGAGTGCTTGAAGCCATACAAGAGTATGCAACTTATTTGTATTAGATAGGAATACTTGATATAATATAACTGTATGTAAGGAAAAAACGCTTAAAGCTTACTACACAAATAAACGTATAATGTATGTGACTTCCTAACTATTAAGCATAAAATAACTCTAGGCTAGTTGAAATGTCGTTAAAATCAATCAATGATTCAATTAAATAAAATAACCCCAGATATGTTGACATTAATCAACAATGGATTTTAATAGCATAAGAACAGTTAATTTGGTATTTTAACATTATCTATATATCAATACTTGTGTTCCTTAATTTTACGACCGTTATCATCTTGCAACACCCTCTGGTTAAAAAAAATGAGACCGTCCAAAATCGTCCAAAATGAAATGCAAGAATGTAAATCCTGATTATCTGGTATTGCTTATCCACCGAATTCTTATTTCTTATGAATGTCGTCACCTCAGCCAAATAATGTACCATTCCGTTTTTATTATAAAAAAAGAAAGGTAAGAAAAAATAAATGCTGCACACAAAAATCTGATAAGAAAGAAAGAGATTAGGGGAAACCATTCCGTTTTTATTATAAAGAAATAAAGAGAAGAAAAAGGACATGCTACATAGACAAAGTATAATTAGAAAGAAAGAAAGAGGGTAATGCTTAACTTGTTCCTCGTAAATTCCTACCATAAAATAAACTAAACCCTCATTTTATGTCCGTGTTTTTGCAATAAATGTTTTATTTTCCTTGCACCCGTTATTTCACAATACTAAATAGATTTTCTTTATTCATTTTAATATTCACTTCAATGAAAATATATTTAGTATTGTAAAATAACGGGTGCAAGGAAAATAAAACATTTATTGCAAAAACACGGACATAAAATGAGGGTTCAGTTTATTTTATGGTAGGAATTTACGAGGAGCAAGTTAAGGATTACCAGAAAGAGAATAAGGGAAAGATAAAGAGGCGTATGAGCGCGCGGATGCGATAACTATTCTGTTTTTATCAAATAATATGAAAAGATGAAAAAAAAAGGAAAGAAATAAAAAGAGTCAGAGAGAATTAAATCGAGATTATTATACTTTTTATATATTGAACTATCTAGCAATAGCTCTTAAGTAAACATATCAAACGTTGTAATAATTAAAATGTTATACGGTGGTATATCTACAACACCTGATAATATTTTGTTATTGCATGTTGTATGTATTAAACATTCATATATGCATTGTCCATGCAAATTAGTTGTTTGTCTTTCTTTAATACTAATAGGCAATCAATTATTATACTAAAGCTGTGATAATCAACCTTTGCTTCCTAAAGGTTTTTTTTACTGTTTAGTTTAATGACATGAAAATTATTCTAAATTATTCCTTACTTTTAGGATTGAATTATGTTTGAAAAAAAATCAGTTTTAATTGGTTCTAATTAGTCGTAATTTGCAATTAAGTAAAAAACCGACTTTACTCTCTGTCTATCTTTTTCTTCCCCTCTATTCATTGATGACCTCCTCGTTATATAATGTTAGTTGAGAGAGAGAGAGAGAGAGAGAGAGAGAGAGAGAGAGAGAGAGAGAGAGAGAGAGAGAGAGGAGAATTTGAAATGTATTCCTATGTTAAATTTCACAACCAGCAACCCGTAGCTTAAATGAAGTCAAACATTTACTTTATTACCTTACAAATTGATTTTGAGGTTTCGTACGGCCGTATTTATTTAAAAAAATTATATTCGCTTTGCGTTATAATAAACATATCATCATTCTGTGGGGTATTCACAGGTCCTGCTAGTATATATATATATATATATATATATGGGAGAAATGTGAGGAGGTTAATCCGACAGAATGTGGAGAAAGGTAGACAAACACGGGATATTAATAGACCGAAACGCTGCATCGTCGACAATAAACATCCAGTTTCCATAACATCCGTGTTTGTCTACCTTTCTCCACACACGCACACACACACATATATAGGTAATCCTTAACATGTTCCTCGTAAATTCCGACCATAAAATAAACTGAACCTTCATTTTATGTCCGTGTCTTTGCAATAAATGTTTTATTTTTCTTGCACCCGTTATTTTACAATACTGAATATATTTTCTCTATTTAAAATCATTTATTGCAAACATATTTAAAACATTTATTGCAAAAACACGGACAGTTTATTATATAGTAGGAATTTTCGAGGAACAAGTTGAAGATTACACATATATATAATTATTATTGCAAAATTTCAGGTCGCCATCTTCTGCGCAATATTAGCGCCATTCTAAACGTGTTATTGAAGTTTCTTAATTATTTATAGTCAGCGATATCTTTTAACAGTTTTATCTTTACAAACTCTACGAAAAATGTCAACAGTTTGAAAAAATGACTTCCAAAGGAAACATTGATAAACGTTCATACATTTTACAATATAAATAATCTATTATACGCGGGAGATTCAAAGATTATCCGCATTCTTGTTTTATGGAAGCCGAACTCATCGTGGATGATTTGATCCATCGTGTTAGAATCCTTTTCGCACTTGTAGTGGTTCAGTTGCTTACAGAATCCACTTGGTTAATCTTAGTCTATAGGTTTCCTCCGTAATATATTCTATTATTTATCATTTATTTCCGGACTAGAAAAGCAAGCTAGGTTAGCAGACTAGTGAGTTCGATTCTTACTGGGTGACCCATATTTCTTGCTTTGAGTTAAACTAAGATAAACTTAGTCAAGTACCGCTTAAAACACCGGTTTCCAACGAAGTTAAGCAACGATAAGCCTAATCAGTGCTTAGATGGGTGATCGCTTAGTAACGGAAGGTAGTATAATCATGTCGAGGCTTCTATCATATATATCTTGTTAAGCAACCAATCTAGGAGAAAGAAACATTCAGAATTTAAACCCGTTAAATTACGCTTAAGTAGTTAAGAGGTTAAGCAACGATGAGTCCGTTTAGTGCTTAGGTGGGTGATCACTTAGCAACGGAAGGTCGTGTAAGAATAACGAGTCCTTTGTACCCGACTAAGTAAAACTTCAATAATTTATTCAGGACTAGAAAAAAATGACTGGCACCTCGTGTAGTGTAATTGTTAGCAAACTAGGTTAGCAGGCTAGTTAGTTAGATTCTAACTGGGAGACTCATATTTCTTGACTTGAGTTAAACTAAGATAAACTTAGTAAATGACCATAGATCCATTACTATTGAATAAAGAGTTCGATGCCCCATACTTGCGATCTTGTGTCGCACCCTCCTCTCCTCGGTGAACGGTTTTAGTGAATACGTACAGTAACGGGTTTTACTGGGTGTAACTTAAGAATCCGCTACTGGAACACCTACAGTAGTAGGGTTGGGGTACTTACTACTCACATAAATCCCCAAACCGGCAACCCATCTAGGAGAAGAAAAAGTCCGATACAAAACCTACGCTACTTAGCGGCTTTACCTCATCCTAAGGAAAAGCTAGGGGAGTAAACCCTGAAAACAAAATCAGGAGCTGGAGTCCCTAAGGTATTGTGATGCTGAACTCCAGTGTTACCCAGCAACTCCTGCGACACTACCGCTGCCAAACTGCATTTGTTCCTTACCTTTCCTTTGGGTCACAGCGGCAGTGTGGAGAAGGGGGTGTTGCTACTTTGAAAACAGCTCATCCTCCATATGAACCTACCCAGGCTACGTAGTTCCAATAAAAAAAATTGGACAATACGCCATTGTCTCTCACAGATGGAAGGATGCCAACACAAGTATCAAGCAGGCTCTTGTTTTTGTTTGTTTTGTTTTGTTTTACAGCATATCAACCTCAGTGGGTCATTTAATGCCGATAAAGTTTTGAAATAAATTCATTCTTAATGGATAATACAATTTTTTTATAAATACATTTTTCTATTTAACCCATAGATGGGACCCTAACAGGTACTACCACTCCCGGTCAGAGTGGACCAGGGAGCAATGGCGATGAAGGGGTGCTCCACATTCCCCAAACCTCCAAAACAGGAACCTCACCATCAGATAGAGTTTAACGTCATTCCCAGGACATGTAGACCCACAGTCACCGCCTTCTAGCACCCATATGATAAAAAGGGGTTGGGGCTTACCATAAAGGCAATAGGGTTGGGAAAATCATATAGATGCTAGGACTGGACGTGACCAGCCGATTGATCGGAGGGGGCCTCTCCGATCGCCCGTCTAGCCCAAGATAGGGCCAAAGTGGAGTATTGCATGTCATGAATTGCTCATCCATCTGGGCTCTATCCTTAAGCATCACGGGTCGCCACCCACGGCCAAAAGGTGGCCCCATTGGGGGAGTCTTACCCTTCTGCAGAGGTGCAGTCGGTGCATTCTAACGCCCCAGCCGACAGGGCGGTCAAGCAGGCTCATCGCTGCTTAATCTCAGTGATCTGGTAGAGGGCTCATTGCTTTCAGTATGACCGGAGTGTCTGTCATGATTCAGTAGTAATGGATCTGCGGTCTGTTACTGTCAAGTTAAACTGAAAACACCGGTTGCCACCGAAGTTAAGCAACGATAAGACTGCTCAGTGCTTAGATGGGTGATCACTTAGTAACGGAAGGTAGTATAAGCATGTTGAGGCCTCTACCATATATATCTTTAACTCTGGTTAAGCAACCAATCTAGGAGAAGGAAAAATCTGAATTCAAACCTGTTAAACTACGCTTAAGTAGTTAAGAAGTTAAGCAACGATAAGACTGTTCAGTGCTTAGATGGGTGATCCTTAGTAACGGAAGGTAATGTAAGCGTGTCGAGGCTTCTTTCATATATATCTTTCCCTCTGGTTAAGCAACCAATCTAGGAGAAGGAAAAAATCTGAATTCAAGTAGTTAAGAAGTTAAGCAATGATAAGACTGTTCAGTGCTTAGATGGGTGATCACTTAGTAACGGAAGGTAGTATAAGCAAAGCGAGTCCTTTGTAGCCGACTAAGTAAAGCTTCGTAACTAACAACTAGAAAATAACTGAGATAATCTTTTCCCGTCTAAACTTGCTTGGCAGCTTAACATTAAATGTTTCATTAACTGATTGCCTTTAATGGTGACCACAGGACTTTCCATTCTATCTTCTCTACACGTCGAAATTAAATTGGAAACGAAATAAAAGAATTATTTTCTTTCGGACTTCTTAAAACAAAAGTAGCATGGTGGTTGCAAACGAATCAACATCCGAACAGGCTTACGAGGGGGTCATGTTGAAAGCGACAGTCCCCCCCCCCCGATCATATCAGTGATGTAAAGCGGTGATTGACCAGCTTAATACTAAAGATACACTTAGTAACAGTCGTATTTACCTGCGTATGGAGGCGCGTGGTCAAATGGCTAGAGACGTAGGGAAATGGACTCGTCGACACGAGTTCAATTCCTGGACGAAGTTCTTTAGATTTCACATAGCGCTAATACCCTTGGGAAAGGTATGAATCCAATTCTCCCTCCAGCTATGGGTAAAATAGCAGAGAAGACTGGGCTCTTTAACCATGGCTTGGTAACCAGTCTGTGAATGTAAATCACCCATTCATTACCATTGCTCCCTAGTCCACTCTGACCCGGAGTGGTAGTACCTGTTAGGGTCCCATATAGGGGTTAAATAGAAAAATGTATTTTTAAAAATTGAGTATCCATTAAGAATGACTTTATTTCAAAGCTTTATCGGCATTAAATAACCCACTGAGGTTGATATGCCGTAAAACAAACCAAATCAAAATATAAAAAGCATTTCATTACACCAGGATAAAGGCTGAAAGAATTTGCATAGAAATTTATATAAATGAATGTTTAAAATATTTTTACATTCCTTGCGTTCGAAATTTTGCCTAATTTTGTTTTAATTACCTTATAATTACTTAATAGGCTAATATCAAAATAAGCGTATAAACCTTTGGGCTGGGATTAAAGTCAGTCCTTGTCTTTAAGACTTGACGCGGTAAATAAATGAAAGCCTGCACTATTTTACGGATTAAAAACGGTTTAAGTGTTTAAATTATATATATATATATATAGCAAGAGTATACGGTTATCACTATTTCAAGTAATTGAGTAAATAGTAGACAAAGTTTTTGTGGTATTATTAGTGGAGTGCTTAATATCAGTGATATACTTATATATATATATATATATATATATATATATATATATATATATATATATATATTATCTCCAACATAAGAATTGAACTTATGTCCCGAAGAAGACTACGGAGGCCGAAACGTTATAGTGTCGACATTATAAACAAGAATAAATATTCATCCATTGTAACATCCCGTGTTTGTCTACATTTCTCCACATACTGTCGGATTGATTTCCTTATTTTACTCATATATATATATATATATATATATATATATATATAGATACACCTTGTTTGGTGAATGCCTAAGAGCCATGGAACCCATGGACACAGAATTAGTTCCATGTAATATATATATATATATATATATATATATATATATATATATATATATACGAGGGTGAGTAATGCCATTTTGTTGCCAACACAGGATCATGTATCATACATCAAAATGAAGCTGGTTCTCTGTGGATTTCATTCCTACTTCTCCATAGTCACCATTTCTCTCAATACCAATGTTCCACCTTCGAATGAGAGCATGTATCCCTGACCTGTAAAATTCTGTTGACTGTTCTTTGAGCCACACTCATCACTACAGATTTCACTTCCTCGTCACCTGAATAATGTTTCATTGGGCCGAAGAGATAATAGTCTGAATGCGCTAAATCTGGTGAGTATGGAGGATGCGGTAAAGTTGTTCACCCGAATGAGGCGATTTTCTCCCCTGTCCTGATGCTTGTGTGTGGTCGAGCATTGTCATTCAGAAGGAGGAGATTGTCGATTGGCAAGTTGGGTCTTACTCGTCGGATTCTTGCTCGGGACCATGTTAGGGTCTCAATGTAGGCCTTAGTTTTATAAAATAAAACTTCACATGAAATAAAGAAAATGGCATTACTTTTTTTACTCACCCTCGTATATATTTCACTGTGAAGAGAAAGTGGAAATGAACCCGACAGTATGTAATATTAAGAAGAAATTGAAAAACACCAGTTCATAAACGAGTGATGTTTATTTCACCTACGCTGCAGTGTTTCGATCTGTTTCAATAGATCTTCATCAGGGCTTTCGTTAATTTGAGGAAAAAACAGACTGACCGACAAAGCAAAAGAGTCTCGCAGATTTCTTATTTTCTGTGATACTTTTATTTTTTCCTCAAATTAACGAAAGCCCTGATGAGGATCTATTGAAACAGATCGAAACACTGCAGCGTATGGGAAACAAACATCACTCGTTTATGAACTTGTGTTTTTCAAATTTTTCTTAATATTATATATCACTGTATGTAGTCCTCACAAAAGAAAATATGAAGATGACAGTCTTGCCTATAGTTGTTTGGTGATATATATATATATATATATATATATATATATATAGATAGATAGATAGATAGATAGATAGGGGAAGAGAGAGGGGAGAGAGAGGATGGAGAGAGAGGGGGAGGGGAGAGAGAGATAGAAGCAGACTGAGAGAGAATAGGTTGGTTGTTAGTTTTTGTTTTGTTTTACGGCATATCAAAACTTTTCGGAGCATTTAATGGGATAAATAGATATGAACATAGATAGAAAGGAACAGAGATAGATAGAAAGGAACAGAGATAGATAGATAGATAGATAGATAGATAGAAAGGAACAGAGATAGATAGATAGAAAGGAACAGAGATAGATAGATAGATATATAGATAGAAACGAACAGAGATAGATAGATAGATAGATAGATAGATAGATAGATAGAAATGAACAGAGATAGATAGATAGATAGATAGACAGAAATGAACAGAGATAGATAGATAGATAGAAATGAAGAGATAGATAGATAGATGAACAGAGATAGATAGATAGATAGATATATAGATAGAAACGAACAGAGATAGATAGATAGATAAATAGATAGAAACGAACATAGATAGATAGATAGATAGATAGAAACGAACATAGATAGATAGATAGATAGATAGATAGATAGATGAACAGAGATAGATAGATATAGAAATGAACAGAGATAGATAGATAGACAGAAATGAACAGATAGATTGATAGAAATGAACATAGATAGATAGATAGATAGATAGAAATGAACATAGATAGATAGAAATGAACATAGATAGATAGATAGAAATGAAGATAGATAGATAGATAGAAATGAATATAGATAGATAGATAGATGAGATAGATAGATAGATAGATAGATAGATAGATAGATAGATAGATAGATAGACAGAGATAGATAGATAGACAGAAATGAACAGATAGATTGATAGAAATGAACATAGATAGATAGATAGATAGATAGAAATGAACAGAGATAGATAGATAGATAGAAACGAACAGAGATAGATAGATAGAAATGAACAGATATATAGATAGAAATGAACATAGATAGATAGATAGATAGAACATAGATAGATAGAATGAACATAGATAGATAGATAGAAATGAACATAGATAGATAGATAGAAATGAACATAGATAGATAGATAGATAGATAGATAGATAGAAATGAACTTAGATAGATAGATAGAAATGAATATAGATAGATAGATAGATAGAAATGAACATAGATAGATAGATAGATAGATAGATAGACCCAATATTTCAGGCGCCACTGAAAACAAAGTAATTTCCTTGTCCGGTTTTATACAATTCATTCGTTCCTTTTAAATTAGCATTTTTTGTTTTAGCATTCATTTTGCTTCGCCAAGATCGACATTTTTATTTCAGACTTGTGAATGAATGTTTGAAATTTTCTCTCATTCACTTTTTTCTTTTTCTTTTTCAATAACACCATTTTTACTCTATTTATTCTTTTTTTTTCCATTCATTAATTTTTATTCATTTATTTACTTATTTATTTTTACTTTTTATTTGTATATTTCTTCACGTTTTTTTTTCTTATGAACTTCGTTTTCCATCAATCTGACTGGCAACGCTTTTTTAAGTGAAGAAGATGAAAGTTCGCCATTGTGGCATTCCAAGTTTTAATAATAACCTGCTCTGTTTTACTTACGATAAACACAGACATACTTAACGAGTAGGCGCACGAAACCTTTTTTTTTTTTTTTAAATCGTTTTGCGGTTTTTATTTATTTATTTATTTATTCCCTTTCTCCAGTTGATATCATCAATCTGTCAGTTCATTCAAGACTGAATTAAAAAAAAATGAATTAAAAAAAAAAAATGAATTAAAAAAAAAATTAAACATCTGATTCTAACATTCGCATTTTCAGATTGTCAAGGTAGGCACTAGGGTCGCCAATACTGAGGCCACCAAAGGTCCTCCAAGAAAGATCAAGACGCAGAGTTCTTGCTGAGGGTCCAAGGAAAAAAATCCCTGATGTACCTGTTGCTTAAATCAGTTAGATATATTCCCTTTCCTTGTTAGGGAGATCCGCAAATTCACCATTGGTTAATTCCATGTCAAATCACCCAGGGAAAAAAAAAATTGTCACCCATCCCCTTCAATTTTTCTGAAATTTTTTTTCCAAGTGTGGACTATGTTAAAGTTAGACAATCCCCAAAATTTTAGCTTCCAATTCCAAAAATTGGAAGAGTTATGTCGATTTTTAGCTCTCCAAATTTGGTTGGGTTCGCGAAAAATGGCGACTTATTGTAACCTATTTTTGTCTGTAAAATGAGTTCTAGAGCTTCCCTACTACTCTGTCTATAGCAGTCCATAAATAAAAATACAAGGATTTTATAATTTCTAGTGGAATAATACATAATCAAACCGGATATTATTAGTTATTATTTATTACCAAACTCTACAGCATCGGTCCTCAACCTTTTTTGCGCCACGGGCCGGTTTAATCTAAGACAATATTTTCACAGACCGGCCTTCATATGCCCCGGTCTACATTTGCAAGGTATACAAAAAAGTCTTAAAGTCAACCAATTTTAAGTTATTGATGATTTCTGATCTTTTTCATAGCAAGATCAATATCCCGATATGGCATGCATATATAACAAACATTTTTCCTATTATTATTTCACATATATTAAACATTATTTGTACCAAAAAGATAGTTTGGTTTTTGCTCAGGTATTTTAAGCTGTTTGAGATGTATCGACATTCCTAAAAAAAAGCGGTTTTTATACTATTACATATTCACATTTTTTATTACATAATTTCAATGCTGTAGAGCAGCGGTCCCCAACAACCGGGTCGCGACCCGGTATCGGGCCGTGGGCCATTAGGTACCGGGCCGCACAGAACGTTTGAATTTTTCTTCTTTTCTTAAAAATGTTGCAAACTTTTTTTTAAATGTTGCAAACTTTTTAAAAAAAATGTTGCAACATTTTAAAAAAATGTTGCAAATGTAGACTGGAGCATATGAAGGCCGGTCCCTGAAAATATTGTGTTTGATGAAACCGGTCCGTGGCGCAAAAAAAGTTGAGGGCCGATGCTGTAGAGTTTGGTAATAAATAATAACTAATAATATCCGGTTTGATTATGTATTATTCCACTAGAAATTATAAAATTCTTGTATTTTTATTTATGAACTGCTATAGACAACCTATCAATGATATGGAAATCTGATCTCACAAATAAGTTAAAACGACAATTCTTCCAAGCCGAAGTTGTATCAGTACTACTGTACGGCTGCACCACCTGGACCCTAACGAAACGACTGGAGAATAAACTAGACGGTAGCTGCACAAGAATGCTGCGTGCAATCTTAAACAAGACGTGGAAACAATACCCCAGTTATACTAGAACTAGAAATTATAGAATTAAACATAACTTAAGTATCGGACGAAGTGGAGTGTTGCATGTCATGGACTGCTCAGCCACCAGGGTTCTATCCTTAAACATCACGGGTCACCACACACATCGAACAGACGGTGCGTTAGCATATGTATGTGTGTGTGGGGGGGGGTCTTACCCCTATACAGAGGTGCAGTCGGTGTATTCTAACTATTCTGATATTTTTTTTATTTGGAAGAAAATTGACGTTCGGTTTAGCTCGGTCGATAGAGCATCCGCCGAGGAATAATTTCAAGTTGGGAGCTGATGGTAGGTGTGGTGCTCCATCTCAGACGCAAAAGTTCGATATCGATCCCCACCAACTTAGCGCATGACTAACACAGCTTGGGTAATCTAATTTGTGTGATAAAGTTGGGAGCTGATGGTAGGTGTGGTGCTCCATCTCAGACGCAAAACCAATATCCCTGGTCAAGTGCTAGCGAAAAGGGGATAGACTCCCTTGCTGTCCGGCTGATACCGACAATAGACCACTCCGCCAATTTTACTTACTTTTAGTAACATTTAGTAACATTTCAGTTGAGTTTGGAATATTAAACTCATTCTTTTTTTTTTTTTTTTTTACTTTTTGTTAAGAAAATCTCAATAGTGACAAGACCTACGCAGTTTACAAGGAGTCGGTTTAGCTCATTCGGTAGAACACCTATCTGGGAATCACAAGGTTCTTGGTTCGATACCGGTCTCTGCCAACTCAGCGTACGAGTAGCGCAGATTGGGTAATCTGATGTGTGCCGTAAAGTGGGGAGCTGACGGTAGATGTAGCGCTCCATCTCAGCTAAAACCAATCTCCCTGGTCTAGCGCTAGTCAAAAGGGAATAGACTCCCTCTGATACCGCTGATACCGACAATAGATCACTCCGCCAACTTTTTTTTTTTTGTGTGTGTATTTATTTATGGATAAACACTGTGTTGACTAAAAGGAAATAACTTGTATCCTTTGTTTGTTTATTTGTTTGTTTGTGTTAACTGTTTCATTTCAAATTAAATCAGACCACTTTTGCAGTTTTGAGGTAAAGAAAAGTGTATAACTGAATCACTACGCAACAACTTTAAATCCATACATCAATTAATTTTGTCGTTTAATTTTAAAAAAATGTTTTATATGAATTAACGTATTAAGTTTTGTTTTCCTTAGAGTTTGATTTTTCTTAAAAGTATTAATCCCAGTTGAGAAATTAAAAAATATATACATTGGACTTCATTTCATATTCCACTAATATCTGGCCGGTAGACTATAGTAAAAAATCTACGACCCTGAATTCACAGTCTACCACACTGTGTGTATATAATCTTCATTAGTTATTGACTAAAAGAAAATATGGAGTGGGAGTATCTTTTAGGGGTCCAATCTATGGGTTAAATAGAAAAAGGGGTTACCCCCCCGAGAACCCATCAAGAATGAATAAAACAAATACCGTATTTGACGGCATATAAAACGCACCCCCATTTCAGCAGGTCAATTTCAAGAAAAAAGTCTTTAGTGTATTTAAGCATATATTTTTGAAAGCAGTCTAGCTGTGCATTACACAAGCAGAAACATAGCTGTATAAAAGCAAACAATAAGCATACACAAGACATCTCAATAGCAGGGAATAATAATCTAGAGTTGATAAACAAAAAAGAAAGAACTTGTCAACTGGTGGATTTTGCAGTTCCAGCAGATCACAGGGTGAAGCTAAAGGAAAATGAAAAAATGGACAAATATCTGGACCTTGCCAGAGAACTAAAAAAGTTATGGAATATGAAAGTCAAAGTGATACCAATTGTAGTTGGTGCACTTGGAACGGTCCCAAAAGGATTAGAAAAGGGTTTGGAAAGTTTGGATATCAGAGGAAGGATTGAAATCATTCAGAACACTGCACTGCTGAAATCTGCCAGAATACTCAGAAGAGTCCTGGAGACCTGAGGAGACTTGCTGTCACTCAGACTCCAGTGAAAGACCATCAGCTAACACTGATGTGAAAACTCAAAAGGAGTAAATAATAATGAAATTATTAATAATAAAACTTCAAACTTCACCTACGATGTATAAGACGCGGGGCAATTTTTTGAGCCAAAATTTTGAAAAAAAGTGCGTCCTATATACGGTCAAATACGGTACGTCTTCGGCATAGAATAACTCAAGGGTTTACATGCCTTAAAAATCAACCAACCAGCCAGCCAACCTAAAAGAAAATAACTTGTATCCTTTGTTTATTTGTTCGTTTTTTAAGTGTTTCATTTTGAAGAACATAAGTGGAAAATACGTTTTATGTCTGTTGATTGACCTTGTAATTATCTCATCGAGTTCCTCACCCCCTCGTCTAACCCCTACCCGTAACTTTGGCATCTGTTTCATGTTCGCGTAGATTTCCATTTATTTTCTACTTGGTTTTTCTTTTTTTCTGACAGAATCTTGGAATAAGTTTTGTTTCGTAAATAAATACACATTTTTTTCTTTTGTTTTTGATTTTTCGTTGTATCTTGTTTTTAACAACTGGCAAGTAGCAGATTCACATCAGTATTATATAATTTGGAGTAGTTAAAAATCTATATATTAATACTCGCGTTCCTTAATTATTCGACCGATTAATTATTATTCATTTAACAACGAAACAATGACTAAACTAATAGAAGCTTCCTTCCTATACATAACATCAAGTTTGAGAGACTTTCCAGCCCAATGGAGAGGGAGATTGAAGATATCTAGTATCTTTTTATTAAGTCAATAATTATGAGAGATAATTTCTGATCGACTGCTCGTGGAACTGGACCAAATGTGTCTATTGAATATAAGCACCAAAACTTCTGGGTGCGTCACGTGATTGCTATTTCCAACCATAAAAATGGTCCCTTACATAACTCCATACATAGAAATAAACATATTTTACTGACACAACATTAGTAGTAGACAGGAATACTTGAAACCATACAACCATGTACAAATTATCTGTATTAAATAGGAAGACAATATGTATAATTGTGCCCTCCACCAAAAAAAAAAAAGAAAAAAAAGGACTTCCGATAATCCTGCTCAGTACTCAGATGGATAGTATGACAATATATATATATATATTGATCTGTCCATATCATATCATATATATATATCCTATCCTATATATATCGGATCCTAAACCCATCCACCCTTCCTTCATATATATATGTACTATCTATTTATCTGTTCATATGTACGTACCTATGTATGTATTTATCTATCTGTTCATATCTCTTACCCTCACCCTCTCTTTCTCTCTCTATATATATATGCACACATTTATCTATATCTATGACACGTGAGGAAACTGGACAATTTCCACCTCAGATGCCTACGCCACATTCTACGCATACGCTGGCAGGACAAAGTGCCCAACACAGACGTGCTGAAACGAGCAAACAGGAACAGCACGCCCGCCATCATTTGCGAGAGACGCCTGCGTTGGCATGGTTACGCCAGGAGGATGGACAAGGGCCGCATCCTTAAAGACCTACTGTATGGTGAATTAGTAGAGTGTACTCGACCAGTGGGGGATTACACATGGGAGGCTTGTGCAAAAGACCGTGCGACCTGGCACCTCTTTGTCAAACAAGAAACAAAAAGGAGTGAAAAAGAGAGGAAAGTAGCCGCCGCAGAAAAGAGAGCCAAAAGGAAGGAGAGACAACAGCAACTCCAGTAAACAACACTGTTTGTTTGCAGTTATTGCATCAGAGATTGCCATTCAGAAATTTGTCTGTTCAACCATTTAAGCAATTGCAGATAAAAAAGTAGACACTACGCCATCGTCTTTAGTTGATAGAAGGATGCCAGCATATATATATATATATATATATATATATATATATATATATATATGGGAGAATAAGTGCTTAATTGGCGGGAATACCTATTAGCCATACATTTAATAGGTATTCCCGCCTAATTCATTATTAATTAATTAATTTTCAAAATTAGGTACGACTCCAATTAAGCACTTATTCTCCCAAAAATTATCGGCAAAAAGCCATTTCAAACAAACCGTGTTTACAACTTATCATATCGTCGTGTAATAAAAGTCACTAGAAGAGGAATATTAACCTACTCTAAACAAATCGTAAAATCTAAGAAGTCCGTTTAGTGTAGGCAACTTGAGCCTAGGATTGCTAGATTATGCCAGGCTGTGACAACCGAAGAGAAGTTTATGGACATTTGAAACTAAACTACAATTTAAATGTTTCTAAATTCATTCTTGATGGGTACTCAATTTTTAAACACATTTCTATAACACATTTTGTTCTATTAAACCCATAGATAAGGCAGAGTGGTCCTGGGAGTAATGGTGAAGAAAGGGTACTCCATATTACCCGAGCTCCAAAACTGGAACTTCACCGTCTGATAGAGTTTAATCTCATACCCAGGACAAGAAGACCCTCAGCCAACGCCTTCTAGCGCTTATATGATAAAAAGGGTTGGGGCTTGCCGTAAGGGCAATAGGGTTGGGACAATTCTTAATGGATAATCAGTTTTGTTTATAAACACGTTTTTCTATCTAACCCATAGATGGGACCCTAACAGGTACTACCACTACTACCGGGTCAGAGTGGACCTGGGAGCAATGGTGATGAAGGGGCGCGCCACATTCCCCAGACCTCCAGAACTGGAACCTCACCACCAGATAGAGTTTAACGTCATACCCAGGACAAGAAGACCCTCAGTCACCGCCTTCTATCGCATATATGATAAAAAGGGTTGGGGC
The DNA here is from genome assembly GCA_023376005.1 of Doryteuthis pealeii. Classification (NCBI taxonomy): domain Eukaryota; kingdom Metazoa; phylum Mollusca; class Cephalopoda; order Myopsida; family Loliginidae; genus Doryteuthis; species Doryteuthis pealeii. Next base: position 22,793,530 of record CM042165.1, on the reverse strand, counting down.
TTGCCGTAAGGGCAATAGTGCTGGGACAATCATATAGATGCTAGGACTTTGCATGACCAGCCGATTGATCGGAGGGGGCAAGGTGGAGTGTTGTATGTCATGAACTGCTCAGCTACCAGTGTTCCATCCTTAAGCATCACTGGTCGCCATACACAGCGAATAGGCGGTACCTTACCCCTCTGCAGAGGTGCAGTCGGTGCATTCTACCCCTCCAGCCAGCAGGGCGAAATGCTTCTAAAATATTTAGATTAACTTTATGTAATAGACTTAGTAGCAATGACTGAGCACTTGTCGGAAAATTGACAAAAAAAAAACAAAAAACTAATTTATTCACTAAGAACGTTTTTTTTTCAGAAATCAATTTTCATGACATTTATATCGTTAAAAATAAACAAAACATTTATTGATTGCTTGAATTTATTTTGATTTATTTATTGATTCAGTTGTACAGATCATGAATTGACTGATTTTAACGGCATGTTAACCCATCTGGAGTTATTTTATGCCTAGAGGTTAAGAAATGATGTTCATTGTATGTTTATATTTATACTTTTAGTGTATTTTAGCTCAGTCGGCAGAGCATCCGGCTCGGAACCACAAGGTCCCGGGTTCAATACCGGTCCTCGCCAACTCAGCGTATGAGTATCACGGGGATCTGTGCGGTAAAGTGGGAAGCTGGTGGTAGGTGTGGTGCTACACCTCAGACGCAAACACAATCTCCTTGGTCTAGCGCTAGTGAAAGGGGGATATATCCCATTGCTGTCTGACGGATACAGACAAAAAAGGTCAAGGGTATTTCTTAAGATGTTTTGCACACAATTATGTGAAATTCAATATTCTTATGCCATACAAATAATATGAACACAGTTTGTTGTTTATTGGCAACAAACCGTTATTTTTGGGGGCGGTTAGTGTAGAGACGGTTAGTAAAGATTTTGAATTCAAAGTTGTTGAAATTCAAAATCAGGTGCGGCTAGATGATTGACATTCGGTAACATCAAGTTGATCCCCGGCTTTCGCCGCTACGCATGAGGTTGATAGGTCCGAGGCAGAAAAAGTCTGGTCCTGAATAAACTAGCCTTGGTTGTCTCTATGTGAACTAATGGTTGCCTTATAGACACGAAGTCAGACCAGCATCTTAAAGTCAGACCAGACCAGTTAGAACAAATGTCCCAGCTACACAAGAAACAGATTAATTATTTTTTTAAAACATACACACACGCAGAGAATTTGGAAGATATGAGGAACAAAGCAGAACGGATAATTCCTAGCAACAGCTCCAGACTTTTAGAAATCTGACGAAGAGATCTTTCTCGAAATATTAAGAATAAATCAAAGGTAAACAAAGTAAAGTAAAAAGTCGACGGGGTGGCCTAAAGTCGGTATCAGCCAGTCAGCGAGGGAGTCTATCCCCTTTTCAATAGCGCTAGACCAAGCAGATTGTTTTAGCATCTGAAGTGGAGCGCCACACCTACCATCAGCTCCTTACTTTACCGCATGATCCCTGTGCTACTCATACGCTGAGTTGGCGAGGACCGGTATCGAACTAGGAACCTTGTGGTTTCTAGCCGAACGCTCTACCGACTGAGCTAAACAAACAATATCATATTTATCTCATTTTTCTTTACACTTGCATTGCCTTCAAAACCAACCACCAAACCTTTTTTTAATTTTTGTTAATGTGTCAATATCACGTCAAGTGCGTGGTCATAGCTAGGATTGAGGTTTAAGAAAACTTATTGATTTCTCAGAATTGGAAATATTGGAACTGTCAGTGGGGGTTTGGGTGGGTGGGGGGATAAATTGTCAAGGACGAATCAGACGCAATCACCCGGTCTTTTATTCAAAACAAGGAATATAACCAAAACACAAAAGATACAGAATCAATAAAAACTGTTACCTTTATTTTTATTTGTTTGTTTAAATAAGAAAAGAAAAAAAAAGAAAATACATTTGAGACGGCTCAACGCTGTCGATTGGAAAGAAAACACAGAATTAATGGGATTACTATACTGGACCCGTTGGAGCGAGAACGGATTCTGGCACGTAGAAAATACGGAATAGAATTACAACGAGAATAGGACGAGACCATTTAATTGAGGCAAATCGGTTGTAGGTAGGAACGTTGACAAGAGGAAAACAATTGGACGTGTCTATTGATTGTGATAGACAAACGAGGCCAAAGTGGCTCAGACACTTGAACTCTGTTCAGAGAACGGGCGATTCGAGAACGTGAAGTTGTCAAGATATGTAAGACGTCTGAGTAGTTGAAGTGTTATTTACGTTTCTTCTGTTGAATGGCCACCGGTGAAGAGCTATTGAAGTTCTCTGTCGATATTAGCAGTTAACAATTCAAAGATATTGGAGTTCTATAATTTTTAGAGGTACTAGCAAATATATGCACCCTCCGGGTGCAAGTATTTAAGTTTTAATGTAATAAAATATTGTATTGAATTAAAAAGGATAACGGAACTAAATAAGAAGGCAGATAAAAAGATTTGAAACAGAGGGGGTATAATGGAAAAATAGAACAACTGAAACTTACACTTATTTCACTCCCGTCTTTCATTGCTAAATTTTCCTAATTTAACTATTTCGTTAAAATAGGAAGTAAAGAATAAGAATACAGTTATTTTTTCTTGTTAATGGATTTCTTTTAAGATTTATCTCTGAGATTTTAGATAATATTCATTAAGATAAAACCAAACAATTAGAAATCAATAATACTAAGCACATATTTATTAAAATCAGATTTTTAATATCAATATGCAAATTAGCCTTCCCATTCACACTGTAAACTGCTATTTTGTTGTATATATAAATACAATTGCATATTATTCTTAAGTAGATATGGTCAACAGTATTAATAATGTAAAACAATTTTTATTAATAACTGAGGTTTAAATAAAAATAAAATCCTATAGAATGTGACGTAAGGAATTGTTACTTGAATAGTAATATAGTTTCGGTTACAGACAGAAAAACACACAATCTCCATTATAATAAGATATATGGAACTCTCTCTATAGACTGATTAATTTTAACAGCACGTCAACAACTCTACTGTTATTTTAGGTCTTGGTTGGTTGGTTGGTTGGTTTTACGGTATATCAATCCTTTTCAGTTAGATGTGTACCTATTATTATATTATACTAGAAGTGGCTACCTGGCGTCGCCTGGGTAGAGGGGGTATTTTTAAAAAGTTAGTCTCGCAGATTAACTCCATTATTACTTATCGCGAGTGAGATCCTCACTGGTTGCCCCATAAAAATCACCACGGAAATATATAATAATATAGTAAGAAATTTTCATTCAATGATTTACAATTAAAAAAAGAAGATATAAATGATGCAATTAATTCAATCAATCAATATTAGATTTCAAAGCGAAAAAAAAAAAAACATACAAAAAAAAAAAAAAGATAAACAAAATAACATGCAAATGACTTTCCCTTTTTAAAAATTTATTTTAATTTAACTAGTAAATATATGCACCCTCCGGGTGCAAGTATCTAAGTTTTAATGTAATAAAGTATTGTATTAAATTAGAAAGGCTAATAAAACTAAATAAGAATGCAGATAAAAAGATTTGAAACAGAGGGAGGTATAATAGAAAAATAGAACAACTGAAACTTACTCTTCCATCACTCCCATCTTTCATTGTTATTTTTTCTAATTTAAGTATTTAGTTAAAAGAGGAAGTAAAGAATAAAATGACAGTTATCTTTTCTTGTTAATCGATTTCATTTATGATTCATTGAAGAGATTTTTGCTTATATTCATTAGAATAAATCCAAACAGTTAAAAATCAATAATACTAAGCACATATTTAATAAAATCACATTTTTAATATCAATATGCAAATTAGCCTTCCCGTTCACACAATAAACCGCTATTTTGTTGTATATATAAATATAATTGCATGTTGTCTGTATGTAGACATAGTTAACAGTATTAATAATGTAAGACAATTTTATTAATAATTGAGGTTTAGATAAAAATAAAATCATGGAGAATGTGATGTCAATAACTAAGAGAATTGTGACTTGAGTAGGAATATAGTTTCGGTTACAGACAGAAAAACATACAATCTCCATTATAATAAGATTTTAATCCCTACATACATTTCCTCATACTTTTGACCCTGTGTCACATCCTATCCGCGGTGAACCGTTTCGGTAAATACCAACTTGTCGAATATTATTCAGGGGAAATAACTCTTGTCGTACGATATGAAGTATGTGTTTAAATTAAAATAAATGGAAAATGTATCACTGAGAGTAAAATGTTTATTTTTCTGTCGCAGACTTTTATTTTTAATTTTTATAAATGTTAACATATCTCGTGGGTGTATGTGTGTGGGGTGAGGTGGGGGTGGGAGAAAACAGTAATGAACAAAAATGGCGTGGAAATTAGTTCGAATGAATCAAATTTCGATGGTGATAGGAAAATAATTGAAAGTAATTGTAAACAAATTGTTATGAATTAACCTTGTAATTTCCGTGCGAGTAGAAATAATTCATTATTCAGGAGACGATATTGTATAATGATTATCATCGTAGGAAAATAACAACGAAACGAGTTCAAATCCTGGACGAGGCTGTTTGCATTTCCCACAGCGCTAATACGCTTGGGAAACGTATGAATCTAACCATTCTCCCTTCAGTTATGAATAAATACCAGGGTCGACTGGGCTTTTTAATATATAGCAAGCACAATAGGAATAAAAAAATCTCTGTGGTCAAACCTGTTAAACTACCTTTAAAAATTGTCACAGGGGCTGGTAAATACACATAGAAATAAATCAGAATTTATAATGTAGCTGTTTATATAATATTGACATTACATATAGATATGAAAAACGATTATATAATTTGGGGTCAAAGTAGTGCAATCATACAATTGTAACGATACTGTTAGATAGTATTTTATTACTTTTGTAAAACATGATTCAAAGTTATATATACTTGAATACAAGACTCCGACAAAGGTTTGATAAACAAAACATTTAATACGTATACAGCACATGGATATAACAAGATACATAATACATAGGTAAAACAAAGTTACATGTAGAAAGATAAATACACATTCATGAATGGTACAAGATATACATAAAAGTACAGACATGAGACTAAGAATAGTCCATACTGTATAATTCACTTACAGTAATGTAAGGCGGGGGAGCCCCAACGAGAAGGGGTAGGCCAAAATCTACCCCATGTGTCTCGTAGGTCGAGGAACCAGGAAAAGAGGGAGAAGCGTTTGAACCAGCCACTTAAATATAAAACGGCCCCCTAGCGGGCACCAGCAAACTAAACGGGCAGACAACTCTCCCAGGCAAATACGAAACTAACGCTACACTTTCAGCTGGTGTGTTTTATCTAGTATTCTCTTCATCGCTGGCCATGTCGAGTTCTGTCCAAGCTAGGGAGATCTTATCAGGTGCTGTATATCTCAGCGTTCCATCTTAGTTCTTATAAATTAGGAACACGGAGGTATATTCTTTTTGGTGTACACCTGACTTTATTTCCAAGATAACCACAAGCTGCACATACCGTTATATGCGTCTGACAACTACGGCTGCTTGCCTGATTCTCAATGATTCTTACTAACCTTCCCAGGAGATGCCCGTTCACATGACTTCCTGGTGATTTTCCATAAGTTAACGTCTAAATTCAAATCCTGACTACACTTCACTATGACTCTTTATTATGTGATGAAAAACGAAAGGGGTCATTATTTTTCTAAATTTTTTTTATTTAGTATAACTTAACTGCGGATCAGTTAAATTTTTTGAGAAAAGAAGACAACAGGTTTCACTCTAGCGAGACACCTACATTTTTGCTTTGGTATCCATCATTCGTTCAGACAATAAATCTTATTATAATGGAGATAGTGTGTTTTTCTGTCTGTAACCGAAACTAAATCACTACTCAAGTCACAATTCCCTTAGTTATTGACGTCACATTCACCATGAATTTATCCTTATTTTAACCTCAATTATTAATAAAATTGTTTTACATTATTAATACTGTTAACCATATCTACATACTAATAAAATGCAATTGTATTTATATATACAACAAAATAGCGGTTTAGAGTGTGAACGGCAGGCTAATTTGCATATTGATATTAAAAATGTAATTTTAATAAATATATGCTTAGTATTATTGGTTTCTAACTGTTTGGTTTTATTTTAATGAATATAAGTAAAAATCTCTTCAATTAATCTTAAATGAAATCCATTAACAAGAAAAGATAACTGTCATTTTATTCTTTACTTCCTCTTTTAACTAAATACTTAAATTAGAAAAATTTAGCAATGAAAGACGAGAGTGATGGAAGAGTAAATTTCAGTTGTTCTATTTTTCGATTATACTCCCCTCTGTTTCAAATTATTTTATCTGCATTCTTATTTAGTTTCATTAGCGTTTCTAATTTAATACGATATTTCATTACATTAAAACTTAAATACTTGCACCCGGAGGGTGCATATATTAGCTAGTAGAAATAAAGAAAGAAATGTTTCCAAAAAGAAAAGAAAAAGGTAATCTGAACATTAGCTACATAAATGAATGTAACCTCTCCTTGTTTCTTTCACTTTGAGGAAGCCTTATGTTTTGGTTTGCCGTTTTCATTTCACCGTAAATCTTCACTGAAAATACGAATTTGTTCGAATCAATACAACTGCATGTTTTAACACGAAAATAACATAAAATGTGTTCTTAATTGTGCTTGCGCATTATTTGAAATGAACTTTATTATTATTAAGGCTTCCTCAAAGTGAAAGAAACAAGGGGAGGTTACTCTCATTTATGTACCTAATGTTCAGATTACCAGAAAAATACTTTGTAGATCATGTAAAACGTTGTGTTAAAAGCCAAGAAAAACAAGATCTATATAATAATACTGGTATTCTTAAAAAATACGACCGTTATCCTCTTGCAACACCCTTTGGTTAAAAATAAGTCCGTCCAAATCGTCCAAGATGAAATGCAAAAATGTAAATCCTGATTATCTGGTGTTGTTTATCTGCCCAATTTTTATTTCTTATGCATATCGTCACCTCAGTTAAATAATGGGCCATTCCGTTTTTATTATAAAGAAAGGGAATAAGAAGGACAAGCTACACAAAAATATAATAAGAAAGAAAGAGAATAGGTGAAATGAGGTGAGCGCGTGGAAGCGATAACGCTAATCTGTTTCAATCGAACATAAGGAGAAGATGAAAAGAAGTAAAAAAAGAAAAAAAAGAAAAAAGTGTGTGTGTGTGTGTGTGTGAGAGACAGAGACAGAGACAGAGAGAGACAGAGAGAGAGAGACAGAGACAGAGACAGAGAGAGAGAGAGAGAGTTAAATCAAATTTATTATACGTTCGAACGATTGAACTTTTTTCGCAATAGCTCTTAGGTATACATATCAAACGTTGTAATAAATTATCATACAGTGGTATATCCACAGGTCCTGTTAGTCAATGTTAAAGAGCCAAATCTGCCCTACTATTTTACCATATATTGAGGAAGAATAATTGGATTCATACTATAAGAATATTATGGGTGATTCTTATAATACGCTTGAAGGATCAAAGTAACCTTCCAACGTAGGCCGCCCTGTCGTCTGGGGCGTTAGAATGCACCGACTGCACCTCTGCAGAGGGGTAAGACTCCCCCAATGGGGCCACCTGTTGACCATGGGTGGCGACCCATGATGCTTAAGGATAGAACCCAGGTGGATGAGCAGTTCATGACTTGCAATACTCCACTTTGGCCTTATCTTGGGCTAGACGGGCGGTCGGAGAGGCCCCCTCCGCTCAATCGGCTGGTCACGTCAAGCCCTAGCACCTATATGATTGCTCCAACCCTATTGCCTTACGGCAACCCCCAAACCCTTTTTATCATATGGGTACTAGAAAGCGGTGGCTGTGGGTCTACATGTCCTTGGAATGACGTTAAACTCTATGTGATGGTGAGGTTCCAGTTCTGGAGGTTTGGGGAATGTGGAGCACCCCCTTCATAACCATTGCTCCCTGGTCCACTCTGACCCGGAGTGGTAGTACCTGTTAGGGTCCCATCTATGGGTTAAATAGAAAAACATTAGTTGATAAACAACATTGTATTATGCATTAAGAATTAATTTATTTCACAACTTTGTCGGCATTAAATGACCCACCGAGGTTGATATGCCGTAAAACAAAACAAACCATACCAATCCAACGTAGGTGAAAATACACATAAATGAATCCGAACAAAGAGGTACATATATCAACAAATACAGACTTTATTATCTGAAAATGACATATATAACAGATACAAAAACAGATAGGACTAAAGTCCTTCAGAAGAGAGAGAGAGAGAGAGAGAGAGAGAGAGAGAGAGAGAGAGAGAGAGAGAGAGAGAGAGAGAGAGATTTCAGGGCTGTTGTTTAAATACCCAGCCACCTATAGGCGAAACGATCGTGTCCCTTTTGGACACAAGTCCCCCCCCCCAGCAGGGGCAGACAATCGCTACAATACCTTTCCCAAGAGTATTAGCGCTATGTAAAATGCAAAAAGACACGTCCAGTGTTTGAACTCGTGTCGCCGTGACCATTTCTTACGATGATAACTATTATACCACAAAAACTTCCCACTGTAACACTTCATTATATATATATATATATATATATATATATATATATATACAGAATGTAGTTAATCGAAGCCTGAAGAAGATATCAGAAGATCTGAAACACGTGTCACTAATGTGGAATTTTTTTAAATTTTAAAACCATAATCCTTTTTTATAAAATATTTAATTTTCTCCCGTTGGACCCAGAACAATACTTATATATATATATATATATATATATATATATATATATATATATATACCAGTCTGGTCTATATATTTGTGTAAACGTGTACATTTATCGGAGTTTGTTATTGGTATCTGTAAGAACACGTGTATATATATATATATATATATATATATATATATATATATATATGTGTGTGTGTGTGTGTGTGTGTGTGTGTGTGTGTGTTTTTAGAAGATTGTCACTAACATGACCCCACCCGAGATTCATATTTACCAACCCCTCCACACGAGCAGGATGCGACACAAAATCAATTTCTTAAACGGAGTTTAACAGGTTTGAATTCAGAATTTTCCTTCTCGTAGACTGGTTGCCTAACCGAGTTTAATTAGCCCACCCGCTTTACTATTTACCCATAACTGGAAAGGATTGCTGTATTCATACCTTACCCAAGAGTATTAGCACTATATGAAATGCGAACAACCTCGTCCAGGATTTAAACTCGCCGTGTCGATTTTCTACGATGTTAACCATTGTACAACGCTCCTACGATATATAGAATGGGATTTCTTAAGTTATTCTTTCGTTATTACTTAATCGATAATTTTTTTTTCACTTTATGATCAATCAATAAAAATATGAAAATGAATGTTCATATCTTGCAAATATCTTGTTCATAATAAAGGCCCAAAATGTTTGGCTCTGTAGAGATTGGAATTCTTAGATACAATTTGAATAATTTAACAATATTTATTAGAAATAATTATCTCTTAAAAATGTCTAATTCAGCTTGTATATGTTTAGACTTCTTATTAATTGTTTATTTATTTATTTATTCCAGATTTCTTGGGTAATTTCTCTCATTTCCAAGAATACGAATTCCTTCTTTTTTTTGCCAATTATCTTCTATACATATATAAAAGACAGTTGTGTGTATGTGTATGTCCGGAAGAAACTTGGAAAATAAAACAATTAACGACAAAGTAAATATATATACACATTAAATATCTTCAGGGCTTGGTTTTTAAGTAAAAATACTAGAGATTTAATTTATATTCATGAAGATAATTAAAAAATAAAATTCAAATGATAACAGCATGGAATGTTTTTATTTTATTTAATATTTTAGGTAGTAGACATTAACATTTCTTTTCAGAGTAGCTGGATCAATGCAAGGTCTATTTTTTTTACATAGGGATTTAAATGAGGCATCCCACGAGGATTCAAATTACGATTCAGTAATAATGGATCTGCGAGACTAACTGTTACATAATCTATGCGGTTGCATAAGATTATTGTCAATGCCCTGTAATTCTGAGGGGATGACCCCTTTCATACCATGGCTGGGTCCTTCTATGGAAAATTACAGAATCCCGCCAAATATGTGAAGTCACGTGGGACCTTTTTGCAGAGTCCCCAGTTTGCAGTTGGACGTCAGGCAGAGCAGTCGGCCATTTTGTGCTCTGCCTAAGGCTGGAACTCGCGCGCGCTATGTTAGTCAGATATTTAGTTACGTGAAATGTATAGTTAAGGAAATAAAAGTTTATATAAGTAATATGTTCTTGTGGTTGATGAATGTCTTGGTAATAAGACTAAGAAATGAATCCAGGACGACCAGCCAGCAAGAACATAGCAACAGAAGACCTTAGAAGATTCCAGACCCAGACGCAAGATGTTAGAAGATAGAACCAAAGCCGGCTAGAAGAAAAGACGACTAGAAGTAAGAAGTAAGAAAAGGGTATATAACATTGTATCGATTGGTACTGTGAAAGCCTCAGTACATAACTTAAAAATCCCTCTACCCAGGCGACGCCGGGTAGCTGCTGCTAGTTTATAATAAAGGCCCAAAATGTTTGGCTCTGTAGAGATTGGAATTCTTAGATACAATTTGAATAATTTAACAATATGTATTAGAAATAATTATCTCTTAAAAATGTCTAATTCAGCTTGTATATGTTTAACATTCCTATTAATTGTTTATTTATTTATTTATTCCAGATTTCCTGGGTAATTTCTCTCTTTTCCAAGAATACGAATTCCTTCTTTTTTTTTGCCAATTATTATAAATAAAACATGCAATTCCTCTAAGCAGACCCCAATTCAAATGCTATTGATTATCTAAATAGGAACTTCTTGTTTAAAAAATTCCTTTTCAGCATTTTGTTCTTCGTTTTCTCGGTGAAATGATTTCTCAAAACACACAAATATGATAATCTGCTGTTAAAAAAATCCTTGGGGCACGCGAAGGAATTTTTTAAAAGATTATCACCAATGTGTTCACACGCCAGCCCCCGCCCTCACCAATTTTTAGGGCATGTCAGCACTTGTTGGTTTATTTAATGCCGAGATAAACAAAAGGACTGGCCAATAAGAACACTAGTATAAATTATCTGGTACGGTTTTGTTTGAGAGTCCTTTAATAAAGAGAATGTTCTTGGCATTGCAGTCTCGGAAGACTATATAGTTCTTGTGCCCTTGTGCCTCCTGTGACTATAAGGTCCAATGTTCGAAAAACATTCTCGACCACAGATTTCGCATGTGAAGGCTGTCCCTGAAGATGTTGATGTGCCGGTGCTTTGTTGCCGCCATTTTCTTCTGGACCTCTTAGCTTCATTGTGTTCCACCCATAACTCAAATTATTCGTATATCAAATCAATTTCCTCCATTGAAATAAACTGAAATGCCATTAACCCCCCCCAAAAAAAAAACCCCAAGTTTTTTGGTTAGGTTTAAAAAAGAAGAAAAATATCACTGTATTGTATATCTATTAATAATGGGATTCGCTTCCTGTTTTTGTCTGTAACAAAAATTACGTCACTGCTTACGTCACATTACCCAAAATCGTCATAACATAGAATAAATACACAAAATTTGAACATTCAGCATTAGACAGTCCTCATTGTTTTTTAAAAAAAAGTTTTAATAAATACATAACTGGTATTATATATCTTTATATAGTTTGTTTTATTTTAATACATATTTAAAGTTTACATTTCAAATTGTTTTATTTTTTAATCCTTTAATGAATTTGATGATTTTACTTAGGGTAAAAACTCGCTGACATTGAATTTTTTACTCCCACCCCTCAGGCAATATGTTTCAAAAATCTATTTTTACATCGCCCGGGGGGTATTTTTATTTATTTTGTACTAGTTTTAATAAATGATATTTTTCTTTGGAGTAATAAATTTGGAAATTTATGTTTTTACTGAATTTATTAACATAAGCATATCTGAAGCTCACTCATACCTAAAATTTTAGCTCTCAACACAAAGCAAAAAAATCGACCCAGTGATAATTCGTAACTTAGAAAACCCGTGAGTTAACTCTTTGTCTACAAAAGTTTCCCCACGGAAGTACACTTTTTTTTGTATTATTCCATTCAACCGGTCCCCTATTGCAGAACGATCAAGTACCAGTCACAGGGTTGGTTCACAGACGAAACAAAATATGGCAGGGTGGGGAGTCGCATGGTGATTTTTTAGTGTAAACAACTGACACGCGTGAGAGACGCTGTTGGTGGTTTATGTTAGGATCGCAGGGGTGGGAGAGCCGCTGCGAGTGGGTGAAAGTAAGCAAAGAATTAAAGTACTATGGTGTTTTTTGATCTGTCAGTTGTTATTATGCGGAAGATGGGAAAAACAAGGCAAAGACAATAAAAAAACAGAACAAAGTAATGGAAGAAGAAAATGTCTGAGCGAATTAGTTTACATCTTTTAGCATCCACTTTGTAATTGCAACTCTAATTTGTGGCGTGTACGAGGAACTATTATTAGCGTTTCAGTTGTAACGCTGCCATCTTTTTCTTCTTCCTTGTAATTCTTCTCTTTATTATTTTTATTCTTCTCTTTTAATTCTTCTCTTTATTATGGAATTCTTATTCTTCTCTTTATTACGTAATTCTTATTTTTCTCTTTATTATGTAATTCTTATTCTTATTCTCTGTAATTCTTCTCTTTATTATGTAATTCTTATTCTTCTCTCTTATTCTTCTCTTTATTATGTAATTCTTATTCTTATTATTTATTATGTAATTCTTCTTCTCTTTATTATGTAATTCTTATTCTCTGTAATTCTTCTCTCTTATGTAATTCTTATTCTTCTCTTTATTCTTCTCTTTATTATGTAATTCTTATTCTTTATTCTCTTATATTCTTATTCTTAATTCTTCTCTGTATTATGTAATTCTTATTCTTTATTATGTAATTCTTATTCTGTAATAAGTTTCCCTGCCGATTCATCCATGAAGAATCTCCTCAAACGATAGATGAGTCAAACTGAGAGTCTGATGCACACAAAGAAGTTTGTGCGAAAATGAGTTGCAAGACCCCCAAAAACCATTTAATTAGCCTCTGAATGTGAACTTTCCTGTACATTCCGCAGATAATGGAACACTTCAAAATCATTGCATCACTTACAAACATTATATAGCGCCGGGTTAGCTCAGTCGGTAGAGCGTTCGGCTAGAAACCACAAGGTTCCTAGTTCGATACCGGTCCGCGCCAACTCAGCGTATGAGTTGCACAGGGATCTGTGCGGTAAAGTAAGGAGCTGATGGTAGGTGTGGCGCTCCACCTCAGACACAAAAACAATCACCTTCGTCTAGCGCTAGTGAAAAGGGGATAGACTCCCTCGGTGATTGGCTGATACCGACTTTAGGCCACCCCGACGATGACTTTTTTCAAACCTTATATCTAGTGATAAAAATGGAGGCGCTTTATGTAATGGTTATCGTCGAGGGATAATGTTGGTTTGGTTTGTTTTGTTTTACGGCATATCAACCACGGTGGGTTATTTAATGCCGGCAAAGTTTTGAAAGATTCGTAGCGATAGTTTGGAAAAAAAAACTCAATTTTCTTTTATAAACAAATTTTCTATTTAACCCATAGATGTACAGAGTGGACTTTTTATCCTTGGTAAAGCAACCAATCTTGGAGAAGGAAAACTGTTAAACTTTGCATTCGATGTTCAAAAACCCTATTGTATTTCTATGATAAAACATTTTTTGCTTGTCTAGATCCGCCCCCACCCCGCCCACAGAATGCTATATATATTTACCAACCCCTCCGCACGAGCAGGATGCTACACAAGGTCAATTTCTTAAGCGGAGTTCAGCAGGTTTGAATTCAGAGTTTTCCTTCTCCTAGACCGGTTGCTTAACCAAGGTTAAAGAGCCCAGTCTGTCCTACTATTTACCCATAGTTGGAGGGAGAGTAGAATTCATACCTTTCCCAAGGATATTAGCGCTAAATGAAATGCAATTACCACGTCCAGGATTTGAATTCGGGGCGACAAGTCCATTTCCCATGGCTTTAACCATCACACCACGCACTTCCTACATGCTATATGGTCCTCTGTATTAGGGCCCCATGGGTCTAATATATCTGTTTTTAAATTATTCGTATTCCATGCGACAGAGAAACAACTATATAAAAATGTAAATATAAATGTACAATAAATGCGATTCCCTAACCTTTAGGCATAAAAGTGACTGCATGTTTACTACATGCGTCACTTGTGCAGTATATTAAATGTTAAGTAGTGGTGGCATGTTTCAAACAGGATGATACTGGAGAGAACTAGACTCTCTGGCATGCACGAAATACTTGTCCAGCGCAACCTGAGATGGGCTGGCCACTAAAACAGACATGATGACAGACTGCCAACGCAGATTCTGTACACAATTGAGAGAGGGATCACGTGGAATTGGTTGACCAAAGCTCAGGTACAAAGACAGCATCAGCATCAAGAGAAACCTGGGGTACTTGAATATCACCATAAGCAGTTGGCAAGACGCCACCAGAGATCGAATCAAATGGAGAAAGCAGATTCGCATGATGTCACCATTGAATACGATAGACAGCAAGTAGTAGTAGTAGCAGTATTAGTAGGCATAAAATAACCCTAGGCGGGTTGACAATTCCGTTAGAATTAATCAATCATTTTTTTAAATGTCGTGACTAAGCAGGACTTAGTCTGTAAAGGACAATAGATATTTTTTCTAATTAAGTTTGAATAATTGTCTTCTAAGATGCATCATTTAAAAAAAAAATAGTTATTGATCATTTCCGCTCTTCGACGGTTAACGAAGAAAGAAATGAGAGGAAGAGGATAAAGGGGAGGAGGAAAAGAGGTAAGAGGAGAAGGGGGGAGAGGTAAGAGGAGAAAGGAAAAGAGGTAAGAGGAGAAGGGGAGGAGGAAAAGAGGTAAGAGAGAAGGGGGGGAGAGAAGGAGAAGAGGAAACAGCTAAAATAATTAATGTGATTTCAATTATAAAATTTATTACTTCTGATATATTGTCGTATGAGAAATACCCTCTGGTTTTCCAGCCCGGTTTCGACTGGGGGTCCGGCGAGCTTCGGCCGCTGGACCGGGTTGTTTATAATAATAGCATCGATCCCAGGGGGCCATCCCCCCAGGCAACACCTGCCCCCTCGATTTAAAGGGACAGGGCTGGGTTTATTGCCCAGTGCCTGAGGCGCCCCCTTGAGGGGAATGCCGACGGGATCGGCGCAATTTTTGCACCTGCCATTCCATGAGTTTCGGCTTGTGGGTGGTCCCACGTTAATAGGGACTTTGTGCCTGACCCGTACATGTGGGGTACGCGGTAAATACAAGAAAGAAATGAGAGGAAGAGGATAAAGGGGAGGAGGAAAAGAGGTAAGAGGAGAAGGGAGAGGGAGAGAAGGGGAAGAGGAAACAGCTAAAATAATTAATGTGATTTCAATTATAAAATTTATTACTTCTGATATATTGTCGTATGAGAAATACAGGGTGTTTCAGAAAATTCAAGGCGCGGATTTAAAAAAAAAGTTTAAGTGACACTAAAGGTATTTATCGATTTAAACATTATTGTCTTTTGACCAGTTTGTTAATACGAAACAATAATCTTCTGTTATGATTCTTAGCATGAGTATGCACCCTCCGGTCGTAAGTATTTAAGTTTTAATGTAATTGAATATATTAGACTATCTATTAATAATGGAGATTCGCTTCCGGTTTTTGTCTGTAACAAAAATTACGTCACTGCTTACGTCACACGGCCTAAAATCGTCATAAATAGAATACACTCAAAATTTGAGCATGCAATGTTAGACAGTCCTCATCGGTTTTTTAAACAAGTTTTAATAAATACATACCTGGTATTATCTATCTATCTATATTTTTATTTTATCTTAATATATATTAAAAGATATCAGAACTAAGTTTCCATTTCAATTTTTTTTAATATTTTTAACTCCTTTAATAAATTTATTTTATTTCTTACTCCTTTGATAAATTTGATGATTTTCAACTCCCATCCCCTCGGGCAATATTTATTTTACGTCGCCCAGAGGGCGTTTTTTATTTTGCTAGTAATGACTAACGAAATTAAATAAGAACGTATATAAAAAGATTACACTTCTTTTAATTATATTTTAATCGGTTTCTGTATAAATTCATTCATAGGGTTGATTTTAATACATTGGAGAATAAAACAATAATATTAGATATCAATAACACCAAGTAATTATTTATTAAACCCGGTTTTGTTAAAACCAATAAGCAAATTAACCACACCATATATTATGTAAACCTTTATTTTTTAGTGATAGATAATACACATTGCAGGATTTTAAACGCACTAATAACACGGGCCTTTCGGGGCCTGTGTCTGTTAATGTAAATAGCAACACCTGCCCCCTCGATTTAAAGGGCTGGGTTTGCCGATGGGATCGACGCATTTTTTGTGTCTACCACCCATGAGCTAAGGCCCACATAAAAAGTCCTTGTGTCACGCCTTCATAAGTGGGGTGAGAGGCAAATACCCTAATAACATGGGCTGTTTTGTGGCAAATCTAATTCAGATTTTCATAGAGACATCGTTATCAAATGAGATTTATAAGAATCCCTGGAATAATGTTTGCCTCACAAACCTCTTTCATGGGGCAGAAGCAGAGGCAAACATTATTCCAGTGACGGGGGTGAAATCTGTAGAGAAGAAGTGGCTCAAAATACAGTCGAGAGAATTTTATGAGACAGGGATACATGCCCTCATTCGAAGGTGGAACATTCCTATTGAGAGAAACGATGACTATGTGGATAAGTAGAGATGTGATCCATAGAGGACCAGCTTCATCTTGATGTATGATACCTGTCCTAAACAAAATGGCATTACTTTTTGACCCCCTCTCGTATAGAGAGATGGATAGATAGAGATAGAGATATATAGAGAAATAGATAGAGATAGATAGAGATAGATAGATAGATAGTGATATATATATTATATATATATATATATATATATATATATATATAATAGATAGATAGATAGATAGATAGTATATATATATATATATATTATATATATAATATATAGATAGATAGAGATAGATAGATAGATATATATATATATATATATTATATATATAGATAGATAGATAGAGATAGATAGATAGTGATATATATATATATATATTATATATATATATAGATAGATAGAGATAGATAGATAGATAGTGATATATATATACATATATATTATATATAGATAGATAGATAGAGATAGATAGATAGATAGTGATATATATATACATATTATATATATATATAGATAGATAGAGATAGATAGATAGTGATATATATATATATATTATATATATATATATATAGATAGATAGATAGAGATAGATAGATAGATAGTAGATATATATATATATATATATATATATATATATATATTATAGAGATAGATAGATAGATAGTGATATATATATATATATATATATATATATATAGAGAGAGAGAGAGAGAGAGAGATAGAGATAGATATAGAGATAGATAGAGAGAGATATATATAGAGATAGAGAGAGAGAGAGAGAGAGAGAAGAGAGAGAGAGAGAGAGAGAGAGAGAGAGAGAGAGAGAGAGAGAGAGAGAGAGAGAGAGAGAGAGATGATATGACCAAAAAGTGATAAGAAAAACAGGAATATTTCTTTCATGTAATTTATTCTTTAATTATTCTCAACTAGTTTCGATCTTAGGTCATCGTCAGGAGAAAATTTCTTGTGAAATGAATTGTTCTAAGAAAGTTTGAATAAGTTTTCTAAGTATTTTTACAAGCCACTGTATTAGAAGAGTCCAGTCCATCTCTTTAGTATGCATATGTGTCTATCTATATATTATGTTAGGATTTCGAAAGGAGACAATGCGATATAAATAGAGAAAACCCAACAAAGACAAAAAAAAAAAACTATATTGAAATGTCTATTGAAGTGTCATTTGATGAAGAGAGAAAAAATACAGTGCTATAAGCTAAGACTATAAATAAAACTGACAGGTTCTCAAGAGTCTTTCGAGCCTTCTCTCCATAAATAATATTTTTTCTAGTTAAAAGTACGTACCAACCAACCTAACTACAAATGATCATCAGCAAGTTTTTACTACCTAATTATATGACTAATACAAGTACCCAATATATTTGTAATATATTAATAATATATTAGTACCTAATTATATGACTAATACAAGTACCCAATATATTTGTAATATATTAATAATATATTAGTACCTAATTATATGACTAATACAAGTACCCAATATATTAGTAATATATTAATAATATATTAGTACCTAATTATATGACTAATACAAGTACCCAATATATTAGTAATATATTAATAATATATTAGTACCTAATTATATGACTAATACTAATTTAAAAAGGACCCTATAACTCATTGAATTTAAAATAACGTAATGAGTAGTAACGACTGAAAACAAATCTATAAATAAATACACTTGTTCCTTAATCTTCCGACCGTTATCATCTTACAACACACAGTGATTAAAAACCAGATCGTCCAAGATGAAATGCAAAAATGTAAATCCTGATTATCTAGTGTGGCTTATCCGCCGAATTCTCATTCTTATGAATGTCGTTACCTCAGCTAAATAATGGAGCATTCTGTTTTATTATAAAGAAGGAAAAGGAAGAAGAACCACATACTAAGAAAGAACGAGAGGAAAGAAAGAAAGAGAGGAAAGAAAGAACGAGAGGAAAGATAACGAGGGGGGGGGACAATAACGATAATCTGTTTCAATCGAACATAATAAAAATATGAAAAGGAATTAAAGAAAGAAAGAACGAAAGACTGGGTGAGTGAGTGAGAAAGAGTTAACTCAAGAATATTATACTTTTTAGACATTGAACTATTTCGCAATAGCTCTTAAGTAAACTTATCAAACGTTGTAATAATTAAATTAGCATACTGAGGTATATCCACAGGTCCTGTTAATATATATATATATATATTTGATAATTTTGAATCACATTACCACGACCAGACAACTCGGCAAACACCATTTGCGACATCCGGAGCACTGGACAGCTGTTTCGACCTCCTTTGGTCTCATCAGCAGTGCATACCACAATCTCCGCCACTAGAGATTGAACTCGTGGACCACAGCGTGAAGAGCGGGGACTTAACACACTGGGCCACCAGCCCATGTCACAAACGGAGAATGCCAAATCATCTAGTCAATGGTAATGTTAATTCAAATGCGCAGTCGCCTAACCTATATATATATATATATATATATATATATATATATATATATATATATATATAAGTAATCTACAGACACCGTGTTTCGACGTTTCACGTCTCAGTGTAGCTAGACACAGCAACTACCTAACATCCGGAGCGAAACCCGACTGACTTTTCATCAGCCCGATTCGTTAACCTCGGCCATCGACAGTTGCCAATAAGGAGTTTTAACTGTTAAATACATACATCTGTGTACATATTTTACAACAGACATTATATATATATATATATATATATGTGTGTGTGTGTGTGTATGTGTGTGTGTGTGTGTGTGTGTGTGTGTGTGTCTATAACATATTTTTTAAATTTTGTGTGAAGCATGGGTAAAGTGTGAAATAAATGAGAAATGTTATGTGTCAGGTTTCATTTTATTTCATGAAATAAAACTTAAAACGTAACATCTAACGGAGTTTCTCATTTATTTCACGCTTTACACAAAAAAAATATATTATAGACATAAAAAATATTATAGACACACACACGTTAGTGTGTGTGTGTGTGTGTGTGTGTGTGTGTCTGTCTGTGATCTATTTCCATTGACCCTGACATTGAACTGTTAACCTCAAAAGATTCTAGTGGCGACTGAAACAGGTGCTTAATCTGGGTCATGGTCAGTTGTCAAGTATTAGCTGTACAAACCTGCACATGCACAGATTTGATGAATTGGACTAAGAAACATAAATCTAGTTGAATGCTCATATCTATCTATATATATATATATATATATATATATATATATATATATATATATATTAGAGATGCCCATTTTTGTCGGCTGCTAGCTTTTTAAAAACTAATTAAAATTAATCAAATCTATTATTTAAGGTCAAACTTTTGTCTAAAATGATAAGTAGTAACATAATGACGATCATTAAAAAAAGAAAAATATCATTACATATGCAGTTTATTTTTAATACATTTAAAACAATTTGTTTTCGTCAATTTCGACGCGATCCACCATTCTGCCTCTTTTAGGCGCTTGTTTACAATTTTAAAATAACATTTGGGATGGAAAAAAATTACTAAAAATCAGGTAATTATCTGATTTTAATGAAATTTTCAGTATTGATTTAACAATTAATGAATTTTATAATACATCAGTTATTTTATTTCAAAACTTTAATTTAGTATTTTTGCTATGAAAAATTAATATATAAAATTCTTTTAAAATATGAAAAGCCTGATGTTAAGTTTAAAATGTTATATTTTTAGATTCGAAAAATAAATATTTACTTAATGCAAACCTTATTTTTTTCTAAAAAAGTATACGTTTTGAAGAAAAACTCGATTGAAAATGTACATTTTCAATCGACCCCCTCCCCCTTTTAAGCAGAAAAATATCGATGTATAATTTTTTCTTTTATAAAATAATAGCCAATTAGATAATTATCGAAATGAATAAAAAAGTAATCTTCAAAAAATTAATTATTTATTATTTTTTTACATTTTATTTTTCGATTTTCGGTACTTATTTTCTCATAGAAAAGCCACCGTAATTTTTTTTTGTTTCTATTCATAACTTCGGTCTTTTATCTCTTTATTTACTGTCATTAGAAAACGGAAAGATCAGCTTGAAAAAAAAGTTACGCCCCCAACATAAAACATAAGTGACCTGAAAAAAATGAGAAAGTTTTGAAATAAAATAAATAATGTATTATAAAGATCATTCATTGATACATAAACACTGAAAATTTCGTTAAAATCCGATAATTTCCTGATTTTTGGTCAATTATTTTCTGTAGGGGGGCTAAAGTCATTTTGACAAAAATGCAATTTAGTCTCATTTTGGGTATCACTATATATATATATATATATATATATATATATATATATACTAGACAAAACGTGACCTATTGGGTCACCCATTGAGCTCTAGGTAGATAATTGGGTTTAGAGAAAAGTGAGTTTGCAAAGCGAATTAAATTATTATATATATATAAATAAAATACAGCTGGAGAATTAAAAAACAAACAAACATTTAGATTAAACATTAAGATAAGATTTCTAAGAAAAGGACAGTTTGGTTTATTTTAAGCTACGTGCTAGCTGTTTCTGCAACTTAACATACAAATATATTTCACACTCTAAATCATTCTTTACGTTCACTGGCAAACTAACATATATAACGAGGAGTTAATATAGATAGATAGATAGATAGATAGATAGATAGATAGATAGAGAGAGAGAGAGAGAGAGAGAGAGAGAGAGAGAGAGATGGGGAAAGTAACAGGCAGAATGTGGGGTAAGAGACGGGTCAGTTTTTTACTTAATTGCAAATTATGACTAATTAGAACGAATTAAAATGGATTTTTTCAAACACAACTCAAAAATAATACAAAATTGAATTTGTTTCTTTAATCAGTTGTTCATAGATGCAAATGCCTTTGATTTTGACGGCATGTCAACCTATCTCGGCCTATTTTATGCCAAAGGTTAGGAAATCGAGTTCATTGTATATTCACATTAACTTTTTTGTGTTTTTTATTCTTTTTTTAAACACCGTCCTCTTGAATACGAATAAAACAATATTCCTGGTCTAGCGTTAGTCAAAAGGGGATAGACTCCCTCGCTGTCCGACTGATACCGGCAATAGGCCACACGGCCTATTTTACTACTACCACTACTCCTCTTACAAAAAGTTCCACCCCGTAGATTCCATTATGTTCGATTGAAACAGATTAGCGTTATCGCCTCCTCAATCTTTCTCTTACTTTCTTGTTCTTCCTTTCTTATTATATTTATTCTGTGTAGCATGTCTTTTTCCCCCCTTTCTTTCTATCTTTCTTTCTTTCGTTCTAATAAAAACAGAATGGTCCATTGTCTAGCTGAAGTGACTACCCTCATAAGAAATAAGAATTCGGCGGATAAGGGACACCAGATAATCAGGATTCACATTTTTGCATTTAATCTTGGACGATGTGGACGATGTCATTTTTAACCAGAAGGTGTTGCAAGATAATAACGATCGTACTTTTAAGGAACACGAGTATTGATATATATAGATTTGATGATTGCTTAATTCTCACTGATCCCAGTGTTCAAAACCTAAGTGAAGAGTAGAATCTAACATGCCGATTTTCAAGGTAGACAAGCATTACTACTTAAAAGATTAACATAATACAGTTTTCTTTTTTTCCCCGGCTACGACGTAACCTACATTCGCTTTGTGCTAGAAGGCGGTGACTGAGGGTCAACAAGTCCTGGGAATGACTTAAACTCTATCTGGTGAGGTTCCAGTTCTGGAGGTTTGGGGAATGTGGAGCACCCTTTCATCACCATTGCTCCCAGATCCACTTTGACCCGGAGTGGTTGTACCTGTTAGGGTCCCATCTATGGGTTAAATAGAAAAATGCGTTTATAAAAAAAACTGTATCCATTAAGAATTTGGATACATAATTTTCGTTATATCAACCTCGGTGAGTCATTTAATGCCAACAAAGTTTTGAAAAAATCAAAACTTTGTCGGCATTAAATGACCCACCGAGGTTGATATACCGTAAAACGAACAGACATTCTACCTTTTTGTTTATAAAAATAAAATTGATTATCCATTAAGAATGAATTTATTTCAAAACTGTCGGCATTAAATGACCCACTGAGGTTGATATGCCGTAAAACAAAGCAAATCAAACTCGGTATTAAGCTCAGCTTATCAAGAACAATGATAATTTGACACCGTGCCAAAGTTGTAAAAGTTTCAAGTGTAAGCACTGACTAGAAGAAAAAAAAAACTAAATACTATTTGACACTCCCACTCCCTTTTTTTAATTCCTCTACGGTCACATGATGCCACACGTTAGGTAGATTTGTCACGGCGTCGTATTCAAGGTTTCAATATCTTATCAGCGTCTTTTTCTCCCTTTTTTTAGTTGTTGTTTTTTTTAAGTAAAGACGCCCGTTACGTAATAGTTGTTACTAGCAGGACCTGTGGATATAGTTATTTACTAAGCTTAGCTTAGATGTGGCACAAGGCCAGAAATATGAGGGCACCCAATGAGAATCGAACTCATTAACAATGATCTGCGAATCTAGCCTGCTAACCATTACACATGAGGTGCCCTGTAGTTATTTACTAAGCTTAGCTTAGATGTGGCACAAGGCCAGTAATATGGAGACACCCCAATGAGAATTGAACTCATTAAGAATGGCCTACGAATCTAGTTTGCTAACCATTACACCACTTGGGGTAACCTGTGGATATACCACAGTACGATAATAAGTAATCACAAGATTTAAAAAAATATTCCACATTACTAATACTAGCAAATATATGCACCCTCCGGGAGCAAGTATTTAAGTTTTAATATAATAAAATATCATATTAAATTAGAAAGGCTAACGAAACTGAATAAGAATGCAGATAAAAAGATTTGGAACAGAGGGGGTATGATTGAAAAATAGAACAACTTTGAAACCAACTCTTCCATCATTTTCCATTACTCCCGTCTTTCATTGCTAAATTTTCCTAATTTAACTCTTTAGTTAAAATAGGAAGTAAAGAATAAATTTACAGTTATTTCTTCTTGTTAATGGATTTCTTTTAAGATTTATTCCTGATAAACTAAATAACTAAATTGCAACTAATTCGGTTTGGGTAATAGGGCATCTTAAACATTGAAACTTAAATTTCGTAAATAAGAAAAAATATGTATCTTTTTTTTTTTCTAAATTGTTAGATTATTTTCTAAAGAATTTTATATTAAAAGTTCCTATTGTCTACTTGTTTATTTTTTTTCAGAGATTTTAAAAAATTTATAAAATGTAAAATAAATATTTTTGTTTAGCGGATATCAAAATCGTATTTATTAATCAAAGAAAATATTGTATAAAAAATATCTAGCTAAAAATAATGACATAATATATTTCGGTTTTTATTTTTTATTTTTAATTTGAAAATAATGTTTGAATTACAAATTGTCGTCATTCTTATTAATAGATGGATCTAACGGAAATAATATCCGCTTTGGTTTTTGAGGAAAACTCTTGTAGTTGTTATTGTTGTTGTTGTTGTAGCACTGGGTCGTTGAGATACATAGGTTAAATCGTGAGATATCAAGGAAATGCTAAATTAGTAATTTGTTTTTACTTCAGAAAATAAATTATACGTACGATCGTCCATACCAAAAAAAAAAAAAAAAAAAAAATAGTGCACTCGTCAAGATGCGATAACTATGTCAGAGATTAAGAATTTACGGGAATTTACTTTTAAATGCAAAAATTTAGGTTTTATGTAAGAGAAATTTGTTTTTCCTTTTTTATAACACAAACTTGGAATTGTTCTTTATATTAAACGTAAAAGAAAACATTAAAAAGTTAATTTTCAATTTTTTATTGAAGTTTTAAAATATTTTTAACAATCCTCGTGCATATTAAAAGAGCGTGTTTTGCACATTATATATATATATATATATATATATATATATATATATATAATAATAATAATAATAATAATAATAATAAAGTACTGACGTCTAGATTTGGTATAGACAAGTTAGTGACAACTTAAAAAACATTATGAAACTAGTCTCAATACTTTTGAAAGTAGATTTATTTGATGAAACAAGTTTATGCAAGTGCGGTGTCCTCTATACTCACTATACCCTTAGCTCTGTGCGCTTTTTTGTTGTTGTGTGTTTTTTATTTGTTGGCTTGGTTTCTTTGTTTAAGGGCATAACAAACTTGGTGGGTTATTTAATGCCAATGCCAACCTTGTAGAAGAACCGTAGGGGTACTATTCAAAGCATAGCTGGGGAAGGATAGGGGTTCATACGTTTGCCAAGGGCATTAGTTAAAAAGTGAACGTAATAGCATGACTGAAGTTTGAACTTGCCCACTATGATGTCGCAGTCGAGCACGTTAACCACTACACAACGGAGACACGCATTTTTTTCTAAACAGAAAAGTCATTTAAATTTTAAGATTTTATTGATTAATTGTTTGATTTTAATGGTATTTCAACCCGTCTAGGATTATTCTATGACTCGAGGTTAGGGAATCGTGTTCATATTTACATTTATCTGTAGCTGTTACATGTCTTGTTTTGATTTTTTGTACACAGATACGAATATTTTTAAACAGTCCTATTTTACCCATGCTGGGATTATTTTCCTTTTGCCTGGAAGAGTTATCTTCCCACTGGGTTGCCGCTTGTTCTCACCAGGGGCTATAGTATTTAAGCGGCTGATTCAAACGCGTCTCCCTCTTTTCTCCTTCTTCTCGGCTGAACCACATGGGTTAGAGATTTTGTGACTACACCCCACCCTCGTGGGGCCTCTGGTCCCCACGTACCGACTAAGTCAGTAAGTGACTTCCATTATATGGACTATCTGTAATTCCTTTTATATGTACATGTACGTAACACTTGAATGTGTCCTTATTGTATCTCATTTGTATTATCTTGTATTCCTATTTTATGTATCCTGTCATATTTCTCTGCTGTTTACTATATAAAATGTTTTGTCCCACAAACGTGTCGGAGTTGTATGT
The DNA here is from genome assembly GCA_023376005.1 of Doryteuthis pealeii. Lineage (NCBI taxonomy): Eukaryota > Metazoa > Mollusca > Cephalopoda > Myopsida > Loliginidae > Doryteuthis > Doryteuthis pealeii. Next base: position 22,767,661 of record CM042165.1, on the reverse strand, counting down.
TCATATATTAACCATGAACCTTACATCCATATAGGAGACCATAACAGGTACTTCAACTCCGGCTGATGGGTCTGGGAGTAATATCAATGAGGCGATAATCTTTAGCAGGAGGCGCTCGTTGTGTAGTAGTAGTTATAGTCGTAGGAAATAGTCACAGTGAGCAGAGTTCCAAATCTGAACGATGCTGTTTGGATTTCACTAATACCATTGAGAAAGTCATGGGTCCAACTGTTCTTCATCCAGCTATGGGTAAATCGTAGGGCAAACTGGGCTCTTTAACCTTGGTATGGCAACCGGCCTAGTAGAAGGAAAACTGAATTGAAACCTGTTACCCGAATGTGGCTGGGTACCACCTTCGGACGCCGATCCCCGAGAAACTCTACGTATGGAAACATCGGGTAAATGCTATCACCCCACCCACCCATACACGTGGGTATTAGCTTTATGGGTAATGCAAAAAAAAAAGTTTGTTCCGGATTTAAACTCGGGTAGCACAGTGTACTTCATACAACCATAACCATTATGCTGCGAACGGCTCTAATTCTCTCTTACGTACTGCCTTCTCTCTCTCTCTCTCCTGCTTACGCCTGGTGGAGCCCATCCACCACCAAATCTGATTTTAATTCAGTTTTCCTTCTCCTTAATCGATTGCCATTTCAAAGATAAAGAACCCAGTTTGTCCTACTATCTACCCATAGCTGGGGGGGGGGGAGAATAGTCGGATTCATACTTTTCCCGTGGGTTTTAGCGCTAAGTGGGACGCAAAAAGTCTCGGGTAGCCGAGTACACTTCTTACGACGATAACCGTTACACGATAAGTGCCTACAATTCTCTTTTACGCCCTGTCTTTTTTTCTCTCTCTCATTCTCCCTATCTGTCTCGTTCTCTCTTACCTATAGACAGACATATCAGGTTTACTATCTACGTCCAGTAAGTATTCAAGCATAATCTTTTACATTCAGTACAGAAACTTTCAACTACTTTCTAGACATCTTGTGCTTTTCAAACCACTTGGAAAGAAAACCTCTTCTCTCACTTGACTAAGTTTCAGTTCTCCTAATTAGCTGGCTGTTGTATAACACTGAGCCAAAAAAAAAGTTCTGTCTGCCACCCAGATAAATGATGCTGAACCAGACTAAATTCAAGTACACCGATTCTAACTCTGTACTCAAAATTGTCCTCGAAAACCAGACTTTTTTTAATACTTGTACTTAATCATATACCAACTAGCATTCTACCCGTAAAAAACAATTCTTAATGCATATATATATATAACTATAGCGTGGGATTGGCTCTGTTTCAGCTTTTACTGGAACGGTGTGCCAAAGTGCAGTATTATTGGGAGAGTGCTCAATATAAAAAATAGAGTTATTATATAATATAATAAAATAAATATATATAAAGGTTTTATATATCTATTTGATGACAAAGGAACAGTCACGACCCTTTGGTTTCATGCATGCGTAATCGCAAACATTCGTCAGGTGACGTTTGTTCAAATGCCATCGTTTGCGGTTACGCATGCATGAAACCAAATGGTCGTGACTGTTCCTTTGTCATCAAATAAATAAATAAATAAAACCTTTATATATTTATTTTATTTTATTATGTATATATATATATATATATATATATATATATATATATATATATATATATATGTAGAATTAAACAAAATGCACATCTCCTGTTCAACAATTTTATTTTTGATCTTTTCTAATTTTCTGGCCAACTTTTTAATGTTTGGGTGGAATTGGTGTTTAAGTCCACCAAAGTTCAGTTCCCGAGTACTTTCGGCATTTCGAAGTGCCGTCATCAGGGGTGATGTATTCCAGTTTTTAAAAGAATTATATTAATGTGGAGGCTGACAACAGACAATGGCTCTATTTCACAACACCTAAAATTACATTCATCCCCCACTCTAATTACCGAAATATTCTAATGGAAAATACATACATTCTACACAAAGAAAAAAATAAACAAAAACTCCAAATACTAGAAGCTTTATACATAAAACAATACAAACCATCCTTAAACAAAATTAATTTCCAATACAGTACACACATTCTAAAATGCCTATAACACCTTTCTCACCAATTCTTCTCCTTCCAGCCTCTACATTAATATAATTAAAAAAACAAAAAAACTGGAATACATCACCCATGATGATGGCACTTCGAAGTGCCGAAAGTACTCGGGAACTGAACTTTGGTGGACTTATCCACCAATTCCGACCAAACATTAAAAAGTTGGCCAGAAAATTAGAAAAGATCAAAAATAAAATTGTTAAACAGGAGATGTGCCTTTTGTTTAATTCTACATGTATAAATGAAAGAATGCTGCCCAAATATACATATATATTAGTAATATGTCGAAAATTGATATTTTTGAAGCCGATGCTGTAGAGTTTCGGTTTTATTTAAACCATCAACGTGGCTATTAATCATAAAAATACACACACATAAATATACGCACTTAAAGTTTCATCAATAAACCAATGATTTCTGGGATTGATATTTCGTCACACAATTTGAATGGGAATGCTATCGTTACGTAGCGTTTTGATTGGCATTTTTCTTACATTTCGAGTATCGGCTTTTAAACATCGTAAACAAAGGCTCACGTGTTTTTGCTTGTCCACAGTTTTTTTTATATGATTAATGATTATTAGCCCTATTGATGGTTTAAATAAATCCGAAACGCTGTAGCGTCGGCTTCAAAATATTCGACGTATTTCATGTTTTTTCAAACTATTTATACATTTACATTGACGGATTTCAATTAATTTCTTTTTTGATATTTTGTGATATATATAAAAAAAATTAAACAAAAGAAGCCTCGTTTCGGTAGTTGTATCCCCCGGCCTTCTTCAGGTGTTCCTTGTCTATCCGAGCATAGTAAGTGGAATCATTACAATATTCGGATGGACAAGAAAAACCTGAAGAAGGCCCAAGGATGCATCGTCTGAAACGTTGTGTTCTTATACAAGTGAATTCCCCGTCTTTAAACTCCTTCAGGGCAATGTTAGATAATCTGTGGAAAGATTATAAATATTCTGTGGAATTAAGATGAATGTTTATAAGGAACAGCTGACATGTCTCAGACCTAATATACTAGCTGAAAAGATATTATTATTATATATCACAATTAAAATGTTGACAGCAGTCCGAAAAATAAAAATAATGCATGTCAAACCTTGTTGGGTTATTTGATTCAGAAGGGGTGTTGCCGATAAATTTACACTCAGAAATCGAAGGCTCGTGCAGTGGCCAGTGTAAAGATTGCATGAATCCCTACGGTATTCCTCTTTTGAGGCACCTCAGGCACCGGGTAATAAACACAGCCTTGTCCCTTTTAGATGAGGGGGCAGGTGTTTCCTGGGGGATAGTCTCTGGGATTCACGCTGATTTATTATATATCTTACCGGTCCATAGACTGAAGCCACTGAATACAAGGCCTGAAGGCCAGGTAAGTTTATTGTCCTGACCCACCCTCCTCACCGCGAGCCGGATCGTCACAAGGTCTTTTTAACGGGAGCAGCCACGCACAAACCGAAGCTCGTGCGGTGGCAAATTTAAAAAATGCGTGTATCCCGTCGGCATTCTTCATTTGAGGCGCCTCATGCACTGGACAATAAACCCAGCCCTGCCCCTTTAAATCAAAGGGGCGTGTGCTGCTTGTGGTGATGGCCCCCTGGGATTCAGGCTGATTATTACACACATATATATATATATATGACTAGCAGCGGCTAGCCAGCGTCGCCTGGGTTGAGGGGGATTTAAGTTAGTCCCGAAGATCCATTATTACTGAATCGTGAGTTGAATCCTCGTGGGATGCCTACTATCTAAAATATCAAATGAAAAAAAAAATCCATGCTGTTATCATTTGAATTTTATTTTTTAATTATCTTCATGAATATAAATCAAATCTCTATAATTTTTGCTCAAAAACCAAGCCTTGGTGATATCTAATGTATATATATATATATATATATTAATATATATATATATATATATATATTACTTTATCGTTAATCGTTTTATTTTCGAAGTTTCCTCCGGACATACACATAACTGCCCTTTATATATGTATAGATTCTTATATACTAGTTAAAAATATAAAAAAAAACGCCCTACGGTCGATGTAAAAATAGATTGTTGAAATATATTGCCTGAGGGGTGGGAGTAAAAAATTCAATGTCAGCGAGTTTGTACCCTAAGTAAGTAAAATCATCAAATTCATTAAAGGATTAAAAAAATAAAACAATTTGAAATGTAAACTTTAAATATGTATTAAAATAAAACAAATTATATATAGATATATAATACCAGTCATGTATGTATTGAAACTTGTTTAAAAAAAAAACAATGAGGACTGTCTAATTTTGCATGTTCAAATTTTGAGTGTATTTATTCTATGTTATGACAATTTTGGGTAATGTGACGTAAGCAGTCACGTAATTTTTGTTACAGACAAAAACCGGAAGCGAACACTAATTGGTTTCTTTTCTCTTTTTTTAAAGGTCCCAAGTCGGCAGGAACCATCGAACTGAAATCCTCTTCCAACAACAGAAGTTTGGATTTTTTACGGTATATTTCAAGATATGGAGTAATCTATTCAGAATTAAAACCAGAAAATTCAACTTTTATTGCGAATCCAGATATTATATATATATTATATTATTATTATATCATTATTATATATATATATTATATATATATTTTACAATTACATTATTATTATATCTAGTTTATATTATATATTTATATACTATCCAATTCTTTTATTATATATAAATAGATTATATATATATATTATTACTTATATACAGAAAGAAATAACTATCTAAATCTATATTTATCTCTATTCTCCGAGTAAGCTAAACTAGCATAGCATCACTAGTGAGTTCGAGCCTCACTTGGTGCTTAGTAAATAACTTCCCTCGGTTTTCGTAACATTAGAGAGCAGATTTTACGAAAATAGTTTCTATAATTATTTTGAAAAGCTTAAATCTCTAAATAAGTTAATAATAATAAAACGAAATACTGGATTAATTTGGATACTGGATTAAGTAGAAACAGTTAACCAATGGATTTAATATAGGATTAATGATTTTAGAGGATTAATATTTTTAAACAAATCAAATTCTTCTTTATGGTGTAGCGAACAATATCTTTAAGAAAATTGACATACATTTTGTTTCTGTTACTTGTATTAAATTTATTTAAGTATTGATTTTATCGATTATATTTTTGGAACAAGATACTTGATTCCAAATTGTAAACCAAATGTTTTTAAAGCTTTGCACTACAAAAAAGTCAAACTGAAGGAATTGACTTAAAATAATAAGTTAGATATCGACTATATTTATAGTAGAAAACACAAATTTGTATATGAGCAATACCAATTAGCATTTTATAACTAGCAGAAACTAGTATATCGTATCGAACAGAAATTAAAATATAACAAGCACAAATTAGCATACCGGATAAAGCAAAAATTAGCATATCGTATCAAACACAAATTAACATATAAGGAACAGAAATTAGAATACCATAACAAGCACAACATAGTACATTATATCAAACACGAATTAGCATATCATAAGCATAAACTAGTATATCGTATCAAACAGATTAACATATTGGGAACAAAATTAGCATATCGTGTCAAATACAAATTAGCATATAACAAGCACAAATTAGCATATAGCGAATACGTGTAAACACAACATAAATGTTTGTTGAAATGTTTAAAATTCGGTGTAAAAAATAGAGTATAAATATAATTGCTGATACAAGAAGGTTGAATTAACGATACAATGAAAGATTTTTACCAAAATACGGCATTATACAGTGAATTGTTTTACACATTAGAATAAAGAAAAAAAAAGGGGAGGTTACGATAAAAATGTGTTATAGAAAACGGGACCAAGCGAGAACTTTTGGAAACCAGAAACGTGAACTTTAACATGAACTAAATAAAATAAAAATAAAAATCTTTTTTAAATGAAAAAACGCAAAACGAACTGAATGGAAAATATAACGGTAGAAGAACCAAGTTCGGGCAACTCTTGTGATTTCGCCCGTTGTTGGACGGTGGCGCTTCAAGTGACCCTTCTTGGCCTAATTTCGGCCGTCGGAACATTCAGTAACTCGCTGGTCATCCTAGCCATCTTTCTCTACGATGATCTCCGGACCAAGGCGAAGTCGTTCGTGTGCAATCTAGCCGTGGCCGATCTGATTCTCTGCCTGTTCGTCATCCCCCTCCGAACGATGATGATGTTCGCCCGCCAACCGTTCGGCCTGTGTCACGTGACCGTGGTGGCGCAGGCGACCTTCGTGTACACGTCCATCAACACCCTGGCCGCCATCTCCTACAACCGCTTCGTGCTGACCATGAAGACGCGATCGCAGTACGAGAACACGTTCACCAAGCGCAACGTCTTTCTGATCCTGTCCACCGTCTGGTGCCTGGCGTTCGGGGCCTCCTTCATGGCCGTCATGTGGACCGGGGCCCTGAACGTGACCTACGACAACAAGACGCGAGCGTGCGTCTTCCTGCGGGGCAACGCCACGATTTCCGCCCTGCTCATGGTGCCGCTGTCGCTGCTCTTCTCGCCGCTGCTCCTAACGCTCTATTTCTACGCGCGCATTTTTTACTACGCCCGACACTCGGCCGTCTCCGTGACCGGCCACCGTCCAGACGACATTAGCTTCACCTACAAATTGTGCTGTATCACCATCCTGTTTGGTATCCTCAATTTTCCCGCCTGTATACTTGCCGTCGTCCAAGTGTTCAGCAGTCCGGATGCCAACGAAGTTTTGATTAGGTTCTCCATCATTATACAGCTCCTCAATTCCGCCGTCAACCCTGTTATCTATGGTTGGAAAGTCCCAAAATTCAGAAACGCCTTTATTCGAATGCTGCGCCTGAATGCGTGCTGCAATAGGGCTGCAGTACAGCCAATCAACCATTGATCATAAACTCACAAAATAAAAAATAAATAAAAAAGTAAAAAACAAAAAACAAAAAAAAAAACAAATTAACTCTTTGCCTACTTTAAGCCGCTCACAGTGGCTCTCCACCACTGCGATCCTACTGTAATCCGCTGGCAGCGGCTCTCGCACGTATCACTTGTTTACATTGAAAAAAAAAAAAAAAAGAAAAGATCACTACGTGAACACCCTTGCCATCTTTTTTAAATTTTTTTTTTGTCTGTGAACCAACCCCCCTTTGACTGGTACTTGATCCTTTTTTGCAATAGGGAAAAATTTGGTACAGACGTGGGGGAATTTTGGTAGGCAAAGAGTTAAGAGTAAAGAAAAAAGTTTTAGATTAAGATAGAAATCTGAAATATTGTTTGATATTTTTACGTTTTTTTTTTAATACTGTTATTAGAATACCGTTTCAATTGTAATGTTAAAGATTTTAAAAAAGAAAAAAAAAGAAAGAAAGAGTGAGTGAAAAGAAAAAAAAAGAATTAAAAAAGAAACACAAAAAAAAAAAAACACTGCGAATATGGTTAAATATTATTAAAATTTTATGAAAAAAAAAGGTTCAATGTTCTTATCTTTTTTATTTTTCTAAATAGAAGAATTGTAATATTTAGATTGAATTACCATGACCAGAAAACTCTACAAACACCGTGTGCAACATGCGGAACAGCGGACAGCTGTTCGACCTTATTGGTCTCATAAGCACTGTATACCACGATCTCCGCCACTTGAGATCAAAACAGCGACCACAAAACCGAAACTCTACCCCTGAGCCACCAGTCCACGCCACAAACGGGGGATCACCGAATCATCTAATCACTGGTAAACGCGCAGCCACTTAACCTCTATTCTATATAATATCATAATAAAACCAAACAACTTTCAACGGCCTGTAAACTCATGGTAGCGTAATGGTTAGCAAACTAGACTGGCAGATCAATTACCACTGTGGAATGAGCTTGATCCTCACTGGGGGCTTCAAGCCAAATCTGCTTCTAATCTTTTTTTCATTTGATGTTCTGAAATAATATCTCATCTACTGAAAGTGATAGCCCCCTCAAATCAATCAGCTGGTCATGTCAAGCCATAGCACCTATATAATTGTCCCAACCCTATTGCCCTTATGGCAAGCCTAAACCCTTTTTATCATATATGTGCTAGAAGGCAGTGGCCGAGGGTCTCAAGTCCTAGGTATGATGTTAAACTATCTGATGATGAAGTTCCAGTTCTGGAGCTCTGAGGAACGTGGAGTACCCCTTCATCTCCGTCTACTCTGACTCAGAGTGGTAGTACCCGTTAGGGTATTAAAACAATATTTTGAGATAATTGCTAGTATGGAAGCAGCTTGTAACTGTCGCCGAAAGTAAGTCATTTACTAAGCATAGCTCAGTTGTGGCACAAGGTCAGAACTATTGGGTGCCCAGTGAGAATCGAACTCACCAATAATAGTCCGCTAATCTAGCTTGTTAACCATTATACCATGTATATATTTACCAACCCCTCCATACGAGCACACGTGACAGGAGGTCAATTTCTTAAGCGGGGTTTAACATGTTTGAATTCGGAGTTTTCCTTTTCCTAGACTGGTTACCTAGCCAAAGTTAAAGAGCCTAGTCTGCCCTACTATTTACCCATAACTGAAAGGAGAGTAGTTGGATGCATACCTTTCCCAAACGTATTAGCGCAATGTGAAATGCTTAGTTCCGGATTTGAACTCGGGTCGCCGAGTCCATTTCCCACGACTAACCATTATACTACACACCTCCAAACAGCTTAGATGCGATACCTGGCCAGAAGTATGGGGCGCCCAGTGAGAATCGAACTCATGGGTTTTTGTTGTTGTTTTTTAGCAATACGTGATTAAAAACAACCTTAATCCCCACACCCCTAAACCGTGACCGAATTCGCAAAGAGTTATTTCATACACTGTAGTTAAACTGTTATGGATCACCACCAAATAAGTTTTCGTTTTAACCTTCTTGTTATAAGCGGCCCTGTATCTCAGTCCGAATTATCAGTTCCAGGAAAATTCAGTAATCTGATTATGAGAAATAGAGACCATATCAAAGTTTGTTATCCAATTACTTACGAGGCCAGAATGTGACATGAAGTCGGTTTACTGGGTGGAGATGGTGTCCCGTAGGAAGCAAGTCTCCCGGGCAATAAACACAGCCCTCCTTTTAGGCGACGTGGCAGGTGTTTTATTTTCCTATAACCCCACAGGCCTTTAGCCACACACACAGAGAGAGAGAGAGAGAGAGAGAGAGAGAGAGAGAGAGAGAGAGAGAGAGAGAGAGAGAGAGAGAGAGAGAGAGAGCTAATGTGACGGCTAGTGCAAAATAATGCATGGTTTGTCGTTGGTATTCCCATTTTATATATCACCCTCCCGGAGTCAAAATGTAGGGAAAAGGTAAGGGAACAGTTTCTGAGTGTAATTTGGAATCACCCAGGATTTCTTGCCATACCTAGCTTTGCTGAAATGGAATGGTCCGGTGAATATATTAATGATATGTTATGTTTATCGAAATCTAATTTAAACTTGATAGAATGTACTTTTCATTTTGAGGAAATGACAGACCAAGCCGAAATGTTAATACCATTGATAATACAAAAAAAAAACCGGTTCAATTGTCCAGACCATTTCTGGTAGGTTTGAAACTTTTCTCCAAGTTAAACAATTCAATTTAAGTTGTGGAAAAAAATAAAATGGTTAACACTGGTGACCCAAGTGGAACAGGCCAACGAGTCGGAGGTTGCAAAAAGAATACTCTTCTGCGACCCACTCCTGCCTGAGGTCTGGTAATACTGGTAGTATGCTCGACGGGAAGAAACTTCTGTAACAATTTGCTTGATCAGCCGTAGCAAAGAAGTTGGTCTTGAAGGGCCACTCTCACCTCAGCCATTAACTATTCTGTGGCGAGGCAGTCAGCACTTTGCTTGATCAGCGGGAGCACAGCAGTAGTCGTGCGAACAGGAGAGAAAGCCTATTTTATAGGCGTTGGTAAACCTCCTCACCCCTCCAACTTTCAACAGGAAACTAAATGAACTAATCCTGTTCTTGTCGCGTGTTTAGACACAAGCACCAGAACCTCCCTCGACCGAACAATAGCTCCAACCGTTAAGTCACCAGTTCTTCTATCATCTGTTATATAACGCCTTCTTTACCGGAACTAAATCGTGTAAGTAACGTTGTGATATATATATATATATATATATATATATATATATATATATAGTGGGTATGGTCACGTAGCGAAGTATGTAGTTGTCGTTTAATGAAATCTACAACACATGCGTATAGTAGGAGTTTTGACTTTATTTCTTCTTCTCGGCTGTACGTGGTGGGTTGCGAGCGTTGACAATGAAATGACCGAGGGTTGACAATGACTATTACTATTGAGATGACTGGCGATGGTGAGGTAAAGGGGGCGGGTGGGTCCCACAGCCGTTGGCTGCAATGGACCGTGAGCGTCTGTCGCTTACTTGTTCTCCGTTCGCTGTCTCCTATCTAACTGACCTCGGCCTTTTATATAGATAGATACTCCTACGCATCTTTATCTTTTGATCTGATAACGGACATTTGTTATATATTCCTTTATCTTCTCCCTGCTTCTTTGACCGGAAAGCCTCGCTTCCGTTTTCCCCATTTTTTTAAATATATATTTTTATATTTCTCTTTGTCTTTTTGCCGGAAGCTTTGTTTTCCGGCCGAGGACAATACAACACACCTTTTTTCCACAGAGGTTATTATAATTATTTAAATGGATAAAAATATTAGTTATATTTAATTCTATTTATTTATTACAAATGGCGTGTCTTTTCTTCTTACAGTAAAGAGACACAGAAATAAAAAAAAAAATAAAAAGTAGTTATTCCATTATTTTACTTTTAATTGATTTTAAAAATCAATTTTTATTTAATTTCCTTAACAGTTCATTTATAAAAAAAAAGAAAAATTAAAAAAAAAGTAAATAATGATTAAATAGAAATTATCAGGGAAATAAACATAATGAATAGGAAAATATTTGGTTGAAGGTAAACTGTTGCAACCACACGGTGAGGACGTCTTCACTTTCAGTTTTATTTTAATCTTTTGATTACTACAGTGTTTGACCGAATACAAGACGGGGTTTATATTTAATTTTCACTCGGGAATATAACACTAGGGCTTATTTTCGCCGGCGGTGATATCTTACTTTTCACATATCGAAAAATGACATTACGAAGAAAATTACAAAATTTCTAAACAGAAATTAGGAAAAGTGATCGACATATATTTACCATTAACATGTTAATTTTATTCAAAGATTCATTAACGACAATTCATCAAAAGTAGTGTTTGCGTCGCATGATTTGGTTCCGGAGAATCCTCATTTCTTTCGTGTATCTGCCGCTCTCAACTAGGGCTTATATTAAAATCATCTTATGAAGGTGCGTGGTCTAATGGTTAAAGTCGTTGGAAATGGACTCGTCGACCCGAGTTCAGTTCCTCGACGAAGCTGTTTGCATTTCACAAGGCGCTAATACCCTTGGTAAAGGTATGAATCCAATTCTCCTTCCAGCTATGGGTAAATAGCAGGGCAGACTGGGATCTTTAACCATGGCTAGGTAATTAGTCTAGGAGAAGGAAAACTGAATTCAAACCTTTTAAACTCCGCTAAAAAAATTGACCTTGTGTCACATCCTGCTCGTGCGGAGGGGTTGGTAAATATATATTAAAATCATCCTGAAAAAAAATCACGCAAGATCTTATTGGGGTGGGGGGGTGCTCAGTATAGATTAAGCACCGAAAAATTGGATTTAACAACATAGGAACAAGCACAATAATTATAAAAATATCGAATAAGACGACTCGTTAATTAGTTGGGTTCCCGCTGTAATATCTTTAATTATATATGTATTCATATAGTATGACATATCTTTAATTATATGTAATTATCTTTGATTTTGTTTTCTTTCCTTAATTGCATATCAACCTGGTGGTTATTTAATACTAAAACCGCTCTTTATAGAAGAAAAGTAGGGTTACTATTTAACCTACAGCTGAGAGAATGAGGGGTTCATACCTTTCTTTCGTTTTTCTTGGGTGTTGCTCTTCAGTCAGAAAGAAGACTTTATCTCTACTGTATTTTCCTCCTTATTGCTTCCACCCTCACTGACACCTGGGTTTTTTATGTTCTTTTCTATTACATGCTACTTTTGGAAATAATCGAATAAATACTTAAAAAATGATATATATATATATTATATATACTAACGAAAAATACACATTCTGCACAAAGAAAAAAAAAACTCCAAATACTAGAAGCTTTATACATAAAACAATACAAACCATCGTTAAACAAAATTAATTTCCAATGCAGTACACACGTTTTAAAATGCCTATAACACCTTTCTCATCGATACTTCTCCTTCCGGCCTCCACATTGATATAATTGAAAAAACAAAAAAAAAAAAAAAACAGGAACACATCACCCCTGATGATGGCACTTCGAAGTGCCGAAAGTACTCGGGACCTGAACTTTGGTGAGCTAATCCACGAATTCCACCCAAATATTAAAAAGTTGGCCAGAAAACTAGAAAAGATCAAAAATAAAATTGTTAAATTCTACATATACATATATATATATATATATATATGAGTCGTGTCTGGTTTGGTATGTACGTGTTCTTAAGAGAATTTAATGTGCTTATGACAGTGAAAAGTACAAAACTTAGTTTGACTTTTACTGATGAAATGATAATTCAATATCGTTTCCTCGATCTTTCTCTTGTGTGACGCTCTTTGACCAGAAAAAAAACTTGATCTATATTATATTTCCCTCCTTCCGCTTTTCTTTCTCTTCCCTCACTAACGCCTGTACACTGAATGATTCATTGCAAAAATCTACAAATGTGGCACAAGGCCGTAAAAAATGGAGTGAGAGAGCTGGTCATCGCTATCATATCTTTAACTAGATTCGTTTACTGACCAAAAATATACTAATAATCCTTTCACCACAACTTCACTTATTCTGAAAAGCGTACACACAACAGTCACCAAAACATACCAGTTTCTCAATAAAGGTCTAAACTAATCCTAAATTTACATACTGTGAAAGGAGGGGGGTTGAATTTTATTTATAAATAATAAATCCGACGAAATGCAGTCAATGAAAAATAAAAAAATAAAAATTAAATAAAATAAAATTAGAAGGGTCATTCTAACTGACTAATAATGGCAGAAAAACTAGTTCAGTCGAAATGAGAGCTCAATGGTAGAAGGAATAAAACAACCTCAAATATCTGGAGATCTTCGAATTTCTGTCATCTAATGGGGATGAAAAATCTGGGTACAAAAACAAAGTGGGTACCTATGATTTTGCATTAGCTAAGATCATCTAAACACGGCAAAATCTGGTCTAACTTACCTGGGATGAGTTATCGTACTTTTCCAGGTACACACAATCCTTTAAGTACCAGCAACATCTGAAAACTCATTTTGTGTAAAAAAAAAAATTTAAAAAAAAAAAGAAAAAAAAAGTGTGGCACAAGGTATAACATGGGAGGTACATGGTTGGTCTTTTCTGTCCTAACATTTAACAAGTTTTTCCATTCACCATAACTTACCAGTCTATGACAAACCGACACCTAATCCCGTATTTACATTGGCTTGAGGGAAAACGGATGATTGGATTTATATATACAATTTAAAACGAAAAAAAAAAAAAACAAACAAACAAAACCCAGTGTTAACAAAGGAAAAATGGAATAAAAAATGATTAGTATGGACCCCCCTCACTTATTAATATGATAGAAAAACTTGTTCACTGGTCGAAAAATTGCTTGGAGGAAGGAGGGATGAAAATAAAATAAAAGTAAAAACAAAAATAAATTCCTCCTCAAGAACCCGGAGAACTTGAATTTCTGTCATCTAATGGGGTAGGAAGAGGAAAGAAAACGAAAAATCGTGGGCACTAAAAAAAAAGGCGGGGGGCATGAGCTTACATATTCTAGCTAAGTTAATCAATAATTAGACGAAAAGTTTTAACGCTTGCTTGCTTGCTTGCTTGCTTGCTTGCTTGCTTGCTTGCTTGCTTGCTTGCTTGCTTGCTTGCTATCGGTAACCCTGGTCAACTATACATCCGACAGTGTAAGCGGATGTCTTTTATGTCAACTCACTTACCCACAATGCATCTGTACTATCCTATATGAAGGCACCTCCCACTTCTCTCTGGCTTTTTCATTTGTCAGCCAGCCAGTGAACACCCTCAGATCATAGAACCTTGGTAAGTACTTTTTTTTAACCATACTTTCCCTAATGGTATTCATCCGAAGTAATCCATGATATAATTATATAAGTATGGATGCTGAAAAGGGCAAAACTTATGAATCACTTCCCTTGGTTTATATTCCCGTTGATTTTTAAATATTTCTGCTAATAACCAGTGAAGCATAAACGTTCTATTTTAGTTTAAAAACAAAACAAATATCAGTACAAAATTATTTCCCCCATCTTTTAAATATCCAAACAGATATTCAAAAAGTGTAAACCAATTATTTTGCTTTGGCGAATCCATAGATAACAAATATTTTGCGGGAAAAATGGTGTAATTATTCACACCAATGTTTATTCTATCGAAAACCACATTTAGTTGGGGTTTTTTTTCTAAATGAAAAACTGGATATTAATTGGCTTAAAAGTTAAGAACGTATGAGTAATTTTTCTGTAAAATGTATTTAATGTTTTTTAAAAGTTTATTTCTCATAACCTTATTGAGTTTTTTAAAACTTTAATAACGTGTTCAACTTCACTTCAACGTCGTTTTTCGTAAAGTTTTGGGACTAATTTAATGTTTAAAATATGATTTAAATCAATTAAAATTAATTAAAAATTTTCAGATTTTCGGTATTCATTTTCTACCAAAGATTTTTTTAAACAAATCTAGTCTAACTTAATTTTTCTTAATTCTTTTCTTTTAACACTTTTGTCTTTTTATTTATACTATAATTAGTTTCAATTTTATATAACCCCACCTATATTTTGCGCCCCCCCCCCCAAATAAGGGGGAAGTCAAAGTTAAGTGACCTGAAAAAAACAGTTTTGAAATCAAATAACTGATGCATTATACAATTCATTCATTGATAAATGAACACTGAAATTTTCATTAAAAACAAACAATTCATTGATTTTTTTCTTTTTCGTAAAAGGGTTTTTCAATCAGGGGAGTTGAACTGGTTTTATAAAATACGTCTATGACGTCATCTTTGATACATACAACATGAAGTTGTGATTTATTTAAAAGGTCATAATATTTAATTACTTGGAATTAATAAAGGCATACGCAAAAAGGGATTATTTTACTACTTGCTTAAAAGCCGCCATATCAGCCGTTAATCAAGCTAGCTCGAACGATAGACAACAAACTTCATAACTCAAAATTGGTCCCTGCATTTAAGTATTGCATTAATATTTGAGCTGACCTTTTAAAAGTTCAACGATAATTCTTCTGTTGCCACTTAAATCAAAAATATTTTGATGTACGCAGGTCCTTAATTTCTGCATAAATAATTATTTCTATTTCATGGGCGACTTTCGCTGGATTTCGCAATTAATTTCGATTATTCCGAAACTTATTTCCAAGTTATCAAAATTGTTATCGTACAAAAAATTCGTCGTAAAAAATCACGTAAAAATGGCCCAAAACAATTGCGGTAATTAAAACTTGGGAATCCAAAATTTCAGGAAATTGATTCCGGATTCGTCTGGAATGTTTTTTTTAATTTGCTCACGGGGTCTGTCTGATTCTCAAATGGTATGATATGTTAGGCTACGGCTTCTAGGAGTAAAGTTGAAAAAATGTGATAGACTGGCATTAATAAACACTACCCTGCATTTAAAACAATTTCCCAAATGTCAGTTTTAACAAGTGATATATGATCACCACTTTAAGCTAAATTAAAAAAATACCATTCATTGTGTCTGGTATGGGAATAAGTTTTTGGTTCGTTCGTCTGTATCTTATCCCCAATAAAAGCTGGTTTTTAATTCTTCTGGGCTGGTCAGCTGAAATGGAATTTAAGGAACGAGACAAAGGCAAGAGGTAGTTTTAAGACTCAGGCTTTATTGAATGGGGCATAGTCGTCTGTAGCGAAGGGACATGCCTCTTGGCTAGGAAAACGACTGTACTCAGTTGCGGCCACAGTTTGAATGGCAGAGGTATCCTTTTTGGGGTAGTGAGTCTATCCTTTTTGTCGGACATGCGCAAAGGGATTCTTCCGGTCAAGGCCCCATGGGAGTTTGTTGTTTTTTAAAATTTTATTTAAATTTTATTTTTCGTATTTATTTTTAATCCCCGGTCAAGTTTGGTTTTTAAGATGTACTTGAATACTTCACAAGTTGTGCATTATAACTTATTCAAAAGCCTGTGGACTTGTCACAAATAAATAGTTATAATACGGTTCTATACATTTCAAGTAAGAGCTTTTATCTTTAAAAAATTGATCTGATCAGGTAAAACTAGTATGATTTTTGGATTCAGCGTAAAAAAAAAACTGCTTTAAAATCAGCTATTATATATTTTGAAAACATCACAGACCAGTTTTATTAGAGACTAGAAGCGGCTACTCGTCATTCTCTGGGTAAAGGTGGGGATAGTAAAGAATTAGTCTCGCATATCCATTGATTATTTTGGTTTTACATAATTGATTTGTTTTATTCACGGGCAAGACAATGTCTTGCTCTTTTTCGTTCTCCGTCATACTTTTAGTGCAAAAATAATGAAGATTTGATTTATATCTAGGAAGATATTTAAAAATTAGGATTTAAATAGTAAGAAAAGGGAAAGTCATTGGCAACCAATGACTTTCCCTTTTTTTACTATTCAAATCCTAATTTTTAAATATCTTCATTATTTTTGCACTAAAAGTATGACGGAGAACGAAAAAGAGCAAGACATTGTCTTGCCTGCCGAGATCAAACCCGCATCCTCCCGCATGCAAAAACAGATGCGATTTAGGCACTGGACGGACGCGAAGTGCCAAGATGTTTCGGTAAATACGTACATAAATAACATGTGAGTCAAGCGCTGGGCAGTCAGGAGTAGCAGGTTGACTGACGCGAACGACCGAGTAAATAAATGTGATTTTGAACTGCTAAAGATTATTTCGACTACGGTGACGGATTTTGCAGTTGCTAAACGAAAACGAAGAACGTGTTGACCAGGGGAAGGTTTGGCTTGCCGGAGGACTGTGGACTCGCTTGTTTTTGCCCCCCTCTCGGCGGGAGCTTGTTGATACGAACATCTATTTCCCCCCATCTATTCCCCCCTTCTATAAAATGCAAGCTCTGGTGATAGTGAATGTGTGTATATATATTTACTTAGTCGTTGTTTTATTTTCGTCGTTTCCTCCGAACATGCACACACAACTGCCTTTTATATATGTATAGTAGATTACATGGGTTTCATCCCCGACGATTATTTTATCCATCACAGTTTGACGTGCCGTTAAAGCACTCAAAGAGAAACGAGATCAAAATTTGAGGCCAAGATTTAAGGAAATGGCTGCAAAATTCCAATTTCTATTCGGTGGCTGGGGGGGGGTTTAAATAAGCAAATGGAATCATATTTTTTTTTTTTCCATTTTAGAATAATCCCTTTTTATCAATAAATTCCTTTTCACTAAAAGTGAAAAATAAGACAGGGAGAAGGAGGGGAGTAAATCTTATTTGAACGTGGGGGGAACTTCGACTTGTCTAACGCCTTTGAACTCCCCCCCCCCAATAAAAGAAAAACAATTCGATGTATTTTATATTCGATTTCTATTCACTATTTAATATCATAAAATCCGGATAAATGAAAGCCTCTCAATGTACTTGTCTGTTTTTTTTTTTGTGGTGGGGAGTAGTCTGTTTTTCTTTAGGGGGTGGGTGGAGGGGTCTGTTTTCTTTGCGGGGGGGGGTATATATTTTGACGTTTGCATATAATGTATTTTTTGTTTTTTTGTGATTGATTGTATCTGCTTTCGTGTGTGCTTTTGCGAGAACTATTTTCGATTTTATTTTAATACTAAATATTTCCTATTCTAGTGGCCGGGGTGGAGGAGAATAACATCACCGCTCTTCATGTCCATGCTACCCTAACTTAGATATACATGCTCTATCAAAGATATTGAGCTCTATTTACTTTTAAGTATAACCCACAATCTCTCTCTCTCTCTCTCTCTCTCTCCCTCTCTCCCTCTCCCTCTCCCTATCTAAGTTAAGTAGAGGGGATGGCCTAAAGTCGATATCAGCTAGAAAGCGAGGGAGTCTACCCCCTTTTCGCTAGCGCTAGACCAAAGAGATTGTTTTTTTAGTGTCTGAAGTGGAGTGCCACACATACCATCAGCTCCTCATTTTACCGCATAGATCCCTGTGCTACTCATACGCTAAGTTGAAGCCGATATCGGATTATGAACATTGTAGTTCCCAGACGAACGCTCTGCCAACTGATATATATATATATATATATATTATTTCTATCCTGTTGGCGGGGCTTAGAATACTCTGACTGTATCCATTTTATTTTTTTTTAAAACAGTTCTCTCGTGCGATTGGTGCTGTAAAATGTCCCTCTTGTAGTAGCCTAAGAAATGCATTCAGTGACAAGATGTTTTATTTTGTATGTAATGAGAGGCACATTGGTTAGTGTTCTTTAAGTAGGCGTGGCGCTCCACCTCAGACGCTAAAACAATCTCCCTGGTATTAGCGTTAGTAAAAAAAAAAAGTCAGCATCTGTGCGTATTTCCGAAGACATATCTTTGTAATTTTGATTTTATTTTTGATATTCAAGATTTTCTATTCTGAGGAAGACATTATCAACATTTCTGCTCTTTTTCTTATATAATATTAGTGATGGTAGTAGATGAAAAGGGTTAAAGGCCTGCCATGGTTGAGATTGAAAGCATGGTTGACCCATAACTCTTTTCCACTATTATTAATATATTGAGCACTTTTGGATAACTTACTAACGCCACAGCAACGGAAAGGTTAAAGCGGCAATTGTGTGTGTGTGTGTGTGTGTATATGTAATAAATTTTCTCTCCATTTTCAAATTTAGCGGAAGTCATGAGTGATTTTTGTTCGATATCAAGGTTACTCTCCAATCACAGTTTCGCCCTCCATTTTCTTTTTTTTCATTCAAACGTCACATTCAACTAAAAACGCTGCAGGCTGACGTGTCACTTTCATTGATCGACAATCCACAACTTTTTTCTTTTCTTTTTCTTAACCTTCGCTACAAATTCAATAAAAATACCAAAGTGAAAATGCCAAATGCTTTGAATAAATTCAATCGATTGAACGTCTTTCTCTTATTATCGTTATTTCTTATCCTTCCACCTTCTCTGTCTGTTTGTCTTTCTCCTCTTATTTCACTCTCCCTCCTTAATTCTCAACCTCTCCCCTCCCTTATTTCTCTTCCTCTCTCTCTCTCATTCCCTCTCTCATTCCGTCTCTTTTTTCCTCATTCCTCTCTCTTTTCCTCATTCCGTCTCTCTTTTCCTCATTCCCGTCTCTCTCCTCCCTCATCCCTCTCTCTCTCCCCTCATTTCCCCCCCCTCTCTCTCCCCTCATTTCCCCTCTCTCTCTCCCCCTCATTTCCCCCTCTCTCTTCCCTCTCATTTCCCCCTCTCTCTCTTTTCCTTCCCCCTCTCTCCTTTTCCTCATTCCCTCTCTCTCTTTTCCTCATTTCCCCTCTCTCTCTCCCTCATTTTCCCCTCTCTCTCTCTCCCTCATTCCCCTCTTCTCTCTCCTCATTCCCCCTCCCTCATTCCCCCTCTCTCTCTCTCCTCCCTCATTCCCCCTCTCTCCCTCTCCTCATTCCCTCTCTCTCTCTCTCTCTCTCTCTCCCTCATCCCCTCTCTCTCCTCATTTCCCCCTCTCTCTCCTCATTTCCCCCTCTCTCTCTCTCTCCCACATTTCCCCCTCTCTCTCTCCCTCCCTCATTTCCCCCTCTCTCTCTCCCTCACTCTCTCTTTCCCCCTCACTCTCTCTTTCCCCCTCACTCTCCTCCCCCCCTCATCTCTCTCCCCTTCTCTTCCCCTCTCTCTCTCCCCCTCTACTCTTCTCTTCCCCCTCTCTCTCCTCAGCCCCTCACTCTCTCTTTCCCCCTCCTCTCACCCCTCACTCCCTCTCTTTTCCCCCTCTCTCCCCCTCACTCTCTCTTTTTCCCCTCTCTCTCTCTCTTTCCCCCTCTCTTCCTCTCTCTTTCCCCCTCTCTCTCTTCTCTTTCCCCTCTCTCTCTCTCTTTTCCCCCTCTCTCTCTCTCTTTCCCCCTCTCTCTCTCTCTCTTTCCCCCTCTCTCTCTTCTCTCTTTCCCCCTCTTCTCTCCCTTCTTCCCATCTCCTCATTTCCCCCTCTCTCTCTCTCTCATTTCCCCCTCTCTCTCTCTCTCATTTCCCCCTCTCTCTCTTCTCTCTCATTTCCCCCTCTCTCTCTCTCTCATTTC